>CAKLNU010000879.1:0-464619 GCA_922788865.1 Poeciliopsis turneri
GGGGTGCCCTGTGGGGGTTCTCCGGGCCCTTTGATACGGGCTGTCAGGTCCCTGTATGACCGGTGTCAGAGTCTGAGTCCGCATTGCCGGCAATAAGTCGGGCTCGTTCCTGGTGAGGGTTGGACTCCGCCAGGGCTGCCCTTTGTCACCGATTCTGTTCATTACTTTTATGGACAGAATTTCTAGGCGCAGCCAGGGTGTTGAGGGGATCCGTTTTGGTGGCCTTAGGATTGCATCTCTGCTTTTGCGGATGATGTGGTCCTATTGGCTTCATCGACGTGATCTTCAGCTCTCGCTGGAGCGGTTCGCAGCCGAGTGTGAAGCGGCCGGGATGAGGATCAGTGCCTCCAAGTCTGAGACCATGGTCTTGAGTCGGGAAAAGGGTAGAGTGCCTTCTCCGGGTCGAGGGAGATGTCCTGCCCCAAGTGGAGGAGTTCAAGTATCTCGGGATCTTGTTCACGAATGAGGGAAGAAGGGAGCGTGAGATCGACAGGCGGATTGGTGCAGCGTCCCGCCGTGAAACGGGCGCTGTACCGGTCCGTCGTGGTGAAGAGAGAGCTGAGTCAAAAGGCGAAGCTCTCGATTTACCGGTCGACTACGTTCCTACCCTCATCTATGGTCATGAGCTTTGGGTAATGACCGAAGAAACGAATGATCGCGGATACAAGCGCCGAAATGAGTTTTCTCTGTAGGGTGGCTGGGCTCTCCCTTAGAGATAGGGTGAGAAGCTCGGTCATCCGGGAGGGACTCGGAGTAGAGCCGCTGCTCCTCCACATCGAGAGGAGCCAGTTGAGGTGGCTCGGGCATCTGGTCAGGATGCCTCCTGGACGCCTCCCCTGGTGAGGTGTTTCGGGCACGTCCCACCGGAGGAGGCCCCGGGAAGACCCAGGACACGCTGGAGGATTATGTCTCTCGGCTGGCTTGGGATAGCCTCGGGATTCCCCCGGAGGAGTTGGAGGAAGTGGCTGGGGAGAGGGAAGTCTGGGCCTCCCTTCTTAAGCTGCTACCCCGCGACCCGACCCGGATAAAGCGGCAGAAGATGGATGGATGGATGGATGGATATATATATATACACTCTGATCATAATCTTAAGACCAGTCAAAAAATTGCAAGAATTTGCATTTTGCACTATTAATCTTAAGAAGTTCTAAGTAGAGCTTCACAATGTTAAAAGAAAAAATCAGTGCAAGAGACAAGAACATTTGAGCAGGGGATTTTCTGAAAACTGCATTTACACTCAAACATAATTTTTTCAGCTGATCAAAAGTTTAAGACCATAGTCTTTAAAAGCCAAAAGCTGTGCAAAAATCTGGATTCCATGTCATGTTCTGTGAAGTCCTTACACTGTAAAGACCTCCTAATGGCAAAAGCAAAAAAGCTCACTGACTTTGAACGTGGTAGGATTGTTGAGCTGCATAAGCAAGGCCCCTCATGACGATGCCATCGCTGCTGAGGTTGGACGCAGTAAGACAGTCATTTTGCATTTTTTTAAATGATTTTGAGGGTTGATGGAACAAAAAGTCAAGTGGTAGACCCAAAAAAATTTCACCATCTCTGAGCCGCAGGATCCGATTGGCTGTCTGTCAATTAATTCTACCCAAATTAAGGCCATTACTGGTGCTGACTGCAGCCCAATAACCATCAGACGGCATCTGGAGAGAAGGGCTTCAGAAACAAAAAACGTCTTCAAAGGCCACGTCTTCTTCAACGCCACAAAATTGCCCGTTTGGACTTTGCAAGGGTGCACCAAACATGGGACATTGAAAGGTGGAAGAAAGTTGTCTTCTCTGATGAGAAAAAATTTAACCTTGATGGTCCTGATGGCTTCCAACGTTACTGGCATGACAGGGAGATCCCACCTGAGATGTTTTCTACACGGCACAGTGGTGGGGGCGCCATCATGATTTGGGGTGCGTTTTCCTTCAATGGAACAATGGAGCTTCAGGTTGTGCAGGGGCGTCAAACAGCAGCTGGCTATGTGGAGATGTTGCAGCGGGCATCCCTCATGACTGAGGGCCCTCGTCTGTGTGGTAATGATTGGGTTTTTCAACAGGACAATGCTGCAGTTCACAATGCCCGCCTGACAAAGGAGTTCTTCCAAGAGAATAACATCACTCTTTTGGACCATCCTGCATGTTCCCCGGATCTAAACCCAATTGAGAACATTTGGGGATGGATGGCAAGGGAAGTTTACAAAAATGGACATCAGTTCCAGACAGTGGATGCCCTTCGTGAAGCCATCTTCAACACTTGGAGCAACGTTCCCACTAGCCTCCTGGAAACACTGGCATCAAGCATGCCTAAACGATTGTTTGAAGTCATCAACAAGAATGGTGGAGCTACTCATTACTGAGTCCTTTTTTTTGACACTTTGATTTCTGTTTTGGGGGGTTTTCGGGTTTTTTTGAGCTATGGTCTTAAAACTTTTGATCAGCTGAAAAAAATCATGTTTGAGTGTAAATGCAGTTTTCAGAAAATTCCCCACTCAAAAGTTTTTGTCTCTTACACTGATTTCTTCTTTTAACATCGTGAAGCTCTACTTCTTAAGATCCAATAGTGCAAAATGCAAATTCTTGCAATTTTTTGACTGGTCTTGAGATTTTGATCAGGAGTGTATATATGTATATATAGACCCCTTAGTGAGAAACGTATTCATCATAATGATGTTTATAGTTCATCAGTTTTGTTAAGTGTTGATTGAAATTCTTTTCTTTTTCTATCTTGAGTCAATTAACATTGTGCCTAAAAAACTAATTGACATCTTTATTTTTTTCATTGAGCTTTGCAATATCATTACATTTAAATTGTTCTGTAAACTCCAAAGACAACAAGCAGAAACTAAAGTGTTGTTTTGCATTTTTCTCAACAGATCGCTGTTCTGTCATGGATCTGCATCTTAACATTGTTCTTCTGGGAAAAACTGGAGTTGGGAAAAGTTCTTCAGCAAACACCATTCTAAGGCGAGAAGTGTTTAAGGCGGAAACAGACTTTGAGTCAGTGCTTAGATATTTCCCTGTGAAAACTTCGTTTCGACACAAGTAATGTTTGTCTCAGAAACTCACTCTGGGAGTCAAATTTCAGTGATAGACACTGCAGACATATTAACATCACAGGAGCAGATTGCTAAAGTTCTTCTGAATCTTTTACGGGAATCCACTCCCTCTCTTTACCTGCTGGTGATCAAAGTTGGTCGTTTCACTCCAAGAGGATGAAAAGGCTGTAAAGGCTGTAGAGAAAGTCCTCGGGCCTCGGGAGGATGGAAAAATTGTTTCCTGCTCTTCACAGGAGGAGATAGTTTAAAAACATCACTAGAGCAATATATTTTAGGCTCTACCAACAGTCAACTTCCCAAAATTGTTGACAATTTTTCATGGAGAATCCATCTTTTCAACAACAAAGATGGAGGAGAGGACCAAGTCAGAGAACTGTTGATAAAAGACAGGACACATTGAAACAGGTCCAGTACACCACACATCTCTCTACTGGATGTGAGAGACCAATAGAGAATTAAAATTAAAAAATAGGGAGATTTAATTTATTAGACACTAACTAGTATAGACCTTCAGATGAGATTTTTCCGATTCATGAGTACTGAGCCATACAGGATGTTTTGAAAAGTCCTGCATTGGTTTATGGTTTCACTGGAGTTTAAACAGGGACCACTGCAGTGTTTCCAATTCATAATATAAACCCATCATATTCATACTGAAGTTTATGGAGGCAACGTTACAAACTATGATAAAGTCTAAAGTCTGACAAGAAATGTTATCAATGTGTTTGCCCTTTGCCTTCTCCTTTTGGCCAGTAGAGGACAAAGTGAATCACTTGTGATTGATTGACTTTCCATGGAGATTAACATCCTGGTTGTTTCAGTTCAGTCACTTCAATTGAAGAAGGGAACCTATTCTAACTGATTATCTGTAACTAGTCTTGGGAGATTTGTTGCTGCTCTTTGATTTAATGTTGAAATATAAATTCTACATTTTTGCACCTCAAGCTTTTAGCAACTGTGGCAAAAAACACTTTTGTTATTTTTAGCAACTTACTATTGGAGGATAGATGTTGGTCTACATGTGAGTCAAGACTTTCCAAATGCAAATTAAAGTCAAAACCTTTTTCAAATTTTTCTTTCAGAGAGAGACAAAAACCAAAAGTGTGAAGCTGAAGATTCCTCTACCACAAAGAAGATACACAGGACCATTGTAAAGGTTTGTGGAGGTAACATTATAAAATAATATATTTTTCTAATTTTTACTGCAGAGACAGACAGAAACCAAAAGTGTGAGGCTGAAGATTCCTCTACCACAAAGAAAGTACACAGAAAAAATTTGCACCACAGCACCTTCTGCAAGATGGACCTCACTGCAGCAAACAGAAAGGGGTGGGAAGCACCACTGTCAGTCTCATACCTTATTTGTAAATAGGACCATTGCACTCCGGACGTGAAGGGAGCGCTATTTCCAATATTATCTGTGGTGTCCTGTTTTTATTTTCTTTTGCAATCTGTGCTATAGCTTCATTTTTTGGAAGGAATTTCACTGTCAGCATGTATTTGAGCTTCTTTCTTATTTACGTCTGTGTATTTCTAAATCTTCTCCTTAGTTGCATCTTAATGCTTCAACACTGAGAACAAAACGATTTGTTTTGATTTAGTAATTACATTACTCAAATCAGAATAACTACAACGTCTCTATTGTTCATCATTAATTCTGTCTATATGTATAATCATGTCTTTTACTATGTTGTCTGTGGTTGGGCGAACAAAATCCTGCGTAAGATCAGTAGCTGTAAGCTACACATCTGCTAGCACACTGTTATTGTTATTGTTATGTTATTGTTTTTCCTACATCTAGTGGGTGGTACAGTTTGCTACTATCTATAGTAGCCACAGGGGCACACACGCTAGAAGATTACAAACGATACTCATTACACTTTCATTCTACTGACTGAGAGGTTGCCAGGCATCTGTGCCAAAATTCGTCTTCAAAAGCTGAGCAGAGACTAAGTGTGAGCATGAGGAGAAGTTTTGAGAAGAAAGACATAAAGTCCTCCCTTCAAATTGAAACGTATAAAAAGTTTTGAGAACAAAAGACAGAAAATCCTGCTTTCAGACTGAAAATCTTGCTCTTTGATTATGGCAGAAAAATTCCTGCACTGTCCCCTATCAGAACAAGGGAGTACCCAAAAGAGACATTCTCCGGTACCCCTTCCAAGAACTCCAAAAAGGGTGGGTAATCTGAACTGCTGTTCAGCATCATCATCACAAACAGTCTGAACCCACCCCCCATCCCCCTCCCATAGGTAGAGGAAGGAGACCCCCTTATCCAGTGCAGTAAACCCCCACATAAACTCACCAAGATGAACAACTCGAGAGTAGAAGTATGTCCAACCTCTCTCAAGGAGACTGGTTCAAGAGCCAGCTCTGCCATGAGGCTCTGAATGCATGGCTCACCTCAAACGCACCTCAAGCATTGAGGTGAGAACGACTGTTTCTAGCCAGAACCGCTCAGCCTCATATACCAGCTCAGGATCCTTCCCAACCAAAGAAGTTAACATTCCACGTCCCAAGAACCAACTTCTGCAACCTCCCTCAGCCACCACCCATCCCACACTGTACCTGACCCTTTTGGCCCCTCCCATCGGTGGTGAAACAATGGGAATCTAGTCTTTGTTGTATGTTCACTCATATTCTGCAACAGAACACTGAGGCATGATCGGTGTTGGTCTGTCACACAAAAATCCTACTGAGATATATAGAATTTTTATTTTTGTACTTGGCAAAATGTATAAAAAAGTTTAAGGGCTATGAATACTTTTTGCTTGACCTTTATAGCATTCACTCTAATATATCTGTGGTTTGGACTTACTGTTAAAACTTAGCAAGTATTAACAATTTTAAAATTATGAAAATAAATTCAAATTTATTGTTTTTGACAAAATGAGATAACAGGCTCTCTTTTTATAACCAGGGGCCAACCTGGAGGATCTTTTGGAGGATCTGGGGATGGATCAATTCTACAAGGAAAAGCTGTCACTCAGCAAGATACTGGAGATCAATGAGAAAACCATCAATGATGAGCCTCCAAAGTGTAAATCAGATCTTCCATGGTATTTTCTCAAGAAACTGATGATGGGGAATGTAACAGCTAGAAAGATAAAATGCACATCAATTTCTGAGATCTGTAATTATGATTTTGAAGCTGGTGAGTTTGACTTTGATCTGCTTACCAGTTCAAATGTGAATGACTCTCTAAATCCTCTAGATTTAATCACTGCTCTCTTCCTGTGTTCTGATGGGTTTGTTCAGCAAGAACTGGCTCTAAAAATGTCCATGTGTCAGTTCTCTGTTCCTCTGCTGCTTCCTAACTGTGAGACACAGCAGTGCACCCTCATGCTGTGGGCCATGAGAGACATTGTTAAGAAGTACAGACCTTCAGATCTTTCAGAATCAAAAGGCTTCATGGAAGAAAGAATCGTTCTTTCTAAACTTCCAATGATCTCATTTGTGAGACTGGGTGAGTGCTCTCTGTCCAAATCAGAGATCCTCAACAAACTTCTGAGTAACTCTGAGCAATACCATGACACCTTTGTTCACCGTGACATGGAGTGTGGAGACATTCAGAGAAGAATATCCAATGGACTGACTGAACTGACCTGGTACCTTCCCTGTGGAAACAAAAACATGGACATCTTCAGTGAACCAGTTGCTATAGCAAACCTTCGTGGAGACATTGCTTCATTTGAAACTCAATTCTCCTTTTTGTGTAAGACATCTGCTGCAGTTTTTGTTTTCTTTGACCAGCTGGACTCTGAGTGCAAACTGCTGATGAACAAAAACCACAAAGCAAAGATTTTTTTGGTGGGAAACCAACAGAGCAAGAACTTTAGAGTTGATTCATTAAAGCAAATGGCAACCAGTCTGGCCTTGACTAAAACCAATGTTCTAATGAAGACAAAACAGACAAATGATGCAGATTTTTGTTAAACTACTGAGGAAAAATGGTCAGTCATGTAATTAATAAACCCACAGATGAAAATATCTGTAGTGCAGATGGCTGATGTTGCACATGAACTGGGAATCAAAGTAGATGAAGATTCTCCAGAGTGTCATGATGGAAAAATGAAAGCTGATGAAATCACTGCAGAGATTGAAGATATAATGAAATACAAAGAAGATCAACTTCCCTTTACAAGATAAAATATGGAAGGAACTGACTTGTTTGGAAAAAGGAAGAATGTCGTCTTCGAAAAGTTGGTTCTGAAAACATAGAACATTACAAATGCAAACTTCAGCATGAGAGAGAAAAGAACTGAGGAAAAAACAAAATGCTTCATGCAACGTCCAAAGCAATGACATGCTTCATTAGTGCAATATCCAGCCAACAGAGAGAAAGGTGTTACTTTCTTAAATGGCTAAGAATGAACCTTGACAACTTGTCTCGAATCAAACTTTCTGGCCTCAGGGAGCTTTACAAGGAAAAATGTAAAGATTCTGATAACAAAGAAGAGATCAAAGAAATTGACCAACAACTTTCCAGCAGCTCTCTGGGAATTGAGCACTTCTTCCGTGAAATGGGTCAGATCTACGAAGCTTCTCTTTATCTTCCAGAAACAGATCCATCACGTCAACAACTGCAACATCTGCCCAAACTCTGTGCTCAGTTGTTGCTGGATGGATTTCCTATTGAGCTTGTAGATGGAGATGCTTCCAACATTCCTCTCAGATGGGTGAGTGATGTTCTCTCTCAGCTCAATGACTTGGTGTCTCCAAACAACAAGATACGGGTCGTCACAGTTCTTGGAGTTCTGAGCACAGGGAAGTCCACTCTCCTTAACACCATGTTTGGAGTCCAGTTTGCAGTCAGCAGTGGTCGATGCACTAGAGGTGCCTTCATGCTGCTCATCAAAGTCAATGAAGACTTGAAGAAAGTTCTCAACTGTGACTTCATGATGATCATTGACACTGAAGGCTTAAAGTCACCAGAGCTAGCACAGCTGGACAACAGCCATGAGCACGACAATGAGCTGGCAACACTTGTTGTTGGTCTGAGTGACATCACCATTATCAATATTGCCATGGAGAATTCAACAGAGATGAAAGACATCCTGCAGATAGTGGTGCATGCTTTCCTCAGGATGAAGGAGGTCGGCAAAAAGCCTCAATGTCAGTTTGTTCACCAGAACGTTTCTGATGTTTCAGCCCATGAGAAGAACCTGAGAGACAGGAAGCTGCTGCTAGAACAGCTGAATGAGATGACCCAGGCAGCAGCTAGAATGGAGAAGAAAGAGGAATACAAGAGCTTCACTGATGTGATGGAGTATAATCCAGACACTGGGAACTGCTACATTCCTGGACTCTGGAATGGAAACCCACCAATGGCTCCAGTCAATGCAGGATACAGTGAGGCTGTTTATGAACTCAAGAAAAACATCATCCAACAGCTGGGAAAGTGTGGCTCAACTTCTAACAACATATTGGAGTTCATAGAGTGGATAACCAGCCTGTGGAACGCAGTAAAACATGAAAACTTAATCTTCAGCTTCAGAAACAGCCTGGTGGCTGATGCTTACATGAGGCTCTGCACAGAGTACAACCAATGGGAGTGGGAGTTCAAAAAGGAAATGTACAAATGGGTTATCAAAGCAGAAACTAGAATTTCTAATTTTGGTTCATTTACTGCAACATCTGCAATATCTAACATGAATGAATTCATCACTGAGTTGAAAAGTGAAGCAATCACAGAGCTGATCAAGTGGGAGACAAAGATCCTTGAAAACCTGAAGAAATACTTTGATCAGCCAGAAGGTCATGTTTATCTGGTTGAAGGATACAGAGAGGATTTCTCCAACAGCATAAAGAGTCTTCGACGAGAAACTGGAAGTTCAGTGATCAACCAGATCACAACAGCTGCTGATATTAAGAAGGGATTGAAAGAACTTGACAAAATCAAGGCCATTTATAGAGAAAGAATTGAGAAAGCAGTTTGTGATTTAATTGATGAATGTCGTAAAAAAAAAGTTGAAAATGACGGACGAAGAGCTTGATGAAAGTTTTTATAAGATGTGGACTGAAACACTGAACACCTTGTCTTTCTCTGAAACAACAGACTATAAATGTCTTCACCAGTGTTTCCCATCAGTTACAAACAAATCTTTCACACAAAGGTAAGCCATGCATGTGAACTGCTGAGTGAAAGAAAAACCTCAAAGACTGTGGACTGGAACCTTTTACATATACACCCAAAGGATGTGAAAAACATCAAAGTATAAAGGGATTTACCTGAAGATCTAATAAAGGCAAGACAAAAACTTGCTGACAGAATCATATCTGCTTGCAATGACTCTATTAGTAAAAAAGTCAAGAGAAAAACTAATTATCATGATACTTACATCCAGGAGATCCTTCTCATCATTGATGAGAAGCTGAACAAAGCTGATGTTGACAAAGACATTGAGTTTGAAGTGTCTCTGAAACAACACATCTGTGGATCTGCAGCCAGAAAGTTTCAGAAAATGCATGAAGATTTTATCCAAGAAAATGATCCTTATAAATGTCTGCAGAAAAACAAGGAAAAGTTTTGCACAGATTTTCAAAGATGTGTTTCCACAAACGAGACCAATGCCAGAAAAAAGCTGAAGAATTCACTAATCAGTGTCTGAAACCTGCTGTTGAAAACTTCATCTATCGTTCTCTTGGTCCTGATATTGTTGATAAAATGATGACAAGAGAGGAGGTCAGCACACGAATGTCCTTCCAGTATTCATATTTTTACTGGATCTGATTTCTAAAAAGTGACTTTGAAAGCTTTAAGAGCTACATTTGCTCATATGAAGATTATGTAAAATCATGGATATCTATTAAAATCAAGGAGTTTTTCTCCTCTGGGGAGACAGTTTGTGAGTTTGAGGACAAACATCTTAAATTTCTGCATCAACCACATAAATGCTGCCATTAAAAGGCAAAAAACAGAAAAAGACTGACAGTCTGAAGACATTTGTTGTAAAGATATGCAAAGAACTGGGTGATAAACTGGTAATTTCCCAGGATGCTCTTGATGCCTTCATGGTTCTGAACAATGCTGACCAGGAACAGTTTGTTTGACTGGCTCAACAGTGTGTGGAGGAAATGAGAGAAACTCTTAGAGAAAAAGTTTAAAACACACAAAGTTTGAAACAAAACTCTCACAGCTCCACATGAAAACCAGAGGATTGAGCTTTTCAACAGAGTGATTGGTTGTGGCAAACAGTGTCCATTCTGCAAAATACCCTGTGATGCAGGTGGAGAAAAACCACACTGTACACTTTGCTTCTTTGCATCGACCAAATGGATTTTGGGTCGATGCAGGGATAAAGACTCTAAGAAAGACTCACAACTGACATCTGCTCTTCTCTTGTTATCAGTGACAAATCATTTTTCGCTGCAGTGCCACAGAGAATGAATGGTCATCCTTACAAAGAATATAAGCAGATTTTTTGCTAGATTGGGAATATTCGTGCAGATGTGAGCCTTGACGCATCAGATTATTGGAAATATGTGATGTCCAAATACAACAAGGAATTTTGCTGACGCATATGATGCAAAGCCTGCTGACATTCCCAGATGCCTGGGAAGAAAATCACAGAAGCAACAGGCAAAGGGAAAAGCCTCAAGAGAGTCGTTCAACATCAAGTGAAATTTTTAATAGTTGTTTGAAATTAACTGGTTTTTGCATGTAGAGTATTTCTTTTATTGCCTTTTTTTTAAAAAAGCCCCTCTATTTTACACATTGACCTCAACCCTTCCACTGAAGACAATATAAGTTGCTTCAGCTTGCTACTATAGCTCCTTATTTGTTATGATTGATCATTTATAATTTTATCATTCGATTCCATTGCTAACTTTTGTTTTTGAAGAGCTTGATAAACATTTTTATTTTTGTGTGAAAATATTTACACTCTTTGTCAAAAATGTGTATCAATGTGCCACTATATGAGATGAATAATTGGAGACCTTCATTGTTATCTAGTTGTTCTTCATTATCAACTCGATTCAATCAACTGTCCACTGTCATTACAGACACTTGCAGAGGGAGGCTTGAGCCTCTGCCCCTTTACCTTTGATGCCCCTAGTGCCCTTTTTGAATTTTTTTTCAAAAACATTTTTTAATTATTATTATTTTTTTTATTATTCTGTGCATCAGAAGCCCTGCTTGTGCCCCCTCTGCAATAGTATTTATCTAAATATAATAATTAAACACAAAGATTACACCACATTGTAGCCATGGTAACACAACAATCAAACTGTCAAGATGGTTCTTTCAACTTTTACAAAGTAAACTTCTTCATTAAATCCTAAATGTGCTTTTTTTCTCAGCTGAATGCATTAAATAAAATGTAATAACATTGTCATTCTCTATAAATGGATGCTATAGGTTTAGATATATAGTTTGTGTTACAAATAAACCATTCCTAGGGGGCCCCGAATGGCCCCTATCAGCAAAGTTACTGAGTTTTCTTTGCCTTGAGATCCCAGTCTTACAATTCTAGATTTCAGAGGTGCTAACATAAAAAAAATTATATGGAGTTTTTTTGCTCTATAAATCAGTCTCCAGCTAAGTATTTCTAGAAGTTAAATAGATATTATTAGGGCTTAATTAGTAAAATGGCAGCACATTTGCTTATTTTCTAACTTCATAACCTGCAACATTCACTCCTCTGATCTGTTTAACACCTTTAGTCTCAGCTCAGCTCAGCCCTCCAGAACTGTCAGCAGCAGAAACGGCAACATTATACCTGTTGGGGAAAATATAATACATTTGCTTTGTGTTTTCCCCGCATGATGGCAATGATATAGTAGGATCCAATTAAAATCTGGATTAATATGGGTTGTTGCTATGTTGTTATACAGTGTTTTAAGATCTTGTTCAATGTGCCCTTTTTTAACTTTGAGCCCCCTGCCCCTCCAAAGGTCTCTGCACAGCCCTGCTCAGAAGGGTGATTGCTACAAAGTCAATCATTGGATATACTTTGCTTAGTTTTCTTACATAGAAAATGTTTCACCAAATGAAATACCAATCTGAACTTTTTGATTTAGTGACTTATAATTTGAGTCAAATTAGAATGCCAGAGCTAAGATCCTGTGGGACTTCCAGATCCAGACAGACAGAATGGTAATGGCGAACCAACCAGACATTGTCATAGTGGATAAACAACAGAGGAAAGCCGTTGTGGTAGATGTAGCAATACCAGCGATTGCAACATCAGGAAAAAGGACCACAAGAAACTGGAGAAATACCAGGGCCTCAGGGAGGAACTGGAGAGGGCCTGGAAGGTGAAGACCACAGTGGTACCTGTGGTCATCGGGGCCCTCGGGGCAGTCACCCCCCAAACTGGAGCAGTGGCTACAACAGATCCCAGGAACAACATCAGACATCTCAGTCCAGAAATGTGCAGTCCTTGGCACAGCCAAGATACTGCGCAGGACCCTCAAGCTCCCAGGCCTCTGGTAGAGGACCCGAGCTCAGAGGATAGGAACCTCTGATAAGAACCTCCCTTCTCACTCACGCAATGGGTGAGAAGGGAATTATATATATATATATATATATATATATATATATATATATATATACATATATATATATGTTGTGTGACTGACATATTTAATGTCAAACACTCTTTATGACATCAGTCATTGCCAGATATGGTGTTGTTTGCATTAAATTTTTTATTTTTTCTTTCCTTTTGTGTCATCTTTTCATAATCATAAGGAATGTGACATAAAACTTAGAACTTATGTTCTGTGTCTTATGTTCAGTTTATCTCTGATATTAATCTGTTTCCTTGATAGCCTTGATGGTCACCTGATGTTATTAATTATTCCATAGTGTGTATTGTTTGTATTCCTCTTCCTCTTAAGCTCCTCAGCGCTGCCTTTTATGTTTTGAGTTTGCTCATCTGGTTTCATTTTTACTAAACTTCCACCAACATCTCCACTTCATTTAAGTCAGCTGTCTCAAACTTCAGTCCTTGAGGGTTGGTGTCCTATAACTTATAGATGTGTCCTTTGTCCTACACACTGGAAATAAATGACTAAACTTCCTTACTAGCATGCAATCAAGCTCTGCAGCGCTCTGCTTATAAGCTAGTATTGTAGCCAGGTGTGCTGAAGCAGAGAAATCCCTTTAGGACTGGAGTTTGAGAAAACTGATTAAAGCTCAGTGGTTTATGTTTTTATTATTGGATCCTTCTGTTGTTCCTGTTTGAGTTTCACTTGTAGATCTTCTTCATCAAAGTATTCCACCATATGTCTGACTTCATCCTGTTGTATTTTGGTTCTCTTCTTCAGGATTTATTATCAAATGTAACAAAAAATTCAGTTCCACTCATTTCAAAGTTTTTACATAGCTTGCTTCTTGTCAGATCCCTGTCTAATTCAGTGCTCACTTGATGTTGTGTTGTGCTAATTATTTTAAATGTTTTGTTGTTCAACTAAATGAACTAAATGTCACAGCAGCGAATGCTAGGCTTTCTTCTGCAAATAAATGGAAATCTGCTTAAGGCATCATCTTTGGTTAAAAGGAATTATCTTTAATAAATAATAAAATAGGACATCTTGTTTGTGACGTATTTATTAAATTATATTTCATGGATTTCCAGCAATCTTTATTCCCTCTTTTTTGTAAAGATGTGCAGAATTTAGTTGAACAACTTCATGATATTTGTTGCATATTTAAAAATGATCTTGGATTTACTTGGATTTAAATCAGGTGCCAAACAACAGTTTCATCAGTCTGATATCTCAGAGAGTGCCTTAATAAAACAATATGTCTGCTATACACTGAAAACCAATAATGTGGCAAAGGAAGCTGCACGCTAACAGCTCTACCTAATCTGTAGCTGTGTATGGGACAACAACTCTGACCTTTAACCTTTCTTGGATTAGGTATGAGCCCATGAATCCTAAAGAGGAGACGTCCTGAAGCATCAATATAAACTGTCAAAAACAGTAGTGAACAGTGGTGGCGCCAGGAGGACGGTAGAGGGTACTATAGCTCCCCCTGGAAAAGTCATAGCACTCCATGGCACCCCCAGAAAATATTAGTTTTGTTTTTGTTTCATCTGATTTAACATTACTTATATGTAGTTGTTACGGTATTTCCATCAGACAAAAAAATGGAAACAAATTATAAACTGAGTTAAAAAACCCCACTACGCTGGAGGATTTAACCTTTGTCTATGCACATTACCACTTCTGTGACATGATGCCTGCTCTGCCCCCATGGAGCAATCCTCCCCCAATCATTCCAGGGCATTTGTCAGCAACTGACCAATCGGCTGGTCGCAACTTGTCAGAAAGTGTATGTCCCTTAAACACCGTGTTCCAAATTATTATGCAAGTGATATTTTCTCAGATTTTTCTTAAATGGTCAATACAAATGATGGTCACTATACATTTCACAAGTTTCTCCCATTTTATGCCAATAGCAGCCAATGACACAGTGGTATTCCTTACAGCATTTGTTGTCATGCATGTAGATGATTTTGCTACTGAAGGTATGGCTCTTTTTTTTTGAACGATGAAAGAAAGTGATCAGTCAGAAAGTCCTTATACCTTGCTGAAGTCCTTCTCACACCTTCAGGGACTTTGAAGGGCCCGATCAGCTCTTTCGCTCCCCATGAAAAAATGACTCCACCACCTCCTTGCTGACATCACAGCCGTGTTGGGATGTGGTGGCCATCCACCACCAACCCACTGCTGCATCCATCTGGACCAGCCAGGGTTGCACAGCAGTCATGAGTGAACAAATCTGTTTGAAAATGAATCTTCATGTACGCTGGGCCCACTGCCACCGTTTCTGCTTGTGAGCTGGTTAGGGGCCCAATAGTCGGTTCATGCACCCACAAGCCTCTGGAGGATCCTCCACCTTGAGGTTCCAGAGGCACCAGCAGCTTCAAATAACTGTTTGCTGCGTTGTAAGGGCATTTAACAGCTGCTCTCTGAATCCCATGAATTTGTCTTACGGGAAAGACCTTCCTCATTCTGCCTTTATCTGTACAAAACCCATCTTTGTTCTGAATCAGCCACAAATCTCGTCACAGTAAAATAATGCTTCAGTTTCTGGTTAAATATCTAATGTTTTCATATCTTGTCATATCACACACTATCTGATGATTTTCATCAGCAGAGATCCTTTCCCTTTCCCATATTGCTTGAAACCTGTGACCTGCTTAATAATGTGGAACATCCTTCTTAAGTAGATTTCCTTTAATTGAGCTCACCAGACAAACTAATCAACCCAGCTCTCTGAAATGAATTATAGCGATTCAAAGAGCCCTTGTACCATCTATAAATTTAATAGCACAACAAAAAAATGTAATTTTATGACACTTAAATCCAATTTGCATAATAATTTGGAATGTGGTGTAGAGATTAACTGTCAACACAATATTGACAATGTTTATCATAGCAGACTACCATATGTTAGTCAGCACAAAGTTAACGGTAGTAACATACATTTTTATCATAAGGACACTTATTGATAGTCAAATCAAGCCCTGTAGTGGCAATTAAATAAACACAAGTTAATAAAGATGACAATATGACCCTTTCCACCTGACGTCACTCTCCATCACGATGGATGTCAAAACCTATGTGCTCCTGTAAAGCCTGTCAAAAATACATTCATGTGGTAGCCTGATATTACATTTATTTAGTTGATTGCGCAGTAAAATGGTCGTGCTGCGCGGTTGGCTGCACAGACAGACAAGGGTCAAAACCAAGCTTGTCATTTTATTTTTAACGGGAAGATGCGGCGATGGATAGCAGTTGTCAATCAGAATGACTGGTGTAACAGTGGATTTGCAGTGAACACTTTATGCAAGGTAAAGAAGATTAACGTTCATATACTTTAAGTAAGTATGATTAGAAAGATATCCAAATATCATATTATGGAGAAGGTAGGCCTCTAACCTCAGTAACCATGGAAACAATGCCACAGTGTCATGTAGCCTAGCATCAGTTCAACCCTCCAGATTCTCACTTCAAATGTACATCTTGGTGCTTTGAATGATTAAGTGACACATTTGCAAAGGGGTCAATACTTGGGTATCCCCTTTGTCATAAATGCTGTTTTAACCTAAATTATGCAATATATTATCTGGAAGTATTTGGCTAATAACTCAAAAGCTTCAAGCTTTGAGTGTACTAGCATATCAATCTGTCCATCCATCCTCCATTCACCAGCCATCTGTCCATCCATGCTTTTCTCCTTTTTATCATCCTTCCATCCATGTACAAATCTGTTCACCCATCCATCTCTTTGTCCATCCCGTTTGCCCTGCAATTCATCCGTCTGCCTATCTGATCATCCAAATAAACGCAAGTCAGTCTGATGTGTGTGTTGATGACTGTAGGGGAAAAAAAGATCCATCATAGCACCTGCAGGGAAATAAATTCTGGAACCGTCATTGGCAGTGAAGGAAAGTCATTTGAATATAATCACTTTAGATGTATTGTTCCATATATTGCATTATTTAATGGTTTGGTTAATCTCACGTCTTTATGAATTTTTGTATAAAATATTTTTAAAAAGTGCATATTTGAGTTTACTGGACTGAAAGTTCTTGTGGCTAAGTACACAAACATCTGAGATGCATAGCCTTTCATACATCTCAGCTGAAATCAGTCAAAAACATTATTATACTTTCTTACAATTTTCTGTTTGTCTGGAGTTTTAGTAACATTTTGTCTCTGTGATGTCAGTATTTTATAAACTTGTGAGGTGTTTTATGGTGTTACAGCAGTCCATATTTAGCTCTATCAAATTATATGAGTTTAGGTAAATTAATATTTGATTGACATGGCGTGTGTAACACATCAGTGTGGTGTTTTTATTTTGAAGAAGCGCAACTTTACAGTCGTTGGAAGCCTTATTTATACATGTGAACACATACTTTTGTGCAACACAGATTAATCTGTAGTACAAGTGGAATAAACCAAAATTAAACAGAAAAGAGTGGTAAGCATTTTTTTAAATGTAAAATATTGGAACTGTCATGGTGGGTTGTTGAGATGGACCCAAAGCAGCTGACAATGGGCAAAAGTGTGAGTTTGTGAGTATTTAATTAACAAAAAGCTGTTTCTCTTATAGAGGAAGCTGATCGGTATTGTATTCAGTCATGGGTCTTCGATATGCACCACAATCGCGCCCTCTAGTGGTAACTTAGAAACATCAAAAACCAGCTGCTTTTTTGTGCCTTTTCACATTGAAATGTTAACTCACAAAAGTTTCATGTTGAGGTTAAAAATGAGATTTATATGGATGGCACTGTCAAGACAAAGAAAATCAAATCTAGAATAGCTTCTTTCATGGAGATTTTATTTTTCTTAATCAGTTTATACATTTAGTCTTAATTAGTTGTCAATGTCTCAGGAGCAGACAGTCCTGAACACTGTTTACATCTTCAGTGCTTCTAAGATAAAGGTCACAGCCCAGCAAGAAAACTAAGTAAATTATTTTTGAATAATTTTAATCCTTTCAAGTCACATACCTTCTGTTTTGCCTTTTGAATCTTTTTTAAATCAATGAATGACAAATTAAGTAGAAAAACTCAGAAAAACATGAAATGTATTCATAAATGTTGAGAGGCAGAATACAAAGATCCACAGATGCTTATCAAAGGTCACCAGAACCAGAAAGAACCTGTTTCATGATCATAATCATAATCCTGACCCGAGAGATAACATGAATTAATTACTCTTACTGAGTAAAGTTTTCAGAAAGCATTTGAATCTTATTTTTCCAAAACAATTTAAACTATTCTTTTTCAGATGTATCTGGTGTTTTGATTTCGACATGTTTCCTTGTCTTATTTTTTATAGTATTCAGGAAACTATTTAGATCTGTAAGATGTGAAACATGTTGCATGTTGCCCAACGAAACCCAGTTGATGTTTAACCATTATGACACAGGAAAGAGACAGTGATAACAAGTTTGCAGTTTGTGCTCGCCTCTGTTCATTTGAAAATATCACTGAAAAAAGACATTCATTTATCATTCTGAATTTGTGATGCTAAAACAGAATCATTTACCTGTTTAACTATTTATTCGGGTACTTTTGAAGCTTATATAAAAGTAATAAACATTTGCTTTTATTTTTTCTGAAATCAGTCTTACATTGGATAATAACAAATTGAATCGATAAAATGTTTCCGTTTTTAGAAGTGTTTAGAGTCGGTTGAGCAGGGATATATTTTGAAAGACGTCAGGTGACGTTACCCGACGACCTAAGTCCACTTTTATAGACACCAAGTTGTGATAAAGGTGAAAGACCAACTAGGTCCGAGTTGTTGTCGAGACATTCTGTGTTTCAGTAAGTTCAGTTCGTCTCATCCTATAAAGAGGTAAGTGGGCCGTTTGCAGGGACGCAACAGAAGGGATGAAATCTACCCGGGAGATTTTTATTCTCAACATTCACATGTGTTTTTTTTATGTCAGGTTAAGAGACGGAGGAGAAAATGAAATCTGAGAGATGGGGGGTGCTCAGCTCAGATCCAGACAGGAGACATCTTGAGCCTTAATCGCTTGGTGGAAATCAGTAAGTAATAAAGCTCTAAGAATTAAAGCTCTGCAGTCGTCATAACATCACGGAAGAGCTCTAAAATATAAAAATTAAAACAACAGACTGCAAGGCAGGAGGAGAAAATACAGAGTCACTGAAGACCCACCTTTAACTGTAATGAAAGAAATACTCAATTAAATTCAATTCAGTTTTTTATATAGCAACAAATCACAACAAATATCATGTTGAGGTTACTCAAAAAAATCTTGTCAGTTCAATCCACATACATTCCTATTGATCGTAATTAAACTGATCAACTGTGTGTTGATTGGACAGTGGTTCTCACACTCACTAGTCCCTCCTGCCTCCTTCCTTGCGGCTCGTGTACAGTCTCAGGGTGCTGGTTGGGATGGAACCCTCCATGCATTGTTAGTAGCTTTCTAGTCACTTAATATCTGTGGCTTTTATCTCCTCCTTTGGCCAGCTAATTATTCCAGCAGGGTATCTGATTACTGGCAGGGCATAGCTGTTTATCGCACGCAGTTTTGTTCTTGCCATTGAGCTGGACCCTTTGATGGATCCTTCTGGATTAGGATTGTCCGCCCCTTCAGTTAACCATTCAGGGTGAGTCCCACTTTGTAGCAGCTGGTTCATTTGGCCTGCCAGTCGCCATGGAGGGCAGTGAAGGTTTTGCTTTTTCTACCGAGACTCTTCTTGGACATCTGCCACAGTGATGGTTACCGGGGCTTGTTCAGGGAGGTTGCTGTGGTCCTCTCGTAGAGAGGTTAGCCACTGTGCATTGCTGTTGTGGGACGCCTCCCTTTCCCATATGCCTTTCCAGTATTGTTCAGTCTCCAGCCTTGGTGGGTCTGCTCTGTTGTTATTACCCTGCCATTGAGAGTACACCTTAGCTGGTTGAGTGGAGAAGAGCCGGTTAATACTTCTGGATTCATTCTCCCTTATGTGTATCTCTTTAGGCGGCTGGCCAAGGCTTGGAGCCTCTGTTTGGCAGTTTCGAGTGCTTCAGATATGGGCCATCTGCCTGTACTTTCTGGGTAGTCTTGTCTTTTCATTTACCTTGATTTTTAGCCTCTAACCGTCTTTTCCATGGTGGGTATTGGGTCTCATGGTTTGCTCTTATAGCCAAGCTATCTCAAGGATCACTGATGCTGAGTTGTAGATCAGCTCATTGGTTTCTGTTATGGTGTTGGTAGGGATCGTTCTCAATGCTGCATTCACATTCTCAATGAGACTTTCTGATGGTACTTCACTCAGCCGTTGTAATGGCGCCGGGGAGGCCTGGTTGTCATTCCGGTCATGCAGCTCTCTCGTTCAGCTCTGATTCGCTCACTGGGGCCGTGTATCCCCTCACTGGGTGGGGACTTGTAGTTAAGTCCCCACAGTCCCTTGCCGTAGCATTTGTGTTGTATCTCGTCAATCAGAGTTGTAATAGCAGTTGCCGTTTGCGGATGTTGGAACACTGAGCTACTAGTTGTTTAGCACTTAGTGTTGACTGGGGATGTCGAGTACCATTCGAAGTAACCATTCCTTCCCCAGTCTTTGCATGTAACCTCTCTGACTAGGGTTACTTGAGTAGTAGCATGACCAACAGATCCACATTTTCATCTCTCGCCCATTTCCGTCTTGTTCCAGTAGCCCATTTGTCATCAAGGTGCTCTGGTTCCCCAACACCTGACGCTAGACCTTGTTTGGCCGGGCGACGTCTGAGCCGGCATGTTATGCAACTTAGTATCTCTCATGGTATGAGGTAGGCAGTAGCTTGAAGGGTCTTGCCTAAGGACCCAGACTGGATTCGAACCCCGCCCTCTCGGGTGATATACTGATGCCTTATCTATTGAGCTATCCAGTCAGCATATATATATATATATATATATATATATATATATATATATATATATATATATATATATACATATATATATATATATATAATTCCCTTCTCACCCACCGCGGGTGGTTCTTATCCTCTGAGCTCCGGGTCCTCTACCAGAGGCCTGGGAGCTTGAGGGTCCCTGCGCAGTATCTTGGCTGTGCCAAGGACTGCACATTTCTGGACTGAGATGTCTGATGTTGTTCCTGGGATCTGTTGTAGCCACTGCTCCAGTTTGGGGGTGACTGCCCGAGGGCCCGATGACCACAGGCACCACTGTGGTCTTCACCTTCCAGGCCCTCTCCAGTTCCTCCCTGAGGCCCTGGTATTTCTCCAGTTTCTCCTGCTCCTTTTTCCTGATGTTGCAATCGCTTGGTATTGCTACATCTACCACAACGGCTTTCCTCTGTTGTTTATCCACTATGACAATGTCTGGTTGGTTCGCCATTACCATTCTGTCTGTCTGGATCTGGAAGTCCCACAGGATCTTAGCTCTGGCATTCTCCACCACCTTTGGGGGAGTTTCCCACTTTGTTCTCGGGTTTCCAGTCCATATTCTGCACAGATGTTTCTGTACACTGTGCCTGCCACTTGGTTATGTCGTTCCATGTATGCTTTCCCTGCCAGTATCTTGCACCCTGCTGTTATGTGCTGGACTGTCTCAGGGGCCTCCTTACACAACCTACACCTTGGGTCTTGTCTGGTGTGGTAGATCTGGGCCTCTATTGCTCTGGTGTTTAGGGCCTGTTCCTGGGCGGCCATGATGAGGGCCTCTGTGCTGTCCTTGAGCCCAGCTTTTTTCCAGCCATTGGTAGGATTTACTGATATCAGCCACTTCGGTTATTTGCTGGTGGTACATCACATGTAGGGGCTTGTCCTCCCATGATGGTATCTCTGGCACTTCAACCTCCGTTCCCTGTTGTCTGAGACATTCACTGAGCACATTGTCTGTTGAGGCTTTTTTCCCTGATGTATTTATGGATCTTAGTTGTTTCGTCCTGACAGTGGTTCTCACACTCACTAGTCCTTCTGCCTCCTTCCTTGCGGCTCGTGTACAGTCTCAGGGTGCTGGATTTGGGATGGAACCCTCCATGCATTGTTAGTAGCTTTCTAGTCTTAATATCTGTGGCTTTTATCTCCTCCTTTGGCCAGCTAATTATTCCAGCAGGGTATCTGATTACTGGCAGGGCATAGCTGTTCATCGCACGGATTTTTGTTCTTGCCATTGAGCTGGCTTCTCAGGACTTGCCTTATTCGTTGGAGAGTATTTAGCTGTGGCTCCTTTCCTTGTGGCCTCATCTAGGTTGCCATTTGCTTGTGGTATACCTAGGTACTTGTAACTGTCCTCTATGTCTGCTATTGTTCCTTCTGGGAGTGAGACCCCTTCTGTGCGGATCACCTTCCCCCTCTTTGTAATCAGCCCGACCACACTTCTCTAGTCCGAATGACATCCCAATGTCTGTGCTGTAGATCCTGGTGGTGTGGATCAGTGAGTCGATGTCTCGCTCACTCTTGGCATACAGCTTGATGTCATCCATGTAGAGGAGGTGACTGATGTTGGCCCCATTTTTTGAGTCGGTATCCGTAGCCAGTCTTGTTGATAATTTGGCTGAGGGGGTTCAGGCCTATGCAGAACAGTAGCGAGGACAGAGCATCTCCTTGGTATATGCCACATTTGATGGACACTTGTGCAAGTGGTTTGCAGTTGGCTTCAAGGGTGGTTTTCCACAGCCTCATTGAGTTTGCAATATATATATATATATATATCTATATATATATATATATAGATATATATATATATATCTATATATATATATATATAGATATATATATATATATCCATCCATCCATTTTCCGTCACCCTTCTCCCTAACGGGGTCGGGAGTTGCTGGTGCCTATCTCCAGCTGCGTTCCGGGCAAGAGGCGGGGTTCACCCTGGACAGGTCGCCAGTCTGTCGCAGGGCAACACAGAGACAAACAGGACAAACAACCATGCACACACACACACACACCTAAGGAGAATCTGGAAAGCCCAATCAGCCTGACAGTCATGTCTTTGGACTGTGGGAGGAAGCCGGAGAACCCAGAGAGAACCCACGCATGCACAGGAGAACATGCAAACTCCGTGCAGAAAGACCCGGGCCGGGAATCAGCGCTACCCACTGCGCCACTGTGCAGCCCCATATATATATATATATATACTGTATATATATAGATATATATATCTATATATATATAGATATATATACTGTATATGTAACATAGATGAAATTACCGTAGTCTTGTATTTTATCATATAATAATAAAATATAGTTGATAGTTCATCAGTTTTGTTAAGTGTTGATTGAAATT
Organism: Poeciliopsis turneri; assembly: GCA_922788865.1. Lineage (NCBI taxonomy): Eukaryota > Metazoa > Chordata > Actinopteri > Cyprinodontiformes > Poeciliidae > Poeciliopsis > Poeciliopsis turneri. Next base: position 22,784 of record CAKLNU010000879.1, read on the forward strand.
CTTTTTCTTTTTTTCTATCTTGAGTCAATTAACATTGTGCATAAAAACTGACATCTTTATTTTTCATTGAGCTTTGCAATATCATTATAAAGCTCAATTGTAATGTGCTTTGTTTCTGCTTGTTGTCTTTGCCTGTTGTCCAAAGACAACAAGCAGAAATTAGATTGTTGTTTTTGCGTTTTCTCAACAGATCGCTGTTCTGTCATGGATCAGCATCTTAACATTGTTCTTCTGGGAAAAACTGGAGTTGGGAAAAGTTCTTCAGCAAACACCATTCTAGGACAAGAAGTGTTTAAGGCGGAAACAGACTTTGTTTCAGTGACCAAATTTATCTCTGTGGAACCTGTAACTCTGTTTGGGTGTCAGATTTCCAGTGATAGACACTGCAGACATATTAACATCACAGGAGCAGATTGCAAATGTTCTTCAAAAATGTTTTTCAGAATCCACTCCCTCTTTACCTGCTGGTGATCAAAGTTGGTCGCTTTCACTCAAGAGGATGAAAAGGCTGTAAAGAGGCTGTAGAAAGTCCTCGGGCCTCGGAGGATGGAAAATTGCTTTCCTGCTCTTCACAGGAGGAATAGTTTAAAAACATCACTAGAGCAATATATTTATAGGCTCTATCAACAGTCAACTTCCCAAAATTGTTGACCATTTTTCATGGAGAATCCATCTTTTCAACAATAAAGATGGAGGAGAGGACCAAGTCAGAGAACTGTTGACAGGACACATTGAAACAGGTCAGTACAAATTTCAGTCAGATCTTCAATTTTTTTTTATATACACAGTTTCTCATAATTTGTTTTTATTTTTTGTGTGAACTTACATGTCTTGATGCTGCTGTTCCACCTGAATTTCCTCACTATGAGATAAGATATATATTTACTCCCCCATACTAAATGCATGAAATAGTTTCAAAAAATAATATGCAGCTTCATAGAAAAAAACAATTTGAAAAAAGTTGTTGATAGAACTTCAAAAGACTGGATTACTTACGTAGACCTATTTATTAGATTACAATCAGGATGACACAGGGTCATGAAGAGACATTTAGAGGGACAGGGACTCAAAGTTAAAAAAGATGCAAATAGATCAAGATCTTAAAACACCATACAACATAGCAATATAACAATCTATATTAATCAAGAATCTAATATTTAATAGAATCATAATGTATCATTGTCATCATGTGAGGACAATGCAAAGCAAATTTAGTCTGTTTTCCCCAGTTGGAATAATGTTGGTGTTACTGGTGCTGGCGGTGCTGGAGGTTTGTGTAGATCTGAGACTATAGTTTTAAAACAGACCTTAGGAGAGAAGGTTGTTTGTTATTCAGTATGTTGTGAAATAAGCAAATTATTGATATTTTATTAAATAAAATCTAATAATTGTAAGAGACTGTGTGTGTCTAACATGCGTTAATTTTTGATTGCATCAATTGAATCTTCCTCAGTCAGGGAGGAATAGGTCAACTCCACCGGTGCAGCTTAGTCTGGAAGGAATAGTAGAAGGCACATGGGAGATGAGGGTGTAGATCAGGGGTGGGCAACTCCAGGCCTCGAGGGCCGGGTCTCCTGCAACTTTTAGATGTGCCTCTAGCTGCAACACACCTGAATAAAATAATGAGATCATTAGCAAGAACTCTGGAGAACTTGACTGCACTTCGTAGGTGATTCAGCTATTTAATTCAGCTGTGTTGGACCAGGGAGACATCCAAGAGTTGCAGGACACTGGCCCTCAAGGACCAGGATTGCCCACCCCTGGTATAGATGATGAGGCTGAGATAGACCACGATGTGCTTATATCTGTTTACGTGTGTACATGTTTGTGTTTGTGTTATCTGAAACACAAGAAATAATAAAAGTGCATATCAATAACCCTAATATGGCTACACATATATGCAGGATGAAAAATGGCATGTAGAAAAGAATGGAATAGAACAGTGGTTCCCAATGCCCCCTCCCCCAACGCCCAAAAAAGAAAAGAGAATCAACTGGGCACACACATCTTTCAACCAGACTTAAACCTATACTCAAATTCTTGCTTTCAAACTCCCACTAGAAGTTTATATCACACTTTAGATTGCAACAAACACACTACAAACCATCTTTACCGTCAAACACTTTTGTGTAACTGTTTTTTCTTTTTTCATTCATCCATACTGCTTCGCTCCTCCTGCATTGGCATTGCCACACTTTGGGAACTACTGGAATAGAATGTACTTTATTGTTCGAAGGGGAAATTATTTATTTGTTGAAAGCTACTCCATCTTAGGTAATAAATAAATGCAAAGTTTGTAAAATATAAACTTTAAATAAATAACAAGCAATCACAAGCAATATATTAATCAATCAATAACCTATAAAGAGTGCAGAAAAAAATTGTATCAATTAGCTCAGACTTTAGCATTGTAAAAGCCTGATGGCAAAGGCAGAAATGACTTTCTGTGGCGTTCTGTGGTGCACTTTGGCAAAAATGAGTCTCTGGCTGAAGGTGCACCTGTATCTGGTCAGAATGTCATGGAGTGGATGTGACTCGTTGACCAAGATGGCCTGCATCATGGTCAGGCCATCTTTCTGTGATGCAGTATCACAGAAATCCAGAATTTCTGTGATACTGCATCTTGGTCAGTATCACAGAAATCTACTCGAGGGCATCATAACACCACACATGAATTATAAATGTTGTTTATTGCAACACTTGTATGTTGCAATAAACATGCAAATGACAAAAAGCTTCCAGAAAATATGAAATGAATGATAAATTTCCTTTATATATTATTATAATAAGGATATATTTGGCAAAAGTATAACATAAAACTTAAGCTATTATTTTATATAAGCTCTTGCATTATAGACCAATAACTGACATAAACACACATTTCAGGGAAAAATCCTATACTAGCATAATAGAAGCACACAGGTCACATACACACAGGATTAACTTATTTTTACGCTGCGAGACCACACCGAAAACTTCAAAAAACATACCGATGCATCATGGGTAATGTAGTGTTAAACGAATCAAAGGAGATTTAACAATAATATGGAACTAGTTAACGTCCACAGCAACTTGGCTTCCAGACTGCCTTAAAGATGACAAAGCTCAAAGGCGTCACAGCTTCATAATTTTTTTTGACATAAGCACCTCTGAGAGATCTAGATTTGTTAAGAGATAAAATATTTTCATTAGACTTTGTTCTTCAACAAAATCTTGAAAAACATGCATTTAACTTTAGTCCGTGACTGTAACTGTGTCTTCATAGGTCTGCCTAAAAAAATATATCAGGGGTCTACTGAAGGTCTAGGTCCCCTATAAATGATTGAATTGCAACACAGACATAGATCTAAAAGCTTTAGCATTTGTTTATTGAGAAAAAGAATAGCTGTTAAATTCAATAGTTTCTGCAGAGATAAATTAAAACTTAAGATTATACATTTAGGATTTAATTATGAATGTTACTTTGTAAAATCGTCTCACAACACAATATTGTGCTCTCTGTAATATTTGTGATTGGGATGGGTTTGCTCACAAATATATCACAGCAAATAATAGGCTAATGATAAGTTATTGATTTTAAGGCGACCAACTAACCTGGACTTCCTCCTAATAGACTTCACTAAATCTATTTTTTAAACACTATTAGTGTCTAAATCAGATTCTGCCTAAGGCCCCATATCACCTTGGGCCGAGCTAGAGCAGCTTCACGCTGCACATCTCTCTGCTGAATGTGAGAAACCAATAGGGAATTAAAAATTAAAATAGGGAGATTTAATTTATGAGACACTAGCTCGGACAGACCTCGCAGACGAGACTGTTCTGTTTCATGACTGTTGAGCCATAGAGGCTGTTTTGGTTGGCCAGGGTTTTATAGGGTGGATTTTTTCCAATCTGTCGCTAGCAGTGCGAACTGCCTGGTAGTAACATTAGGGTAAAGAGGTGAGGCACAGAGCAAACAATGAATAGGCAGTACTGGGGCTTTGAGATGCAGAGCAGTGAGTTGTGGTATTGTTTCTTTGTATCAGGATCTGATTCTGACCCACAGCGGTGGACTGACTCGGGTGGCATGTAGCGAACCGGGCATTTAGTCCTGTCACTGGGGCAGGAAGATCAAATTAAAGTCAGAAGATTTTTCTGCACCATATCTGATGTATTACCAATCTCTTCCATTGTGGCAGCAACAACCAACTACTAAAACCCAATAACAACATTTCCTCATGAGCTGCTGTCTATGTGCATTTCAATCCAGTTTCCTCTTTTTGACTGACTTTGTCAGAATTACCACTCCCTTCTGCCCCTGGATCATATTCTCCTTTCCCTCATCGAAAGCTGACGACACATATTCTCTCCTCAGGATCACAAAGAAATCCTGCCCAACTCCACTTTTTTCTGGATCTCTTCCACAGTCCCTCAAATTGGCGGTCACCACACAAATTCTGGTCTTGACTCTCTCAACTTCATAAGAGTCTGGCCTATATTAGTCTTTTTTTCTTTCTGTCCAACATTCTGAATCGTGTAACTTCAGACCAACCTTAAAAATCAATAGCCTATTTTTTAACCATTGCATTGTGGTTTCTGCCCAAAGCACAGCACTAAACCAGCTCTTCTTCAAAGTTATCAACTGTCTCTTCCTTTCTTATGACTCTGACTGGCTCAGTATCATCATCCTCCTGGACCTCACTGCAGCTTTTGACACCATCAGTCACTCTATCCTCTCATCCAGTGTCAAGTCCAACTTGAACATTACTGTCTCCGCTTTGTTCTGGTTTCTGTCTTATCTCTCAAACTGGCAACAGTTTATCCATATCAACGAGTGCTCCTCCTCCATAGCCCCCGCAATCCCATGGTGTTCCCCAAGGTTCATTTTTTCCTTTTTTATTCTCTGTACAAAGCAAAGTGTAGAACAAGCAGCTGGTTTTTACCAGCTTGGTGTTGATTATCTGGTTCTGAAAAGGTGACTGAAATAAATCCAAACATCTAACCTTACCTTAATAAGAGGCTGAAGGACAGTATTGAAAGGGAACCTATTTTATTTAATTTCTCAGTAAAGTTTGATGATCATTGAGCAAAATATTGATTACATTATGAACTCACTCTAAGGTCACAAGATTTCACCTGTGTGGTTCTGCCTGTTGGCTTTCCATTTTATCTTCATCTGTATTAGCTGGTAGGTTACTGTCACTTTCATGCAAACGAGCTGTTGCTGGCTGCACTCCCCCAATTACATTAACATCTCAACACAAAAAAGGAACATTGTACAACATAAAAAGTCTGACTCAAGGTCATGGTGCTGCTCAACCATAAAGGAAGCTGAAAGTGGTTGTTGAAAATGAAAAAAGAAACTCATGTTGTCCATCAAGCCCCTGAGGCCTTCACAGAAAAACTGAATTCATATAGAGTGTGAAATACATGCAGGAACACTTTAATTACTCATTAATGTCCGGTTTCTAAATGGGAAAAGCAGAAGACTCCCAGCTCACAACCAAAGATGCTCTGCAGCTTGTGGTGGTAATGTTACAAAATATAGAAAATCCATGTCAGCTGCTGCTCATCCTCCATAGCCCGCCTGTCCCAGGGTTGTTCCCCAAGGTTCAGGAATCAACCCTCTTCTTTTTACCTTCTGTACAAAGCTAAGGGTAGAACATGTTGCTGGTTCTACACTTTGCTCCCTTTATTGAAACACCTTTAAGTTTCAAAACATTTAAATATGTATTGAAACTTTAAGTCGGACAACAACTGCAATCGCTCAGTGAAGAGAACCCGAGAGAGGCAGAATATACACATCCATTTATTTTAGTCATGTTGTAAAATGTTTTTATCATTCTGGCCAGTAGAGTACAAGTGAATCACTTGTGATTTTTCCACAGAAGTTAATATACCTTATGTTTTTCGAGCGTAATCTCAGATTAATTGAAGAAGGGCAACTAAACTAACTGATGATCTGTAAATAGTCTTGGAAGATTTGTTGTTGCTCTTTCATTTTATCTCTAAACAAAAATACAACTTTGCTTTGCAAACTTTTTTGTAAATATGACTAAAAACTTTTTTGTGATTTTTTTTATCTGGCTCTCGGACTCGTAATGTTGGTCTGTAGGTGAGTCAAGAGTTTCCAGATGCAAATTAAAGTCAAAACCTTTTTCAAATTTTTCTTTCAGAGAGAGACAAAAAACCAAAAGTGTGAAGCTGAAGATTTCTCTACTACAATGAAGGTTCACAGGACCATTGTAAACATCTGAAATATATAGAAAATAACATAATGATCAATCCACCTGTCTGTGAAACCAAAAATTAAATATAATTTTGCTGATTCATATCAAGGAACCTGCAGCACTGATGATGAACCAAAGAATCTCCTTAAGATAGAAGAAGACCCTGATCCAACATGTGGTGGAATCTGATAATGACAATCAACCAGCTGGTACCAACGATGAAGGTCAGTAAAATACATGTTCTAATTAAAACTAAGAAGTGTTTTCTCAGTGTATTTGCAGAGGATAAATAAAATGTGTTTAGACAAATTAATCTTTCTCCTTATTTTTGTTGTAGCTATTACAGCCTCCTGCCCGGTCCGTCTCTTTGTCAACACTTCAGTAGAGAACTACCCTTTGCTGTGTGTCTCATCCAGCTATACACTTCCTGAGATGGATGTGTTTTTCCTTTCTTCTTTGCAAAACAGCTCAGTCAATTTTAATGTCGATGATCTGCAAACATAAATTACTGTCTTGTCTAATCTTTTTTGTTGAAATAAGGTCTTTGGAAATTTAGCCAAATTCACTAAGTCTATGCTAGAGATAAAATGGATAGATTTTTAGTACCTGAAGTTATGGTGGGTAAGCAGCCAATGCCCTGGGTCAATCAAAATGCTCAAAAAATTGGATGTGTGACCAGTTACGGCAGAAAAAACAATTGTTTTGTGTAATAGTATAATCTTTCAATACTATTTAATACTTTGTTCAAATTAGTTTACAAAACTGTGAGCTGATCTGTGTTGGTTTTGTCACACAAAATCCTACTGAGATATATAAAATTTTATTTTTGTACTTGGCAAAATGTATAAAAAAAAGTTTAAGGGCTATGAATACTTTTTGCTTGACCTTTGTAGCATTCACTCTAATATATCTGTGGTTTGGACTTACTGTTAAAACTTAGCAAGTATTAACATTACAATTTTAAAGTCTTAAAAAATTCAAATTTATTGTTTTTGACTAAAATGAGATAACAGGCTCTCTTTTTTATAACCAGGGTCCAACCTGGAGAGGCTTTTGGAGGAACTGGGAATGGAGCCGTTCTACAAGGAGAGAAACTGTCACTTGGGAAGATACTGAGATCAATGACAAGACTGTTAATGATGAGCCTCCAAAGTGTAAATCAGATCTTCCATGGTATTTTCTCAAGAAACTGATGATGGGGAATGTAACAGCTAGAAAGATAAAATGCACATCAACTTCTGAGATCTGTAATTATGATTTTGAAGCTGGTGAGTTTGACTTTGATCTTCTTGCCAGTTCAAATGTGAATGACTCTCTAAATCCTCTAGATTTAATCACTGCTCTCTTCCTGTGTTCTGATGGGTTTGTTCAGCAAGAACTGGCTCTAAAAATGTCCATGTGTCAGTTCTCTGTTCCTCTGCTGCTTCCTAACTGTGAGACACAGCAGTGCACCCTCATGCTGTGGGCCATGAGAGACATTGTTAAGAATTACAGACCCTTCAGATCTTGCAGAATCAAAAAGGCTTCATGGAAGAAAGAATCGTTCTTTCTAAACTTCCAATGATCTCATTTGTGAGACTGGGTGAGTGCTCTCTGTCCAAATCAGAGATCCTCAACAAACTTCTGAGTAACTCTGAGCAATACCATGACACCTTTGTTCACCGTGACATGGAGTGTGGAGACATTCAGAGAAGAATATCCAATGGACTGACTGAACTGACCTGGTACCTTCCCTGTGGAAACAAAAAACATGGACATCTTCAGTGAACCAGTTGCTATAGCAAACCTTCGTGGGAGACATTGCTTCATTTGAAACTCAATTCTCCCTTTTTGTGTCAGACATCTGCTGCAGTTTTTGTTTTCTTTGACCAGCTGGACTCTGACTGCAAACTGCTGATGAACAAAAATCACAAAGTTCAAATCTTCTTAGTGGGAAACCAACAGAGCAAAAACTTCAGAGTTGATTCTGTTAAAAAAATGGCAACCAGTCTGGGCTTGAAGAAAAAAAATTTTCTAATAAAAACAAAACAAACAAATGATGCAGATTTTGTCAAACTATTGAGGAAAAGAGTCAATGATGTAATTAATAAACCAGAGATGAAAATGTCTGTAGAGCAGATGCTTGATGTTGCACATAAACTGAGAATCAAAGTAGATGAAGATTCTCCAGAGTGTCATGATGGAAAAATGAAAGCTGATGAAATCACTGCAGAGATTGAAGATATAATGAAATACAAAGATCAACTTCCTTTACAAGGTCAAATATGGAAGGAACTGACTTTCTTGGAAAAGGAAGAATTTTGTCTTCTGAAAGTTGGTTCTGAAGACATTGAACATTACAAATGTAAACTTCAGCATGAGAGAGCAAAACTGAGGGAAAAAACAAAATGATTCTGCAAAGTCCAAAGCAATGACATGCTTCATTACTGCAATATCCAGCCAACAGAGAGAAAGGTGTTACTTTCTTAAATGGCTAAGAATGAACCTTGACAACTTGTCTCGAATCAAACTTTCTGGCCTCAGGGAGCTTTACAAGGAAAAATGTAAAGATTCTGATAACAAAGAAGAGATCAAAGAAATTGACCAACAACTTTCCAGCAGCTCTCTGGGAATTGAGCACTTCTTCCGTGAAATGGGTCAGATCTACGAAGCTTCTCTTTATCTTCCAGAAACAGATCCATCACGTCAACAACTGCAACATCTGCCCAAACTCTGTGCTCAGTTGTTGCTGGATGGATTTCCTATTGAGCTTGTAGATGGAGATGCTTCCAACATTCCTCTCAGATGGGTGAGTGATGTTCTCTCTCAGCTCAATGACTTGGTGTCTCCAAACAACAAGATACGGGTCGTCACAGTTCTTGGAGTTCAGAGCACAGGGAAGTCCACTCTCCTTAACACCATGTTTGGAGTCCAGTTTGCAGTCAGCAGTGGTCGATGCACTAGAGGTGCCTTCATGCTGCTCATCAAAGTCAATGAAGACTTGAAGAAAGTTCTCAACTGTGACTTCATGATGATCATTGACACTGAAGGCTTAAAGTCACCAGAGCTAGCACAGCTGGACAACAGCTATGAGCATGACAATGAGCTGGCAACACTTGTTGTTGGGCTGAGTGACATCACCATTATCAATATTGTCATGGAGAATTCAACAGAGATGAAAGACATCCTGCAGATAGTGGTGCATGCTTTCCTCAGGATGAAGGAGAGCAAAAAAGCCTCAATGTCAGTTTGTTCACCAGAACGTTTCTGATGTTTCAGCCCATGAGAAGAACCTGAGAGACAGGAAGCTGCTGCTAGAACAGCTGAATGAGATGACCCAGGCAGCAGCTAGAATGGAGAAGAAAGAGGAAAAACAAGAGCTTCACTGATGTGATGGAGTATAATCCAGACACTGGGAACTGCTACATTCCTGGACTCTGGAATGGAAACCCACCAATGGCTCCAGTCAATGCAGGATACAGTGAGGCTGTCTATGAACTCAAGAAAAACATCATCCAACAGCTGGGAAAGTGTGGCTCACCTTCTAATAACATCTTGGAGTTCAGAGAGTGGATAACCAGCCTGTGGAACGCAGTAAAACATGAAAACTTCATCTTCAGCTTCAGAAACAGCCTGGTGGCTGATGCTTACATGAGGCTCTGCACACAGTACAACCAATGGGAGTGGGAGTTCAAAAAGGAAATGTACAAATGGGTCACCAATGCAGAGACAAGAATTTCCAATTTTGGTTCATTTACTGCAACATCTGAAATATCTGACATGAATGAATTCATCACTGAGTTGAAAAGTGAAGCAATCACAGAGCTGATCAAGTGGGAGTCAAAGATCCTTGAAAACCTGAAGAAATACTTTGATCAGCCAGAAGGTCATGTTTATCTGGTTGAAGGATACAGAGAGGATTTCTCCAACAGCATAAAGAGTCTTCGACGAGAAACTGGAAGTTCAGTGATCAACCAGATCACAACAGCTGCTGATATTAAGAAGGGATTGAAAGAACTTGACAAAATCAAGGCCATTTATAGAGAAAGAATTGAGAAAGCAGTTTGTGATTTAATTGATGAATGTCAAGAGAAAAAAGTTCAAATGACTGACAGAGAGCTTGATGAAAGTTTTAATAAGATGTGGACTGAGACACTGAACACCTTGTCTTTCTCTAAACAACAGACTATAAATGTCTTCATCAGTGTTTCCCATCAGTTACGAACAAATCTTTCATACAAAGGAAGCCATGCATGTGAACTGCTGAGTGAAAAAAACCTCAGAGACTGTGGACTGGAGCCTTTTAAATACAAACCTAAAGTAGCGAAGGAAAACATCAAAACTTTTCTTAAAGGAATTTTTACCTGGACGGATCTAATAAAGGAAAGACAAAAACTTGCTGACAGCATCATCTCTGCTTGCAATGACTCTATTAGTAAAAAAGTCAAGAGAAAAACTAATTATCATGATACTTACATCCAGGAGATCCTTCTCATCATTGATGAGAAGCTGAACAAAGCTGATGTTGACAAAGACATTGAGTTTGAAGTGTCTCTGAAACAACACATCTGTGGATCTGCAGCCAGAAAGTTTCAGAAAATGCATGAAGATTTTATCCAAGAAAATGATCCTTATAAATGTCTGCAGAAAAACAAGGAAAGGTTTTGCACAGATTTCAAAGATGTGTTTCAAGAAAGAGACCAATGCCAGAAAAAAGCTGAAGAATTCACAAACCAAAGTTTGAAACCTGCTGTTGAAAACTTCATCTTTCGTTCTCTTGGTCCTGATATTGTTGATAAAATGCTGACAAAAGAGGAGTTCAGCACACGAATGTCCTTTCAGTATTATATTTTACTGGATTTGATTTCTAAAAGTGACTTTGTAAGCTTTCTGGGCTACATTGACTCATATGAGGATCATGTAAAATGGTGGATATCTAATAGAATTAAGGAGTATTTCTCCTCTGAGTCTACAATTTGTGAGTTAGAGGACAAACATCTTAAGTTCTGCATCGACCACATAAATGCTGCCATTAAAAAGGCAAAAACAGAAAAATCTGACAGTCTGAGGACATTTGTTGTCAAGATCTGCGAAGAGCTGGGTGATAAACTGGTAATTTCCCAGGATGCTCTTGATGCCTTCATGGTTCTGAACAATGCTGACCAGGAACAGTTTGCTCACTGGCTCAACATGTGTGTGGAGGAAATGACAGAAACTCTTAGAGAAAAGTTTAAAAACACAAAGTTTGACTCCAAACTCTCACGTCTCCATATGAAACCAGAGAATGAGCTTTTCAACAAAGTGATTGGTTGTGGCAAACAGTGTCCATTCTGCCAAATACCCTGTGATGCAGGTGGAGAAAAACACAATCAACACTTTGCTTCTCTGCATCGACCAGAGGGATTAGGTCGGTGCAGGGATAAAGACTTGAGAAAACTCACGACTGATATCTGCTCTTCTCTTGTTATCAGTGACAAACGTTTTCGCTGCAGTGCCACAGAGAATAAATGGCATCCTTACAAAGAATATAGGCAGATTTACCCAGACTGGAATATTCCTCCAGATGGAAGCCTTGAGGCGTCAGATTATTGGAAATATGTGAAGAACAAATACAACAAGGAATTTGCTCAAGTATATGATTCAGAGCCTGCTGACATTCCTGATGCTTGGAAGAAAATCACAGAAGAACAGGCAGTGGAAAGTCTCAAGAAATCATTCAACATCAAATAAAATCATAATTCATGTTTAATTGTAAGAACACAATTGGTTCTTGCATGTTGCTTTTTTGTCCTTTTTTGGAAAGGCCCAATTCACACGTTGGACTCACCTCTTTAACAAAAGCTAAAATAAACAGCTTCACCTTAATTTATTGCGGCTCCTTATTTTCTTCATTGATTATTTATCATTTTAGCATTTTGTCATTCTATTATTTTATTAACTTTTGTAGCAACATGTCTTGTATGAAAATATTTACTCTCTTGTTGAAAGATTGTATGTTTGCTACCACATTAGATGGATAATTGGAGAGTTTCAGTACAAATTTATTGTTCATTGTTAACGACTCAGTGTAATCAATTCTCCATTATCATGACATCATTCAGTCGTTGCTGCAAAGTCAATCACTGGATTCATTTACTGAGTTTCCTTAGAGAGAAATAATTTCACCAAATGAAATATCAATCTGAACGCAGCTGATTGGTCAAATTAGAATTTATTTAATTTTAAATCTGATGTGGTTGAACTCATTATGTATTTCTGTATATTAAATGGATTTGGTTGAGATTACATTTGCTTTGAATTAATGCTAAAACAATAAACTTAATTAAATTAAGATTGATGTCAAATTATTTTTGTTTTGGTTATTTTTGCTGTATGGGTGCAGGAATGTTATGAAATAAATGTTCTTATATTTATTTTGTTTAATTGGTATATTCAGTGTCATTTTCAGATATAGTGTTTTGTTTGCATAAAAATGTCATTTATTTTTTTCCCCTTTTTATCATTTTGTCATTATAAGGATTTAGGATTTACAAACATCTAGTTCTGGGTTTTATCTTGAGTTTTTCTCAGACTTCATTCAAATGTATTTTGGTTTTTATCCTCAGCATTTATCATCAAATGTAACAGAAAAATTCAGTTCAACTCAATTCAAAGTTTTTACATGACTTGCTTTTTGTCAGATCTTTAGTTCTGTGTTGACTTGATGTTGCATTATGATAATTATGTTAAATGTTTTTATTTCCAACTCAACATCATAGCAGCTGATTCTCTTTTCTTCTGTAAAGAAATAAAAAGCTGCTCATTTTTTGTTCAAATGAATTATATTGTACAAATAAAGAAATAAGACATGTTGTTTATGACATGCTTAATAAAATATATTGTTGTGGATCTATCGAAGTTTTGTTAAAATGTTATCAGTTAATTTAATAAAAAGAACTTCATGATAATATTTGTTGCATATTTAAAAATGATCTTGTATTTAAATCAGGTGCCAAATAACAGTTTCGTCAGTCTGATATATTATCTTGCTACTTTAGTTAAAACAATGTGTCTGTTGTACATTAAAGACCAATAATAAGCTGCAAACTAACAGCCCAACCTGATCTCTGGCTGTGTTGGATCAACAACAACAACTCTTGAATCATGAGCCCATGAATCCTTAAGGAAGAGTTTCAGCCCCTCCCCAAGACAATTAAGGGTCAATTCTGGCACTGGGTGCAACACAAAATCAGTAAACAGACCCTAGAGGTCAGAGACCGTAACCCTGAAGTTTCAAATCAACAAACCTGCAGCAGAGGAAATGAATTTGAATGTAAACTATTTAATCTGGAATGGAAAGAAATGACTCAGAGGAAAATATGGATCTTAACACTTAAACACAGTAACTTCTGAAGTGATAGAAATATCATTACTTTGATAAACTCTTATATAGTTCAATGTTTATCAGTTTGGTGAATCTCAAGTCTTTAATATTTCTTTCTCTTGTATTTCTATAAAGTATTTTACTACAATAAACCATCCATCCATTTTCTAACACCCTGGTACCTGAAGGTGTCAGGATGGATGCTGGTGCTGATCTCCAGCTGGAATTATGGTTTCTACAGTTCTGCTTGTGTTCATGAAGAACACAGATCAATTATCCAATCACATGTATTCATGACAGCATCTGATCTTATGTATAATTCACAGCTGTCCACATAATTAATGTTCTTTATTCCACCCTCACTAACACCATGTAGGACCAGAAACCAAAGAAAATCTGAGTCAAAATGTTCAATCTGCACATGGATGGAACGAGACCATCGGCTTAAAGCTTGGTGAGAAAGTGACAGCTGTTAAAATGATTCAGCATTGATTGAACAATAAAATGAGCTTCATTCTCTCTTGGTCTGTACAATATGAGGTGAGGATGACCTTAATAAATGGCCTTCATAAATGACCTTAGTAAATGAGAAAAATCTGTCCACAAGTTCAGTGGATTGTTTGTTAATGTGGAGTCAGTCACCAGAATCCCACTGATAACAATTTCACACTGTAATCTATAAAAAAACCCCCATCTGCCTGGTTTTCTATACTTGCAGTGGAGATGAAGATGATCCATTCAGAAAAGCAGAGCTGCATCAAACTTTAACATGGAAAAAAAAACAAGCAAAAATTTAATTGTTAATGCAACTCAATTATTGAATTGCATTAACATGAGAAAAGCCTACTGAGACTCACTAACCACCAACATTTATAGCTGTATCTCTATCTGTGTCTTCGTGTCTTTTGTAAGTACCTATTTACATTTTCTTCAATCTTTCCTCTTCTTATTTTTTCTTGTCAGTTTCTCTTCTCTTTTTTCCCTCATTGTCTCAGCACATGGAACATAAAAGCCTCTCAGTCCCTTTTGGTCTGTAGTTAAGTTTCACTTTCTCACAGCTCAGCCACATTCATTTCTTGGGTAATGAGTGATCATGACTCCACCCACCTGGATAAAAGGAGCAGCTGAAGCATCATTCCTGTATTTGCAAGAGGATTTGGTTCTCTGCTTCCACCTTGTTTCTATGCTGTAGAGTTTCCATTAAAAACTTTAAGAAGGAAGTCTTTAACAGGTAGGTTGCTTTTCTTCTGTATGAACCAGCTTCATTTTCATCAAGCTACAGCTCAGTGTACCTCGTTGTGTGCTATCCTAATTGCACAATGTTTTCTTTTTAATGCTGTTTCCCTAGAAGTAGGAGCGTTCTGTAGGAGGTGTGAGGTGTTGATGAATGTTTCTACAACAATGGCAAACTCTGAGGAGGAAGAGGTGAGCGAGGATAAGAACCACCGAGCTCAGATGTCTAACAATAATAAGTTACAATTATCTGATCTAAATGGTGTTTAGATACTTTTATGTGGTATTTTTCTGCAACACCAGTGGTTTTTGTGGTCATTTTAAGTGAAGGAATAATTTTATTGCAACTCTCAGTTTATTATTTATCTAAAAGAAACATTTGGGTGCAGTAAACATTAGCATATGACCACAAAAATATTTGTGTCAGAGTCTGTTCACTCATTAACTAAAGCGAACAACAAAACTATTATGGAGCCTTTCAGGACATCTATGTACCTTTGAAGTAAAACAATTACAGAGGGAATGAGTTATTTAAGCAGGAAGATGTAAATTTAAGAACCAAATTAGGCCAGAAAAAAAGCATCTAACTGCCAAAAATACATTCTGTACTTGATTTTATTTTATTTCTTTTTTTCTTTTTAAATTTTGTCCACTCAGATACAACAAATCTGGAAAATAGTATTTGGAAGCAAATTCCTCTTTTATCTATGTAAATCCCTTAATCCAATCCATAATTTGACTGTGGAAACCTTGAAGTGATTCTGTTTTACTATGCATAAAATGACTATAGCTCACAGCACTGTGTTCAGTTACACTTCTTGGCTTGATATACAGAGGAGTTAAGTTTCATTTATATTCATGTTCCTTTCACAGAAAACGAAACTGTGTTACTGCATCATATGAAGGAGGGGCTGGGTTAATGTTTGACTGAGACAGTCTGCACTTGTGTTACTGGCAAGTTAATGTTAATAAATAAACATTTTCTCATTTAAATTGCAGTTTTTTGATGCATCAGGCGCCTTTACTGAACCAGAGGGAGGCTCCACTGTGTCGCTGCAGTCTAACAGTATGGAAGAAAATAAGTTTGAAACTATGGTTTTGATTTTTTTCTTCTATTTTAAATATATTCATAAATCACAAATATTTTCTTTCTTTTCTCCCAGATGTTTCTCCACCATCCGAAGTAACTCTTCACTGTGTTGGGACCAATATCGTTTCTTTTGGTTTAGCACCAATTGCTCCCCCAGTTCGGTATAAATTTCTAATAGATTACACCAGTGACACTCACACAGGGAGCATGGAGACCAGAGACTGCAGCACTGTTAATGTTGTGGGACTGAAGCCTGGGACAGAGTACACCTTTAGCATCACAAGGATTGTAGAAAAAGAGGAAATAGCTTCTCTGTCTGTAGTTACAGGTAAGTTTGACTTGGGAATGAGTTGGGATACAGTGAAGAATTGATCCTGTATGCAAATAAACATGATAAATAGTTACTAATTTTAACATAACAGTCAAAGTAGAAGAAAGTATTTATAAATATTATGCATTAAAAAAAATCAATTATATAAAAGTATAAAATGCAGTGAAATATCTTCATTTCTTGCAAAATATTGTCGTTGCTGCTACACCCCCTTCCCCCTCCTTCACTCTCTACTCTCTCAGTCACTACTTCCTCTTCTGAGAGGGGAGATGTGCTACCAGCTCGCCATCTAACGGATCAATTGAGTTTCCTAAATCTGCTGGGATTTACCCTGTCCAGAACTGAAGCAAACTCTGTTTAAGCTGGTTTCGAGAAAGGAATTCTCCTGATTTCTACGACCTACATCCAGATGTCTCACCCTTCTTCCCCCTGTGAATTAGCCAGACTGAGCAGCCCACAGCAAACTAGTTTCACAGAGCACATCTGTTAACGGTCGCTCCTTCTCTTTTTTTTCAACTTGCACTTGTTACTGAATCAGGTTGGTTTTAGTGACTCGGGCGAGTCCCAAGGATGTTGTTTTAAATTTGGGCTAAAGCAACCTATAAAACATTACCTACTTTTCTTCCCCAGAATCAAACATCATAGCTATTTTACTGCCATCAAAGAACTTTGAGGTGACTCATTAAATGAATGTCCACAACATCTTTTAGATTTTCTTTATGCTAAATAATCTATTGGTAAAGCAATTTTGCAAGGGTCAGTACAGCTTAATTCAGTAGCAGAAATAATCAAATAAGTAAAATCAATCATCTAGCCTATCTTTCCCTAACGCTGATACTAAGAACTAAAAAGGGAACCTTTGAGAGAGACGGACGGAGTTTGGTGTTTCCAACCCCAGAACTGGTCTGATAATGAAGAAGGTGTTGCAGCAGGAGGAGGTTGATTGATGAAGGCAGGGATCTCTGTGGGTCTGATGAGCTTCCATCTCTGCATCAATGGTGAAGTCACACAGGACTTGGGTCTTTATCTTTGCCTTGGTCTTCATCTTTGCCTTGGTCTTCATTTTTGTCTTTGTAATCTTTGGGGTCTGAACCCAGCCGATGACAGAAGTGCAATTTGAAGCCATATGTTGTGGGGCTGATGGGTTGGTCCCCATGCGCAGGACAGTCTTCGGCTCTGTGGCCCCGGCTCTTCTTCAGCTGCAGAGTTCTTTGTCCATCTCGGTCTTGGCTCGAAGCTGCCTGGAGGATCCAACCAAAGATTTCTCTTTTGCTCTCTCCTTATATAGGGTTTATACCCACATTTTCATTGGCTAACACTGTTGCTGTGCTTGCTTTATTGGGTAACTTGTTTGGACAGATAAACTCATCTCATCTGTTCATCTGTCAGGTCAAAAGGCCTTCGAGGTCTTACAGACCTTTTGTCCTGATGTCTTGGCTAATGTCTCAGTGTTGCTCAACGTTCCTCCCATGTCTCTGACACGTTTAAGTTGTTCAACAATCTCTGTCCAAAGAAGGCCTTGGTCATCTCTGCTTTCCTGTTAGTCCCCTTTTACCCCTAACCTTTCACCTACTATCCACCTCCAGCACATCATCAGTGATCTTTAATAGCAGTTACACATTTTACACCATTTCAAGTTCAATGTTAGAATCATATTCATAAACCTTTTAGTTTCTTTGATTTAGCATTCATTTATAATTTTATGATAACCACAACTTATTACTCTTTTATTATTATTTGATATCAAAGTTACAGTTACTTCTTTTACTTGTAAGTTTTCCCACAATGAGAGTATAAATGTAAGTATTGTTATAAGTAATCCAATATTAATATAAGTACTTTACTTTAAATCTTATCTATTTGCTCAAAATATTTAGATTTCATCCTTTAAGACTTTTATACTTTTAAATAAGGACTGGTCTCAGCTATTTTTATACTGCTGCAAGCTGGAAACTTACTTCCTCTTTTTTCAGGAAACCTGCTCTTCCCGTCTCATCTCTCTCTCTGACTATGATTTCTTATGATTAGATAGAAAAAATAAGTAGAATTAAAGCTAAGTTTGCAGGAGACAAAAACAACACACACAATCAGGCTTATTTTATTGCAGTCTGGGTCAACTGTTGGGTCTAGATGTCACTTGTGTGACTAATTTTAAAGGTAATTTTATTTGTTGTTACTGTTAACTAAAATCTCCAGCATGGGAAAGTGGGATGATCTCGGATTTTCTTGACAATATGCATTTGCTTATGTTTGTTCAACAGAGGCTGTTCCTCCCATGGCAATGCAAGTCTCAGATGTCAGCAATGAGTCGCTTTCTCTCCAGTGGGAAAAACCCTCTGGAGAAGTGGAGTCTTTCACTGTTACCTGCTGTAGTGATGGTGAACTTGTGCAAGAGTTTAAAACAGAGACAAACAGCGTGACGTTCAACAGCCTGAGGCCTGGGGTTAGTTACTCCCTCCATGTTTCAACACAACTAAAGAATGGAACAATCAGCAAGTCAGCTGTTATAGCTGCTAAAACAAGTAAGTAAAATTAATGTATGAATTATAGATAACCGTAGATGAATACAGATACAAGTGAACTTCTGGTATGATATACATTTGTTCACTTTTATGTGTACCTATGCTCATTTCACACTAAATAAAAGTATGGTAGTTACAAATACAGTTTTCATGTTGCAAAAACTAAGTATAATTCATGCTTTTGGGATTGTTGTGTGATTATCCAAAACAAAGAAGTGATTGAAAAATAAAATTTTTTTACAACTACAGCTGCATCTTTAGGGCAAACCTGTATCAGCTTTGGACCACCTAGAGAAAAGAAATTCAATTTAGTTACACATTCCAGTTGATCCCAGTTATTGAACTGTACAATATCCTCGGCTAATTTTTCAAAGTAGTTTAAAAACTTTCAATATTGACACTTCCTTGACAACCATGTAGCAACAGCAAAAAAAGTTGCCGCTGTGTGGTTGACGTTATTGCAGGTCCTCATACCAAGCATGCATGTAGGAACAGTAGAGAGGAAAAACTCTCCTTTAACAGGAGGCACCATTGTAGCTAGAACAGCTGCAACTTTTCTGGGAAGGCTGCCCACAAGGAGTAGCAGTGTGTTTATGATAACTTTTAATCATTCCTCCAGAAGTGCATTTGTGAGGTCACACACTGATGTTGGACAGGAAGGCCTGGCTCTTAGTCTTCACTCTAATTCATCTCAAAGGTGTTCTATTGGTTTAAAGTCAGAACTCTGTGCAGGCCAGTCAAGTTCATCCACACCAGACTCTGCCATCCATGTCTATACGGACCTTGCTTTGTGCAGTGGTG
This sequence comes from Poeciliopsis turneri, assembly GCA_922788865.1. Lineage (NCBI taxonomy): Eukaryota > Metazoa > Chordata > Actinopteri > Cyprinodontiformes > Poeciliidae > Poeciliopsis > Poeciliopsis turneri. The sequence continues at coordinate 42,312 of CAKLNU010000879.1, forward strand.
AACAGATATGTTGGAAGAGGAAAGGGCCAGCTCCAAACTGTTCCCACAAAGTTGGGATCATGGAATTACCCTAAAAGTATGCTGGTATATCAGAGTATACGAGCACCTTCTGGCAGACTGAAACATTCAGAGTTCCTTTCACTGGAACTAAGGAGCCAGGCTGAGTTCATGAAAAACAACCCCACACCATAATCCCCCCTCCACCAAACCTTACACTTGGTACAATGCAGTCAGATAAGAACCATTGTCCTAGCAACCACCAAACCCAGACTCGTCCATCAGATTGCCAGATGGAGAAGTGTGATTCGTTACTCCAGAGAACATGCCTCCACTGCTTTAGAGTCCAGAGGTGGCATACATGGAAACCCATTGTATGAAACTCTCTGTGCACTACTCTTGAGCTAATCTGAAGCTCTGTCAGTTTACGTGGCCTTCCCACTTCATGGCTGAGTTGCTCTCTTTCCCAAACATTTCCATTTTCTTATAATACAACTGACAGTTGACTGGAATATTTAGGAGCGAATGGATTTCTTGCATCCTATCAATTCAATGCCAGAATTCACTGGGCTCCTGAAAGCAACCCAATCTTTCAAAAACTCTTATAAAAACAGTTTGCATGCCTCAGTGCTTAATTTTATGGGCACTGTTGAAATCAGAGGAGTAAATCTACTTATGTTTACTTGCTCGTTACTTTTCCTCTGATCTTTCGGGTTCCAGGAACTCTGCGTGTACAGTGGAGTTTCAGAGAACAATCATACGACAACTGACTTCAGATATTTCCAGAGTTTTATCCAAAACATTCAATGCATACAGAATGTTACAGAATTCATTATACCCGGATTATCAAAAAGTCCAACACATGACAAACATAGAATTACCTGTACGAGTTGAAAAGAAAAGACAAAAAATGCATTTTGGGGAATCACTCACTCAGCACAAAGAGATTCGAACTTCTGCTGTAAAACAGACCATTTTATAGGAATGTTTATTCACCTCATTTAAATATATGCATTAGAAGGTGTGCCCTCTCCTTGCAGGGCTGTTCCAATGTTAATTTTATTACCTCCTGCTAAAGAGCCCCTAAAGGCAGATATATGGATTGTCTAACTGGGTCTTGCCGTACCAGGCGTCTCCTGCAGACTCTCCTAGACCAGAATTTATTACCTGTTTTGGTTTTCTGCCTCAGTGCTTCAACTTAGACAGGGGTTTCTATTTTATACAAACTGGAACAAATCTAATGCCAACTAATAACTTTATGTTTGAAATCTAAAACTGCAGGGTTGTCTAATTTAAAGAACTCTTTGAAATACCTGAAATAATTTAGAAGTAAAAATAGTTCTCTCATTCTATTGTATTTCAGTAATATAAATTGCATGCAAATAGTATGGTTAAAAAATTATTCAAAACATGCTGTTTAATGCTTAAGGAAATATCTTAGTACGTTTGATTATACTTTGGAGAAGACTTTCTTGTACATTTAATGTTTCACTGAACTTTTGAACCAACACCAAAGAATTTATTGATCCTGATAACAGATATACTCCCTGTCTGCAGACTCCTTATGGGAGTACAACACTGCCTGCCTAAAAAAACCTGTTCAGAAATTTATGTAAGTTCTGAGAGTGACCAGTTGTTTTAGTTTGGATCTTTATCTAAGTTTCCAGTCGTAAAGTCTACTCCTAAAAATTCATGCTACATCTAATATTTCATATGTCTAAAGATTAACTGTCTCTACAGTTATGCTAACTAAACTTATATTCTCAATAGCACCCAGGCATGTTTCCAGGGCCATATACTGGGCCAAATACAAAGCTCTATGCCTTATCGGTTTATCAGCATCCTGTTGTTTCTTAGCTGTTATATAGTTGTTGTCTGATGGGTGGACCTGTCCCAGTCACAATGTTATGTTGCATGCATACATTAGACATTAGACAAGGTACATTGGGCACTTTACAGACACATCTGTAGAGTTGAGAAAACAACTCTGTCATCTGCGTAGTTCTAAAATATCAAATGTTATGTTTACAGATACAAGGTTGGAGAGCCTGCTGGTGGATCTAGGCTTGGAGGATTACATGAGCAAAAAGCTTTCACTCAGCAAGATACTTCAAATTGAAGGAAATACCATCACTGATCATCTTGTTGAGTGTAAATCAGAACTTCCATGGTACTTTCTAAAAAAACTGATGATGGTTAATGTGACTTCAAGGAATGTAAAATGTACCTCTGAAAGCAATTCTGTTTGTCATGATGCAAGTGAAACGTTGAGACTAGATCTATCAGACCTTGTCAGCACAACAAATGCAAGTGAAATACTCAATCCTCTTGATATAATCACTGCTCTCTTCCTGTGTTCTGATGGGTTTGTTCAGCAAGAACTGGCTCTAAAAATGTCCATGTGTCAGTTCTCTGTTCCTTTGCTGCTTCCTAACTGTGATACACAGCAGTGCACCCTCATGCTGTGGGCCATGAGAGACATTGTTAAGAAGTACAGACCTCCAGATCTTGCAGAATCAAAAGGCTTCAAAGAAGAAAGAATAGTTCTTTCTGAACTTCCAATGATCTCATTTGTGAGACTGGGTGAGTGCTCTCTGTCCAAATCAGAGATCCTCAACAAACTTCTGAGTAACTCTCAGCAATACCATGACACCTTTGTTCACCACAACATGGAGTGTGGAGACAGTCCAAGAAGAATATCTAATGGACTGACTGAACTGACCTGGTACCTTCCCTGTGGAAACAAAAACATGGACATCTTCAGTGAACCAGTTGCTATAGCGAACCTTCGTGGAGACATTGCTTCATTTGAAACTCAATTCTCCTTTTTGTGTCAGACATCTGCTGCAGTTTTTGTTTTCTTTGATGATCCTACATTGGGATTCAGGCTACTTGCACAACAAAACTGCAAGGCAAAGATATTCCTTGTTGGTAATCATCAGAGCAAAACATTTTGTCTAAATGCTTTGAAAAAAGTAGCCACTGAGTTATGTTTGACTAACAGCAACATTATTTTGAAGACGAGGGCCATGAATGATGCAGATTTTATCAAAAGTCTGAGGAAGACAGTTTGTTGTGTGGTCGAGAGCTCCATAAGAAAAAATACACTTGAGCAGATGGCTGATGTTGCCCATGAGCTAGGCATCATGGTTGATGAGGACTCTTCAGATTGCCAGGCTGGAAAACAAAATGCAGATGTCATCATTGCAGAAATTCTAGACACTCTTCAATACAAAGAAGATCAGCTTCCCCTTCAAGGCCAAATATGGAAGGAACTAACAAGGATAGAGAAGGAAGAATTTCGCCTTCAAAAGGTTGGGTCTCAAAACATTGAAAATTACAAAAGTGATCTTCTGGAGCAATTGGAAGAACTTCGGAAAAAGCAGAATTCTTATGATATGTCCAAAGCAATGATATGTTTTATCAATGCAATATCCAGCCCAGGAATAGAGAGATGCTTTTTCCTGAAATGGCTAAGAATGAATCTTGACAACTTGTCTCGAACAAAGCTTTCTGGCCTCAGGGAGCTTTACAAGGAAAAATGCAAAGATTCTGAGAACAAAGAAGAGATCAAAGAAATTGACCAACAACTTTCCAGCAGCTCACTGGGAGTTGAGCACTTCTTCCGTGAAATGGGTCAGATCTACGAAGCTTCTCTTTCCCTTCCAGAAACAGATCCATCACGTCAACAACTGCAACATCTGCCCAAACTCTGTGCTCAGTTGTTGCTGGATGGATTTCCTATTGAGCTTGTAGATGGAGATGCTTCCAACATTCCTCTCAGATGGGTGAGTGATGTTCTCTCTCAGCTCAATGACTTGGTGTCTCCAAACAACAAGATACGGGTCGTCACAGTTCTTGGAGTTCTGAGCACAGGGAAGTCCACTCTCCTTAACACCATGTTTGGAGTCCAGTTTGCAGTCAGCAGTGGTCGATGCACTAGAGGTGCCTTCATGCTGCTCATCAAAGTCAATGAAGACTTGAAGAAAGATCTCAACTGTGACTTCATGATGATCATTGACACTGAAGGCTTAAAGTCACCAGAGCTAGCACAGCTGGACAACAGCCATGAGCACGACAATGAGCTGGCAACACTTGTTGTTGGTCTGAGTGACATCACCATTATCAATATTGCCATGGAGAATTCAACAGAGATGAAAGACATCCTGCAGATAGTGGTGCATGCTTTCCTCAGGATGAAGGAGGTCGGCAAAAAGCCTCAATGTCAGTTTGTTCACCAGAACGTTTCTGATGTTTCAGCCCATGAGAAGAACCTGAGAGACAGGAAGCTGCTGCTAGAACAGCTGAATGAGATGACCCAGGCAGCAGCTAGAATGGAGAAGAAAGAGGAATACAAGAGCTTCACTGATGTGATGGAGTATAATCCAGACACTGGGAACTGCTACATTCCTGGACTCTGGAATGGAAACCCACCAATGGCTCCAGTCAATGCAGGATACAGTGAGGCTGTTTATGAACTCAAGAAAAACATCATCCAACAGCTGGGAAAGTGTGGCTCAACTTCTAATAACATCTTGGAGTTCAGAGAGTGGATAACCAGCCTGTGGAACGCAGTAAAACATGAAAACTTCATCTTCAGCTTCAGAAACAGCCTGGTGGCTGATGCTTACATGAGGCTCTGCACAGAGTACAACCAATGGGAGTGGGAGTTCAAAAAGGAAATGTACACCTGGATTACCAAAGCAGAAACTAGAATTTCCAATTTTGGTACAGTGGCTGCAACGTCTGAAATGTCTGATGTAGGGGAATTCATAGTTCAGCTGAAAAGTGAGGCAGCTATGGAGCTGTCTAAATGGGAAGCAACTCTGCTGGACAATCTGAGTCAGTATTTCAAGAAAACAGAAGGTCATGTTTATCTGGTTGAAGGATACAGAGAGGAATTTTCGAACAGTGTAAAGTGCCTTCGACGAGAAATTGAAAACTCAGTGATTAACCAGCTAACAGCAGCAGCTGACATCAAACAAGGGATGAAAGAACTCGTTAAGATCAAGGAAAATCATACAAAAGAAATTGAAAAAGCAGTGTGCCTATTAATTGATGAGTGTCGAAATTCAAAACTTCATATGGCAGATAAGGAGTTGGACAAAGAATTTAATAAGATGTGGAAGAAAACACTACAGAAGCTGTCCTTTTCTGAACAGAAGAACATAGATGTCTTTACCAGCGTTTCATGTTGTCTTAGACTAAACATGTCCCAAAGGGGAAGTCATGCATCACAATTACTAAGTCAAACGGATCTGAAAAAATGTGGCTTGGTAAACTTTAAATACACTCCTGATGGAACCTGGAAAAAATTCATACATACAGTTAGTAAACTTCTTCGCTATGAAGACCATGTGATGGCTGTACAGAAAATGTCTGCCAACATTATAGAGGCTTGCACTCAATTTGTTACTGAAAAAACTGAAAGAAATAACAAATACCATGATACTTACATTCAGGAGATTCTACGTATCATTGATGAAAGTCTTCTGAAAAACAAAGAACTGCAAACTACTATTGAGTTTGAGGTGTCTCTGAAACAACACATCTGTGGATTTGCAGCCAGAGACTTTCAGAAAATGCACGAAAATTTCATCCAAGAAAATGACCCCTACATATGTCTAAAGAAAACTAAGGAAAAGTTTCGAGCAGATTTCAAAGACATCTTCCATGAACGAGACCAATGCCAAAAGAAAGCTCAAGAATTCACCAACCAGTGTCTGAAACCTGCAGTGGAAGACTTTGTCTACAGAAAGATGGGTCCTGATATCGTTGATGAAATGCTGACAAGAGAAGAGTTTAGCACACGAATGTCCTTCCAATACTCAACTTTACAAGGTTTGCTTTTAAGTAAAAAAGTTGATGACTTCTTGAGCTACAATTCCTCTTATGAAACTTATGTTAAGAAACGAATACTTCAACAGATTAAAACACAGTTTTCCAGCTGCTCTGCAACACAAAAGATTGAGGAAAGACACCTGAAGTCCAGTGTCACCAGCATCCTTGATGCCATCAATACCGCCACATCAAAAAACAGCAGAGACCTCAAAACATTTATTGAAGATATCTGCAAAGAACTTGGTGATAAACTGGTCATTTCCCAGGATGCTCTTGGTGCCTTCATGGTCCTGAACAATGCTGACCAGGAACAGTTTGCTCACTGGCTCTCATCATCCGTTCTGGGAATGGGAGAATGTCTTCAAGAGGAGCTGAAGGAAATAACATTTGATCAAAAACTGAAAAAACTCCATTTGAAACCCCAAAATGAGCTTTTTGTCAGAGTGATTGGTTGTGGCCAACAATGTCCATTCTGTGCAGTACCATGTGAAGCAGGAGGAAAAGCCCACACTGAACACTTTGCATCACTGCACCGACCACAAGGTTTTGGTCAGTGTAGGTGGGATTTATCAAGAAAACTTGTTATAGACATTTGCTCATCTCTTGTCATAAGTGACGCAAAGTTTTGCTGCTATGAAACAGACAATGAATGGCATCCTTACAAAAATTACAAGGATATTTTTCCTTTCTGGAAAATCTCTCCAGATGTGAGTCTTCAAGCATCAGACTACTGGAAATATGTAATGACAAAGTACAATGATGATCTGGCTAAAGAATATAATGCACTACCAGCTGACATCCCTTCAGTTTGGAGAAATATCACAGAAGTCCAGGCAAAAGCAAGCCTGGAAGATTCATTTCAACTAAAGTAAAGACATTTTTTATGGTCCTTGGAACTGGGCACTTCTTGCAGTTATATTTTCCCAAGCACTCCTCTGTGACCCAAAACTTTTCCAATGCAGAGTTCACACCGCTTTCTGGTTCATAATATTATGTGGTGTTTTCTTTAAAACATCTAGGTTGAGGAAAGTGTCCTGGTCCTCATGTTTTCAAAAATAAATGTTCACATTTATAATGTAGAAAGAAGTGTTTGTTGATTTTTACTTTTAATGTGTGTATACAGAAAGATTCAAATATGTTGCTTTAGATAAGATATGTAGAGATACCAACTACAAATTAGTGCTAATTTTAAATACTTTGTATTTTTTCATTTTCAGTGTTCAAATATATTGCATCCGGTTCAATACAAACTAAAATCAAATCAAAGCATTTAATTTGAACATATGTTTTGTGATCAAATTTGCATACATACCTATATATATAACCTTTTTATGACCTTATAAAAGTTGTAATTGCATTGCATATATGAAGAAACAGAATCTGACTTTATTTTAACTGGCTGTTCTAGTCATAAACTATATGATGTGGCCCAACATTTAAATGATCATCACTGTCTTGAAAGGTTATGTCTTCATAGTGGAAAATAATGCTAAAAGATATCAAAAAGAATTTCAATATATAAAAATCTATTGTCTTGTTTTCCTTCTGATTAAAATGTCATAACAAGGGAAACTAATAACATTTCTACTCATGAATTTTGAAGCTGTTCAATTATTTACCTAAAACTGTTCAAAATGTTATATTTGTAGAATTTGCCTTGATCATTTTTGTTCTTTCACTTTTATTTTACATTCCCTTCTTTGCTTGTAATATTGACATTAAAATGCATGAAGACAATTGCAAAGCTGAAGAAAAAGAATAAATGTGGTTATGTTTGACCGTTCAAACTGCTGATTTCATTTATTGCAGCCACCTCTTGTTGTTCCAACAACTTCTATTAAAAAGCTGGAGCAAACTCTTTATACAGAAATAAAAATAAATAAAAGTAACAACTAAAAGTTGTATTTCTGAACAAAACATTGCAGTCATTTCTCAGCGCATTGCTCTCAAAACTTGATTTCCCTCTTGTTGAAGTGGGATATGTAAAGATCTTTTAAAGAGAATTCAATTAAATGCCAACAATATGTTGCAAACAAGTGTGTGCATTAAGATTTGTGAAGACATTATTATGTATTTTCTAAAGAACCAATACAATAAACAAACCCAGTAAAGAGTATGGAGAATTATCCATTTTCCATGCTGATTTCTTGTTACATGAGGTTACAGAAGAGTCAGTGAGTTGAATTCATGAATTCCATTTATTAATACCAAAATATTTTGGTACAAAACATCCAAATATTTGTTGCATGTTTATCTGTTACATTTAAGAGGTAACAGATAAAAATGGCATCCCAGAAGAGGTTCCCATTCCCTTAGGGTCAGGGTTAGGATTACCCTCGACGCCCCAAAGACGGTGTTACCAGTGTGTCACCCCTTATCCCATCTCTGATTTGCATTTCCTAACATATTGTTTTTAGCTTTAGCTTAGCAGCTAGCCAACAGAGGTAGGAGGAAAACACAGAATTATTTATCCTCAACAAGTTATTAGGTGGAGACATAAATTATTTTCAAAGGTGTCGATGCCCTTGCTGTGCTTGAAGGAGGAAGCCGTCAAATGGAGTTACAGAGACATGCCATGTCAACCTTATTTTCAAGGTAACAAACAGAAATGAGTAATTTACATTTCAAGTCTGTGGAGACAAAAGTGTAATTTGCAGACTTCTAGGTGAAACAGGTGAAAAGGTCTAAGATGTATTTAAAAAGGGAAGCAAGTTGTGACAACATGGAGCAGAATAAAAAACTTACATTGTAGATGGAAGCAGTAAAAAGCATTTCTTTCTCTGAAAATTTTGAAATTGCCCCAGAGCTGAATTGTTTTACAGCAGAACAAAGACACACAGACTGCAGTCTGGCTATGAATGTCTTTAATGTTTCCCAGATCAGAATCACAGCATACAGTGTATAATAACTTCTAAAGTAACAGAAATATCATCACCTCATTTATTTATATGATTTCACTTTCCTTTTTTAATCTTTTTTTTATTTTCCATTATTTAACAGATTTGTTCATCTCAAGTCTTGGGTTTCTGAATTCAACATAGAATATAAAATGCAAGACAACAGGTGCAGATTATTTATGCATCATTTGAATATTTGTTGGATGTTTGTCATTTGATGCCCGTCTGAACTGATACAAGATCCGACCTGATATAATGTTCATTTTCTCACCAACCTTTCTGCTGCATCACTTCACTATAGGAGGAACTTTAACTACTACAAACCAACGCAGTGACAGAAATCAAAAAGTTGGACCAGCTCTGTGATCTCATGAGGCATCAGATGGTGTTAAAGCCCTAACATGTTTCCCACACATAAATCAGCAGCTACATGAAACACCGCTACATGACATAATTATATTTTATAAAGTGAATTAGTTTCTAAGGACTGTTTGAAATTGGACCAAATTAGTGAAAAAAGGTCAAATTTATAGGCGCTGTTTCACTTTAAAGTGAAGTTAAAAGGGTTCAGTGGTTAAATAAAAATAATCTCATGCAGATATTTCAGACTAGGACTATTTTGTCATGTTTTCAGGATATTTCGGTCTTTGTTGTGTGAGGCTTTTAGTAAAATTCTGCTACAGAAACTTTCCTGATTCGGGTTGAATCATGATGCTACAGCGTATCTACATGGATGATGTTCTGTCAAAAGTTTAAAAACTAAATCTTGTCCTGCTGATTATGAGTAAATACACATTTCCTTGCTTTGATTTGTTTTAATTGCAAACTGCACCTGTTGTCTTTTGTTGTCACCAAATAAGCATATCATTCATCCACCCAAAAAAAAAAAAAAACAAAGAAGAAAAAAAAACAAGAAACTTAATATTTACAAATATTTCATCTGTTTGATTCTTACACTTAAAAATGTACAGTTTTGATCCTGATCCAGATGTTGTGTTTCTCCATCGATGCTCCCACCAGGACTGTTTGTCTTCAGTTCCTCTGGACTGAATGAAATCTGCCGCAATGGCGCCCTCTAGTGCTAACATATAAAACAAGCCACCACATCCAGGACAAACGTTTTCCTCCCAGCTGCTGCAACACCAGATTGACTTCACAACCTGTTACCTCCTCCTTTGTCCACAGGAGGGAGTACAAAAGAGTCCATATTTTGACAGATTAGCAGGTCGTCCCTCTGGAGTCTGTCAATGTTTTTAATCTTTTGATCAGTTTGTTTTCTCTTCTGGTTCAAATTTCAACATTTAAGGCTGTGCGAGTTTTTCTTCGTCCTCCTCTTGGCCACAGCGTGTCCTCATATCTTGTTGGGTCCTGATCTGCAGACTTTGTCCAGTCGTGTGATTTGCATTGTGCACATTTCCCGTTCAGTAGTTTATAAAATCTCAGCTACTTGTCGCATTGACCCGTTTCCATCCCTCCCCGACCACCAGGCAGTAAGAAAACAAAAAATAAAAACAAGCTAAAGCGAGCGCATGTTCAAGGACAGCAACGGTGACTCCTGTCAGCGTGTTAGCTACCATGTGTTCCTGTTCTGCTAACGGGCCCATAATGCATGTTTGACATCTTCATCTTGAAAAGCAGAGCTGGAAAATGATATATTCCTTAACTAACAGAAGGAGAACAATTAGAAACAACAGACATCAACTGTGTTACCTTTACCCTGTTGAGAAACTCCTTCGTCTTTGCAGCTCTGCACTGCAGGCTGTTAAAACCTGCAAAGTGTGCTTGAAGCTACACCGGATAATAAGTGGAGATTACTGAATTTATACTGATAGGAAAATATGTTTGTCAAAAATATTAACGAGGTGAGATGAGTTAACTTGCTTATCTGTCTCCTATAGCTGGCTAAAAAGTAGTTCTGATATCATCTGTGTAATTTAATACTTCATAGGCACAGATCAACTGAATGCATAATTAATGATCTCTTTCTTTACATTGTTAAAAATAAAATACATTTGGGAACTCAAACAACTGACATAAACCAGCTAATGTTGGAATGCATCGTCTCACGTTGAACTAATGCGTAATTTACCTTTAAATAATAAAAAGGTGTGATGAGCTTTGTTGCTTTAATTGGTGGATTATCTGTGATTTGTGGCAAATTCCTATTTGAATGAATTTGGGAGAATTTGATGAACTGAGAAATATTTAATTTGGACTAAGAAGTGGGAAAACGTGCGGCGACTGATTCTTCGTCCTTTCTCCATGTTGCCGTTCTTGAAAAATAATTCATGCATAGATCCCCATTGAGAAAACCCCCTTTATATTCTTTCTCCTTTGTACACATTTATATAGAACTATATATAATATCATTTCTCTATAACTATATTGTCAGCAAAAATCTTTCCACATTAAAACACTTGAACAACAACAAAAATAAACAAGATGAATGAAAGAAAACCACAATCAAAGGCCAGTTTGGCACTTGGTCATGAGAACATACAGCCTGTGTTATCAGACAGGGATTAAAATTCATTTCAACCTTGATCAGAAAGCAAAAGCACATTTGGCACGAACCGTGTTGGTAGACTGAAATGACGTTACTTCTGACATCTCAGTACGCTGTTGCTCCTTAAAGCAAAGAAGCACCCAAAGGAGGGGAGAAGTCAAATGAGCCGTAAATAAGACACAGATGTAGAAAAGAAACAAATAAGAAACTTCACACAACACTCTAGAAGACAGTAAAAGCTGACACCAAAGTAAAAAAGAGAGAACATCAAAGGTCCAAAAGCGTTTGTCCCTTTGAAAATTTCTTCAGATTGGAAACTGTGCACCCTCCTGGAAAAAGGTATGTCTGAAAGATCGACGTCGCCTCCGAGCTGATCGTCTGCTCCAACGCAGTTCATTCTGCCTCCTGCCAAGCTGTACAGCACATGATGGAGGAGGTGGAGTTCCTTTTTGAGAAACGAGAGAATGTAAGAAGAGAATGAAGGCCCTCAACCACAGGCCTCCCTTCTGGTTCAGTAGGAGATCCAGTACTCCCTGTCTTTAGGTGGTGCTGGGTGGGCCAGTCCCTACTATACCCTGGTGGTGGAATGGGGGTGTGGCAGGGTGTTGTTGTGGCCGGTGGAAGGGAAGGTGTTGAAGGCATGAAGAGGCTGCATGCTGGTGATGGTGCTTGGGATCATAGTGATGGTGTTGGGCGTCATCAACGGCACGTCGTCCGGAGCCCGGCGCAGCGCCAGAGTGTAGTCGGGCGGGCAGGCGGGTCGCAGGATGTCATGTGGTCGAAGGGGCTCCAGGTCGTGGTGAGCGTCGTGCTCAGAGTGCTTCATCTGCAGGGACATGATTTCCTCCTCCTGGCTGTGAGCGAGGTCATTGGCGGGTACGCCGCGCTGAGGAGACAGTCGGTGCCGTCGCATCTCGTGCCGTTTGTCGCGTTTGTAGTAAAGGGCTGCGAATGCCAGGATGTTGAGGAACAGAAGCGAGGCTCCCACAGCAACCGTAACACTCAGCTCAGTGGAGTAGTCACGGGTGTCTCCAGGAAAGAGGTCCTGGATTGGACGGTCCGAGCCCTCGGTTTCAGGATCAGAGGTGAAGGTTGAGTAGGGGTGGGGAGTGGTTCGAGGACCTGGAGGCCTCGGCCTGGGTCTGGAGGTGTCCGGGCCTGGACCAGGACCAGACGGTGATCGGGTTGTGGTGGGGAAGATCTCATGTAGGCTATGAAGATGGGGGACAAGTTCCAGCCAGAAAGCCACCTTGTTCGCCCTGTAGTTGTCCCGAACTCGAGGTTTCAAGCCAATATGGAGATACTGCTTATCCTTTGGGTTGAACTTTGTCCAGATGACCTCTTCAAAGCGGTTGGGTTTGGTGTGAATGAACTTAGTGTCCTGAGGGACGGGGAGGTTCGGGTCACTGATGGAAAACGAAAAGAGAATCATTGATTAATGTGAAAAGGCATTATGTTTAGGAAACACACCATGGATGCTTCACTAAAGCTCCGGTTACAACAGCCCTGTTTAGTTCAATTTAACAAAACTCTCGTTTGCTTGAATAGAAAGTCTGGTTCTTTTGGGTCGGTGTGAAGATGCACTTTAGGTCTGATGCAGATCAAAAGACAAACTATGGTTAGCCGACAAATCTAGGACTCTGATTAAAGTGAACTCTGGAGTGGTTTGACTGCATATTTGAACTGTACGTGTTCAAAGCGAACTGGAGACCTCTCCAAAAGCAGGAAGTTGACTAAAACGCAGGGCATTCTGGGTAAATACAACCAAAACAAACTTGTGAGTTGTGAACCGTATGGAACAAACACCATAGTTTGTTGCAATTTTGGTCCACAATCAAACTGAGTCTACAGAACTATCAGGTGTGAAAACATGTTAAAAAGACCAACGTATCAATAACTACTGACTGAGGCAGAGCTAAAATATGCCAGATTAAAATGAAACCTACCCAGTTTTGGCAAAGTTAGTCCAGTAAGTCATGACCACAGCACTCAGCATCACGTCGTTCTTGGAGAAGTTGCACGGGAACAGGTCAGTGGCACCGATCATCGGCACGCCAAACACGTACGGTATCTCGTCTCCGTGTGCGGCATCAGCCCATTCGGGTCGCGTCTCTGTCTGGCAGTGGTGGTAAAACGTGTAGAAATAGACAGGCGACTGGAACTCAGCGTGAAGTTTAGCAGTGGCTACAGCTGGCGCCACCCACTGGTGGTCTGTGAACAAAGCCAGGAGAGTCTTTCTTCTCATGTCACCATTGTCCCTGTCTGCCCAGTCTGTGTACATGAACTTTATGGTTTCTCTCAGGATGTCTTTGCCTGCAAGAAAACAGGAGATAGAGGAATTAAGAAATGTGATCAAGAAAGCTGAGGTAGAGAGAAACCGTGTGCATTTTAATTAGACACATTTCTAACAAGCTAAGACGTAGAAATTTCTCTAAAATGCATTGAAGTGTGTGGCTGTAATGTGGCACAATTCGAATAACCTCAAGGATTGTGAATAAGTTTTGAAGGCACCGTATGTTAAAAGGCGAGACAAAGGGAACAGAATTTGCCTTTCAGATCCCACAATGACTGACGAGAACTTGAGAAGGAGCTGCATTATTCAAACGTGTGTATTTGGACTGCGGCTTGCTGCGAGGGGTTTGCAGGCTGAGCTGTTGGGAACAACAGCACTGTGATTGGGAGACGGCGGCTGCCTGGGGGCTGATGAGCGACAGCATTAGTGCCCACAGAGCCCCAAAGGCCAAAGCACAGACCCACTGCGGTGAAAGATAATCTCCATGATAGGCGATCTCATTAGCATGCTTGTATTGGCTGGTACACTCCACCAAACTCGCTTTTTGTTTCTCAGCCCATTTTCTTGCTCACATCTTGTTTGAAGATGCACACTTCAATGGGGAGTTGTGATTCTGAAGTGCTTGATGTGTTTTCTTTATGCTCAAGACTAGATCTCTGAAGGAGTTTATATAAAGCAGGATGATGTTTTATATAAACATCATCCTTGTGATTGATGGATGTTCGGGGTCAAAGTTCATCACCTTCAGGATATCCGTAGAGATTGTCCACAAAGTTAGAGATTGTGTAGTCGAATGCTGCAGCGGAGATGCCATCGTTGTCCTCGCTGTCATCCACAAATTTCAGTCCTTCTCCCTGGTTCACACCTATGAGGATGTCATAGTTGAGGAACTCCCCCTGGTGGCACAAAAACAGAATTACAAGTTTTGTAAACACATTTAGACGAGACCAGAACCTGCAGTTGTCACTAAAGGTGCTGCGATGCTTTTTCCCCCCCACACAAATGTCTCCTTCAGTGCAGATTAATTCCACATTTTAATTATTGTTTATAAATGTCAGCAAAATGTAACACCTTTCAAACGTCCATCACAAAATCAGCAGGTGAGAAATTAGTTTTTCTGTTTTCACATAAGAAAGCTGACGTGGCAAGAAATGTTTTATGTTTTAAGTTTCTTATTTTGTTTTACTATTCAGTATTAATAGGCTCTGGATAATCACCTTACCTTCCTCCTTGAACAACTTACATCTATCTCCAGTGAATCGTCACTAATCTAATCTTCTGGATTATATTTCTTAATTTTATTCACTTTTAATTCCTTACTTTTTTTTTCTTACCAATAATTAATCATTTAATTAGATCATTTTAATCATTTCATTGTTTTTCTTGCGATTTTTCTGTTTTTAACCTCTCTAAAGCACTTTTATTACACATGTCTGCAAAGAAAGTGCTGTTTAGAAAAAGTTTGAAGAACTAAAAAAACATTTTCTCTACTAAATGTTGACAATATTATCTGCTTTCATAAATATTGCATGTAAATGAACAAATAAAATGCAGGTTTAAATATTTTTTCATATTTTAATTTTGTTTGATCATCTCAAAACGTAAAAATGATCAATTAATACATTTTCTTGGTTGATAAATTGTCCCAGAAATTATTCCAATAAATGATAATATTGCTGATTTTTATTTCATTCTCAAGAAACATTTTGATTTTGACAAAATATTTCAATTTTGGCCTCTCAAAGAACAACAAAGTTTAATTTTCTAAAGAATACTCCATACTGGAACTGGAAGATATTTAAATATCCAAATAAAACAATCAAAAACAGTAAATTAACGGAAATAAAACACACACACATCAGAAGCCATAAATAAAAATAACTATAAAGTCTTTGGAAACAAAATTGCCCTTCACAAAATAGCAATCATCAGATTGCAAACCATGAAGCTGGTTTTATTTTATCAGGTTTAACAGCAGCTCACTGTCAACCTGCACAAGCCGAGTTATTTTTCTTTGACCAACATGTTGCTTCACACCAGCTGCTAAGTGTCACAGCCTGACCTGTAACTGCGTGAAAAGGTCACATCCAAACCTCACTGCAACTTCTCAACTTCCTCCAGAGCCACTCAGACGGTGACGAGGTCGTCGTCTGACCCTCACCTGCTGCATGAGGATCTCCGGGTCGTCCGGCACCACGTCTCCGTCCACCACGGGGCCGAAGGCGATGTGGTAGCGGGCGGGCTGGATGTCCTGGTCCACCAGCTCCCTGAAGGTCTTCCTCCTCAGGCAGTCCACCAGGTCGGCGGTCTCTGAGTAGGTGCAGCCCACCTTCTTGGCCAGGTTCTTGGTGTATTTCAGGGGCTGGTAGTTGACGGACCAGCTGGAGATGGCCGTGCCGCTCTGAGCAATGGCCCTATGGAACAGACCTAAGTGGACGAGATTGAAAAAGTGCATTTATATTCTGCCTTACTGAAGGTTTTGGACTGTATTCTTTCAATAATCTCTGAAGAAATAACATAAAATCTGACAGATTTCCATTCTAAAGCAGACTACAGAACGGCAGCAAAGGAGGAGTGGGATCAAACTCTTCCCATAAGTCAAAAGATCCATTTTAACTTTCTTTTCTCTCCTTGCCTTAATTCCACACCTCCCTGCTTCAGTCTCTCCCTCCGTCTCCTTAGTTCTGCCCATCCTGAGCTGTTGAAGCCAGTCGAGTGGCTCGTTAAGGGGCTGCCTGCCTCTCGCGTTTCCTCTCAGGCTCGCTCCTTTTTCCTTTCCCTCTCCTCTCCAGGGCTGAAGATTGGTCAGTTAATTATTAAGCAGAGCGGCAGAGTCTCCTTTCCCTCAGAGATCAATTATAGGAAGAAGTAGCAGGGAAACAGCTACACCTACATGCATATCTGCTCCAGGAGTGGCAGAGGGAAAGAGCAGGGAGACAGCTATATTTTATTAGTCCTTAAGATTGGCCTCGGTTATGCTACTTTATTTGGCGTCTTGTCTTTTCTCATTTTTTCCCCCTGTTCTTTATCACCTGGGTACTAATTGGCAGATTCTTCCATAACAAATAAGGAGCCATGAAAATCTGATCTTCCAGTCAAGGAGAGAAATCAACAACGAAGCATCCTGGACAGGTCACAGTTCATCGCAGGGCAACACAAACACAAGAGACATACAAACCTACGGATAATTAGGAGAAATCAAGTGACCTAACAGTGATGTTTGTGAACTGTGGGGGAAACTGGAGCACCCAGAGAGAACCCACGCACACACAGGGAGAAATTACAAACTACACGCAGAAAAGCCTCAGGCTGGGATTTTAAACCCGGGACTTACAGTATTATTTTTGCACTCTTCAAGTCTCAGGCAAGTAGACAAAGAAATTTTTCACAATCAATATGGCAGCAATGATGAACCCTCTTAGTTACTGATCAATAATTGTGACACAGATAATAATAGTTTTGGTGGTTTTGAGCTATAAGTTGTTAGAAGAGAAGATCACAGGACCAAAAATAGATGAAAAATAGATATATGTGCTGATAATTACCTCTGCATTATTGATCTGTTATTTAATAGACAAAGCAGAAGTAGTTTCTCCAGTCAGCAGTAACTGACAGTAATGATGGTTTTCCTTGATGGCAGAGAAAAGGAATCTGATCAGGGTTGTTGTGAAGATGGGATAACATGTTCATTTGTTTGAATGGCCTAGTTAAATCCAATTGAGTGTATGGCAAACACAAATGTCGGTGCAAACCTACATAAGAAACTTTCATTTGTAATTCTACAAAGTAAGAGGCTACATACAAACACTGACTCCAGTTTCATGCTACTTTGTTTTGGTTTTGCACCCAAGATCCCAATAAAACATATGAAAGTTTTGTGACAAAATATGTAAACATGCAAATCCTTCTGTAAGGCACCGATGCTCATTCTCTCCATCCTCTCTCTCTGACTCTCATCATATAATCGACATTACGAAGCGTTGCCTTCATCGCCGCCCTGCTGTCAGGTTTGATCTGCGAGAACCTGTTGCTGACATGATCGGTGTCCTTTAATGACAGAATGACGGACTCCTTACCTCGGATCCATGACGGAGGGGGGGAGAGGAGGGAGGATGACAGACAGACGGCTTCTAGTGAGTTGATGTTACACCAATAGATGCTGATGAAGAGGAAGGTGATGATGATGAGGTAACGCCAAAGCAGAGGGATGAAGACAGACAGTGACAGCGGGTCGGTTGTCAGCAACAAAAGAAACAGGGTTAATGTTGGTCCGGTTGGTGGTTAAAGGGTTAATTCACTATAAAATCGATAAAGGACAAAATGCAGAGTGAACAGTTCAGGTCTCAGTCTAAAAATAAAGATAAAAGGAGCGAAGAAGAATTTAGAAATTTATTACATCCTTATTGCAAGTTACACGAGAAAGTCATAAAATATCCTCAACACCTCTAAAAGCTACCTAATTAACACATAACTTGTGAAAATTTATGTATAAAACCAAGTTTTAATGAAGCGCATTCAGAGATTTAAAGTGAATTTTTAAACTTCCAAGACAAGCTGCTAACATCCCTGCTGACTCAACGCCAAGTTCAAACCGCACAAACTTTATTTCTTCTCCCAGTGATTCTCTGTTATTGTTTTATGCAGTAAATGTGATAATGACCCAATTAGGACGGCTTCATAAATGCTAAGCAGATTACAGTTAATTACAGTTTATAATTTGTGTTTGAACTTTATAACTTCAGGCATGAAATTATGTTTTCAGTCATTTTGGGACATTGTGGAAAAAAACCCTCTATGTTGTGGTATTTAATATCAGGAAAACTAATAATTTGTTTTTAACACTGGAGTCGTGTAGCAGCAGCAAATAAGAACATTTAAGAAAATTTACTGTGGATTTTCACTCGTCTGTGCTTTGATCAAAATTACACACTGAGGCTTAAATATACATGCAAACCCCAGTTCAATTCAAACATGTTTCTCTAGAAGGCATTTAATTCGTCGATGTGGCTTGTTGCAAATTTCATTTAACCTCAGGTTTCTGTGTTGACCTCAGGTCACGTCGATATTAAAACCACTTGTGAATCGACCGATTTCCTTTCATCTAAACGCGACGATTTGAATGTTTGGACAGGACGACGAACAAGCATCAAAACAAAACATGATGAAGGTGCCTGACTAGAGACCTCTGGAAAATTTGGTTCATGACTGGAAACCAAGAAGAGTAGTTAAATATTCAGAAAGAATGTGGTCAGAGTACAAGGTGCATTAATGGTGGTGTATGAATATATTTGAGCCTTTAGATATGAATCATACCAATTGCAAAAGCCAGCGAACATCATGTTAAGTTTCATTTCACCTATGCATTTCAGCTTCTCATAATTATCTCCATGTAAACTAAAACTTCTTATATTTAACAATAGTAAGGATGTTAGAAACAAGGTGCTGCATTTATTGTTGGAGTTAAAAGTTGATAGAAGCAGAGAGAAGTTAAGTTTAGAGGTTCCTGGATTAATTTGGAGGGTTAACAGACATCAGTGGCTTCAGCGGCTCAGTCAAGCTTTCACAGCACATTTGTTTTCCAAGCACATTTACAGAGAATTCATTAGTCAAAAACAAAATGAGTGCTTAGTGCTTGAGGTCCAGAGACACACAGAGAATCAGAACAGATGTGAAACTGCTTTTTCAGATCTCTTTCTGTTCACCCACATTTCTGGCCTTTCCAGTTTGTGTGTGAGTCTGGAAAACGGGCCGAGAAGGCAGAGATATTCAGGGCGAGACTTCGAGCCACGCGGAGAACAGAGAGGCAACAATCTGAGGAGGACAGCTTCAAGAACGCCGTGATCAAAGGCGGCGAGCGCGTGGCCGTTTGGCCGCGGATCGTCAGCCAGGCTGATCTCGGCTCAGATCAAAGCGGCCCGGTTCGCAGTTCTCTGTCTTCTGGTGGGGCTGCGTTAGCGCTTAGCCCCCTGGGTGTTTTGTGCTGGTAATGGGGAGCAGGAGGTCAAACACATGTAGGATTTTGATGAAGGAAGGGCCTTCCTGCTGCACAACAGAAGCGTCAGCGAGGCAGGTAATGTGGGGTGATGCTGGCGCTCCCGACTCATTTATCTTCTGAGGATGCGAGCGACGCAGAGAGGATCAAACCTGCACGCGCTCATTAGGCACTCGGGAGCTCAAATCCTTACGCTCAAAGGACAAGCGGGGTGTTTTCTTTCAGGAAGTCAAGTGAGCCTCACAGGTTTTAACAGGTGACAGGCTGAAGCTGCCATTCTGCATAATTAAAATCTGTCTGTCTGTCTGTCTGAGAGCTCAAATACAACCCAAAAACATTCTATGTTATCCTAATTTGTCATGCTTCTCTCTTTGGTTAAAGCAGCGATATATAACGTTTATAAAACAAAATATTTTTCATTATGTACTGACAGTAAAATATAAGATAATCTGTCAAAACAAATTGATCTCCTCTGTTTTCTCTCTGAGTTTATATTACCATCTGAAGAAATGTACCAAAAACAACCAATCAGAGCCAGGAGGCGGGTCTTACTGCTGTCAATCAATATGCTAATTAAGCCTCCCTTTGCTCTGCTAGGCTGCAACTTCTCCCTGCTTGCAGAGGTTGCCATGAATGCTAAAGCTAGTTAGCATAACCACCAATGATGGCAGATAATCAGTTTTCTTGTCCCTCCACCATTAGCATATTGAGCAAAGTGTACATAGGTGTGATTGACGGCGCTAAGACCCTCCTCCTGTTTCTGATTGGTTGATTGTGGTGCATTCTTTTTAGATGGCAGCAGAAACTCAGGGAGGAGGAGGATGATATTGATCTTTTCACAGATTATCTGCCTCACATTAAACTGTCCCAACATGGTGACAGTTTTAACAAATATGTAAAATTTATATTTTACAAAACTCAGTCAGTGCGACACAGTAGAGCATCAACTTACCCTCAGAGTGGTGAGACAGGATGAGCAGGTTAACGCAGGAGGCCCCTGCTCCAGATCCAAAGATGGTGATCCTCTCGGGGTCGCCGCCAAAATGGCCGATGTTTTCGTTGAGCCAGCGCAGAGCCTGAATCTGGTCCAGCAGGCCGTAGTTCCCCTTCGCAGACTGATCGCCGGTGCTGAGAAAACCTGTAGGATGAGAAACGGAAAAGTGGAAAAAGAAAGAAACAGAGAATTAACAATGCTGTTAGCTTTCATAATGTTTCCTTCGTTGACAGGTAAATCAGATTGTAGTTAAAACTGCAGAGCTTAAGGAAAGTTTTAGACAAAACTTCAATTATGACCAAAACGTGATACTTCTAAACTCATGAGAAAAGAAAAGGAAAAAAACACTTTTACTTGCCATTTCACAATTACATTGCACAGTTTTAATCCTGAGGTCTTAGATAAAATGAAAAATAAAAAACATCTAGAGCTGAATCAGTATTTAATAAATTAAAATATTCTGATACCTTTTGAAAATAACATCCTTTTCATTAAGCCCACATTTCTGTATTAAAAATGTCACATTTATATTATTTGTAAGTGTAAATTATCATAACTAACAGACATAAATCCTTTTAAACATCCATTTTTATGTAGTTAATTTTTGTAATGTGTTTCACTTGGCAATAAAGTTCCTGGAATATATGGACTTTTTAATAAGATCGTAATTTATTGAATGGGTGTGGATGTAAAAAGCATCAATAAATACTCAGAAAACATTTTAGCTTTTTACTGCACAGTTAAAAAGTAATAAAAAAGGAGCAGTAGAAACATTAACATGCTGAATGTTTAATAAATGTTCTTAACATTATTTTTATTGGAAACACTGATGACATCATCTCTATTTTGGGAAATATTTTAAGGATTTCCTGATGACTTTCAAGTCCAGAAAATCACACACTTGATCCTGACTCTGCATGAATCAATGCACATCTAATCCAAGGATGCTGACTCTGAACATGACAGCTTTCCATACATCACTGATGCCTGCTGTTCACCTAATTAAACCCAGAGGTCTGCTCCTTCTGCACCTCAGATCTCCATGACGCGCCGTTCCCTCTGTTAGCTGATATTTGCCTCGCTATCAAGTATCTTTAATTGTTCAACCAAAGACATAGCTCGTTTCCACTTAGGTAGCAATTAACCGGCAGTCTCTGAATGGGACCTCTAATTAGAGCCTATTAAAGACAAGCGTACTGGATAAGTTGTTCATTAAGCCTAAACAATGGATGTTAAACACTTATAAACAGATAGCAAGGTTAGGATATAAAAACAAACAGAGCACATAAAGAGGGATACTAATTAGAGATAAGACCTTAAAAGGCATCAACATCTGTAAAATTACTCAATTATACAGTAAAACTGGTTTAGATAAAGTAACTAAATGTGACTTTTTGTCACTTTAATGTGAATTTAAAAACTGGTCATAAGTAAAGGATGATACAATCTGCTTAGTTTTCAAGTTTCTGTTTATCGAAGTAATTAAGTTGAGATCCAAAAACAATTAACTAGTCAGAATATAAATATATTAATTATCTTTTAGGAAGAACTCAATGTTTCAGTGCATCGTAAATCTTGCATCCACACAGGCTGTTAGAAAAGCTCTTTTTTATACTTTTTAATAAATATGTGTAAATTATATTGTCTAAAGTGATATTATTGTATTTAATTACTATATTCATGTTAGTGATTTATTTAGTATTCGTTTGCTGGAACTGGAAAAAAAGAAAAATGTGCAGCAGATATTTATCAACTAGTACTTGTGTGAAAAAGGCGCCACTGTGTGGCAAGACAAAGAATGACAACTCTGAGTCAGAAATATGGCAGTAAGTACTAATATTAGAACTAGTAATAAAAATCATATTAATATTAATACAGGCGAAAAGTAGAGCAGTTATCAAACACAAAAGATTAAATAAAGAAACATCTTATAAAATCAGTATTTTATATGAATTATATGGCCATAAAAGTGACATTTTGAAGAAAAGTTTGATGTTCATGTTCTTAGAGCTGCTGCAGTCTCAATATCCCTAACAGCCAGATGAAATTATCTCAGAAACAATTAATAGATGAACTTCATCATCTGATGTCTGTAACTGAATTTGACACTAAACAAAAAGAGTTTGTCTAAGATTTATACACTTGAAGAGAAAAACATAAACGACCAAATGTTTTCCTCATCAGCTGGAGCCAAAATAACTCCAGTGTCTGCTTGTATTTATTGATCATTTCTGCATTACAGAACCAAAAGCCAACGAGGCGTTTATCAATTAGACTGGACCCTTTGGTGCTGCTCTTTAAATTCCAGAAACACATAAAAACAAGCAGCACGTTTGGGTAAATTAATTAAAGGGAAGCGCAAACACGGGGCGAATAAGCCGCCTTAATGCCCGACTGTAAACACCACAATAAATTAAACAACGGTTATGCTAAGTAGGTCATTAATTAGGGTAATTAATCTAAAAACAGCAATACTACAGTGTCAGCGCCGTGTTTTGAAGATAATATGGTGTCGCTGCTACTGAAACGTCCAGGTATGAGGCGGCTGGAAATACATAAATCTGTTCCTTATTCTTTTTGTGCAGTTTAATGACGCATTGAATGTTTTGTTCTCTGGGTGTTAATAGTTTTATTTCAGCAGACTGAAAACATGTTCGCGTTGTTTCTCCTCCTCTCTCTTCATCTGACAATAAGTCAGCGTGTGATGGCCTCCCCCTCCACGCCCCATAATCTAACGAAGGGTTGGGAAAACGCGGAGGACGGGTTCAAGCACGGCGACGCGGCACGAAAACCCCGTTCTGCTTGAATCGTATTTAAAACCGGCGAGGAATGACGGGTTAGATGGGCGAAGCAGAGAGGAGAGATAAATAAAAGGAGCAGGCGCGGAGGACAGTGGGTGTTCTGTGACTCCCGGATAGAGGAGCAGTGTTTCATCTGCCTCCAAGACACCAGGGGTTGGCTCCAACACACACACACACACACACACACGCACACGCAGGGATGCTGATCAAAGGCTGACACTACAGAAAAGACTGCAGCCTTTCCTTTCCCCTGCATCTCCTTTACTCTTCCCATACCCTGATCAGACATGTGAGCACACATCATGCTCCAGACAGGCTTCTGCAAACACGAAACGGTCACATATCATTGGAAAATTATTTTTAAAAATGCATGTTTTGAATAGCATGTGCAAATAAAACCTGCTTTTATGCGTTTTTATGCTCTTATGCTTATTTTTCATTCCGATTTATTTGTTCACACATATCTAAACAATGACTTTAACATCTGACTGAAGGACACACTCCTAACGCTGAGTGTGAATAGATGGTTGGAGTGCCAGATGTCTATGTGTGTGTGTGTGTGCGTGTGCGTGTGTGTGTGTGTGTGTGTGTGTGCATGTGTGTGCGTGTGTGTGCGTGTGTGTGTGTGTAGTAATTATTCTCTGTCAAAGGAGTCCAGAAAATCACATGTTCTCAGCTTCATTCTCACAGTTCAGAGGCTCATGTCACATATTTTTTATTCCCAGAAGGGAATAATGTGAGAAAAGAGAAAAAGAAATTGGAAAAGGGGGAAATAAATGTCAACATTTCTGTTTTCTTCATCAGGCTTAAGAAGAGGCTTTTTTTTCCTCACAAATAGCACTTTGGCTTCAACGCAGCATCTGGCCTTGGGTGATTTGCTTCGCTGTTTGTTCTCCGTCTTATTGTGCACTTTTATCTCTGTAAAGTTGTTATTCCCATTGCCAGGATGTGGCAACCAAATTATCTGAGGAATTATTCAAATTTTATGCCCTCATACTGGGAAGGACCCCTCTGAGTGTGTGTGTGTGCGTGTGTGTGTGTGTGTGTGTGTGTGTGTGTGTGTGTGCGTGTGCATGCGTGTGTGTGTGTGTGTGTGTGTTTCTTGCTGGTTTGGTCCAGAACAGATTTTTCTAATCAATCTGTGTCAAGGCTCATGTAATAAAGCGTTTCTGCATTTCTATTGTGGACAGTAACTCAGAACACAAACTCTATTGATTAATTGTTTCTGACCTGATCTGTGGCGTTGCTATGGAAACCACAGGACCAAAGGTTTGCAGATTCCCAGACCCGGATGAAAATAAACAAAAATAGCCTGACGCGACCCGTTTCCCTCAGGTCACAAATATTTGATGAAGTTTTGTTCACAACTGCAACTGAAAAAGTCTTTGACCTTCAGCAGGAAACGGCATCAATGGTTTCAGGAGGCGTGTTGTGATTCTACGATCAGGACTGCAGCCAACAATGATTCCAGTTTAACATTACAATGATGATTTCTTTATTTTTTTAAATACATATTTCGTTGCATAAAATGCGGCAATGTGGCGAATGTCTGAACATCTGAAGCTAAATGATACGTTTAAGATCAACAGGTGAAAAGCTCCGATCTTTCTTCTTGACTTTGCATCAATGCAATGCAGGGCTAATCTACTGATTATTTTTAGGAATGACTGACTAATAATATGATAGCAAAAGTTGATTAAAGTTTTTTCTTCTTTTTTACTGAATTTGTACCATGTCAAGCTAAAAGTGTCACTTAGGGAGTTTTAGAACAAACAAATAAAAAAAATAGTTGTTTTTTATTTTAAATGCAAAATGCATGTGTTCTTTAGTAAGTACTTACTTCTCTGACTAACTATATGATCCAGTTAACAATTAATCAATTACTAAGTTAGTCAACTAAAAAGATTAATGATGATTAATCTGAGTAATCGTTTCGACCCTGTTTACTACTTTTTTTATGATACTGTAAGAAACAGAAAGAAAGTAAAATTGTCTTAAGTGTATTTATTTTTAAATAAATGTGTAGGAGGTGCAGCTGG
Source organism: Poeciliopsis turneri (assembly GCA_922788865.1). Lineage (NCBI taxonomy): Eukaryota > Metazoa > Chordata > Actinopteri > Cyprinodontiformes > Poeciliidae > Poeciliopsis > Poeciliopsis turneri. Next base: position 67,672 of record CAKLNU010000879.1, read on the forward strand.
AAGCTCTGCTGCAACAAGAAGGTCTCAGGTTTGAATCCCGGCCTGCACGGAGTCTGAATGTTTCCCCTCTCTGCACACCATAACTTCAGGATTTAAAAAAAACTATTTTGATGAATAAAATGTTAATCTACAAAATTCAACTAAGTATAAACAGCTAACATTTGATCATGATCGTATTTTACTCTCTCCCGCTTTGTTTCTTTTCCTCCCCCGCTCCCTCATTGGCTCCTCTACGCTCCGTTCTTTCATGTCGTGGGCCTCCGGTGAGTCGGCGTCTCTGTTCCTGGGTCCAGACCGGAGCTGAGAGCTGCTGGTCTCTGAAGTGCTGACGGTGGAGAAAGAGGAAGCAGGCCAGCTCCCGGCACACACAGTGTTTCCTCAAAACCTGCAGATCAGCCCCACGTCAGTCTGCAGTGCAGACGTTCAGCGTTGGGAGCTCAGATCTCCCTGTTTCTGCTCTAAAAGAGTCGTGAAGTTGTAGAGCAGCGGCGTCAAACTCTTTCATTTTGGATTTTATCAAGATCACGGATGTTCTTGTCAGAGTGCATTGATGAAACCAGTTAAACTGTTAAAATATTATTGAGTAGCTGCATCTGCACCTGATAAGCACTTCTTTAAAATCACAGTGAACAAGTTTTGAAACTGATCAGTTCCTCCAGGAGTCACTGATTTTTTAAAATTTCTTTTTGCAATGAAAATTACTGATTTGTGGAGCCAATTTAGAAATATCTGCAAAATAATTTGTGATATTTGTGCAAATGTATGACGTAAATATGACTTTTTGTTTGATTATAACTCGACATCAAGTGAAGCTGAGAAAGCAATGTAGTGGAAATAAGATACACTGCCGCTAACACCTGCAGACGCTAACTCCCACTGCAGGTGGGAGTTAGCGTCACCATTTTGGTGGAAAATGTAAACTTTTTTCTTAAAAATGTGTAGATCTGTTGATGCTGTGTGATTCTGGACACAGCTGTTATGTTAAAGTTTCATTTATGTTCCTCTGGCGTCCAAAGGGCCATGTAAATATCTACAGCAGTCCAGATTTGGCCCTCGGGCCTCGAGTTTGACACATGTGTTGTAGAGGAAGACCCAGTGACAGCGAACAAGAAAAATTAGATCAGAGGGAGACAAAAAGAGCCACAGAGGGACAAAAAAAGAGAGAGGAGGTGAGATTATAGATGAATGTTTTTGTGTTTCCCCGGGGAACAGAAAGAAGGAGCTCCATCGGTTTCACTCGTCTGCTTTTAACCTGAGTCATTACAAAGTGGCAGCGAGTGTCTATCGATCAGCTCTGGTTGCCCTGTGAACACTTTCACAGCCCACAGGAGGAATAGTTCACAGTCCCGATCACACACACTTGAATCATGAGCCGTTTTCATGCGTGTCTGTGAGTGTGTGTGTGTTTAGAATCACTTGAAAGTCTTCCTGATTTGGAATCCAACATTTCCTCCTCAGACAAACTCTTTCCATCGTCTCTTGTTTGTCTGTCACTCGGCTCCCTGGGTGTTACAGGCCCTGTGGGGCTGCAGGAGTCAGGAGGTAATGATGGGTGAAATAGGGGCGCCATGGGCCACGTCGGACATGATGTATGACCCGAAGTCTTGGCTCTTCTTATGGGTCTTGTACAAAGCCAAAAAAAAAAATGACTCCCATCATCGCCAGAGATGTTTTCATAGTCAAAATTATTATTTGCATTTCACTTTTCCGGAACACTTTTTGTTTTCCTTCAGTTTAATTGTGTTTGCTAAATTTCTGTGTGGATTAAAAAGCAATTTATTAAGAATTCAAACTCTTGCAACATTTCTAATTAAAATTTGAAGCAAGAGGTCATGACACCACCTTCACCGTGTGAACAGTTGAAATTTCAGAGATTGTTTGGTTCTGCTGCCATGTTTGGTTTTGAGGTGAAAAATGTTGGACTTTGCAAGCTGAAAGAGGGGAACTGACTGCAGTTTTTTGACGGATCCAAGATTAAAATCCTGACCTTCCCATTCTGATTTTAGCTAAATATAGCAAGAAAGTCGCTGTTGGCAACACTTTGGTGATTACTGGTTGATTTTTAGACCTTCACTGAGGTAAAGATCTGTGGATAAAATCGGCTCCATATTTACGCGTCAGACGATCACAGATGAATCAGGACAATCTGCACCAATGAATCATTGAATCTCCACTTCAGACGGCATTGGACTGAACTTTCCCAGCTTGTATCATGAAATTTCCAACCTTCCAGTAGAAATGAAGAGTTTCCTCTCACTGCTAATGAAATTGATAGGTAAAAACGTATCGGCTGTCAAAAGACATAGTGAAATAAATTTTGAATAACATGAAGTCACGAAGAAGCCCCAACTTTTAAGTTAATGGTTCACCCTTAGGGAGAATGATTAAAACATGGTGGGAATCAAAGAGGATCAGATATGAATTTTGATCTATAAAATATGAGTCAAGCTTTTGAGCCACGCTTAACATAATTCAACTTAAGCACATTTTTGATCATCTGGTGATAAACATCCATCGTATCGCGATAGATTATCTCTGACAAAAAAAGGAAAAATGCGGCTTTTAAAGAATCTGGAAATGTTCAGAGCAGCTCTTCTAGGAACCACATCATGTCTTTATATATAGAGGTGTAGACAGTTCCAAATTATTAAAACTTCAACATATCACAAAAACGACGCGGAGCTCCAGAGCCAGGATGGAGGGAAGAAGAAGAAGAAGAAGAGAAAAACAGAAAGAAGGAAACAAGAACTAATGAATTCCCAAACTGCACCTTCTGCCAGCAGCAGCAACAGCTGTGCAGTTCCTCAGATTTAAAAAGCAAAACAAACAAGCAGCTAAAATAAATGAGTAAACACGCGTTGTGAGTCTGCTGGGGTTTGTAAATGTGTGTGTGTGTGTGTGTGTGTGTGTGTGTGTGTGTGTGTGCGTGTGTGTGTGTGTTTTACTCGGACATGTCGTTACGAACTCACCAAAAGGGGACTGTGTGACCAGCAGGGGGCGTTTTTTAGGTCCCCTCTTGGTCATGTTAAAATCATGTTAAAAACATGTTAAAAACCATCTGGAAAATTTTTTAAACTTTTGCCAAGAGGGGACTAAGTGTGTGTTAGTGTGCGCAGTAGATGTTCAACAGCGCCACAGCAGGATGGGACAGGAATTGCAACGGCCCAGATAACACACAACGCTTTTCGCACACAGTACTTAACAATACAAAGGAGCCTAAAGTACCCTTTCAGACTGTAGAGTGGCTGAAAAAAGGCTACTTTGAGAACAAACTGTGACCTAATTATTTAAAGGGTTAGGGTTCGGGTTGGGGTTAGGGTTGGGGTTGGGGTTCTTGCTGGGATTAGGGTTGGGGTTAGGTGAGGGGACTGAGCCAACCGCCCTGCCGGAGGGTTGGAAATGCACTCTTCACCCTGCCCCTCGGACGTGCGTCTAAAATAAAATGAAACCAACTTAACTTGAGTTTGGCACCCCCTTGTGTTTCTGTTCTTCGTTCAACTAATTGGAATTATTTTTGTTGTCTTTTTCTTTGTTTCTTTGTGTTTTCTTTTAGCTTTGCTAGCGACGTTTCGACATTTCTTTGTCTTCTTCAGGCTTTTTGTTTTTCTTTGGCTTCGTTCTTTCTTTAATTTTCCCTTGTGTATCTCTTTAGGCGGCCACCAAGGCTTGGATCCTCTCTTTGGCAGTTTTGAGTGCTTCATGTATGGTTATCTGCCTGTACTTTCTAGGTACTGGTCTTTTCATTGCACCACTCTGGAGCTCAGATAGTTGGCTCCTTGTTACCTTGATTTTAGCCTCTAACCGTCTTTTCCATGGTGGGTATTGGGTCTCATGGTTGCTCTTATAGCCAAGTATCTCAAGGATCACTGATGCTGAGTTCAGCTCATTGGTTTCTGTTATGGTATCGTTCTTGATGCTGCATTCACATTCTCAGTGAAACTTTCTGATGGTACTTCACTCAGCCGTTGTAATTGGCGCAGAGGAGGTGTGGTTGTCATTCGGGTCATGATTCTCTCTCTCAGGTCAGCAGCTGTCTCGTTCAGCTCTGATTCATTCATTGGGGCCGTGTATCCCCTCACTGGGTGGGGACTTGTAGTTAAGTCCCCACAGTTCTGACATCCAGGTTCCTCCTTTTTGCTGTAGCATTTGTGTTGTATCTCGTCAATCTCAAGTCGTGACAGCAATTGTGGTTTGCGGATGTTGGAACACTGAGCTACTAGTTTTTTAGCACTTAGTGTTGACAGGGGATGTCGAAGTAACATATATATATATATATATATATATATATAGATATATATATTCAGAAAACTTTTCAAAAAATATACTATTATTAAGATGGCAGGGAGAAAATAGCAATATAAATTATTATATCATATTTTTTCATTACCATAGTTACCATAGTCACTGGTAACTATGGCAACCAGTGACAGTTTAAAACCCCACTGACATTTTCTGAGACTATGACATCACATTGTGACTCCAAAGGCAGAATTCTGACGTCACCAGCGATTATAAAAGCTCGTCACATCAATCTACTGGTGTCACAACCTGTTAGCAGCCGTTGGTGATACGTTTGTCTTGAGAGTTCATTTAGCAGTTCACAGTAACATCTTCAACTTTGTTTGGTGCTCATTTCTTTAGGAGATTGACATCAAACTTAACGGGAAATTTTACCGAGATTCTAGAAAAGTGAATCAACCTGAATCAACCAAAGGATACAATGCAGTCCAACCAGCCGAGAGTTGAAGAGGTCGCATCCGACAACATTGTGGAAAGGGAATTAGAGCCACCCAAGCCACCCAAGTGCAAGAAGAAGAAGATGTCATTTGCAGTCTGGTGGGAGCTGCACGCAGCCGAGGAGCTGAAGAAGTCTGCTGAAAATATCGAACTGCAGGACTTTTCAATACCAGTTGAAAACGAATCGATCACCAACACACTGCAGACAGTGGATCAAAAAGGGGACCAACAGATTTCTAAGAGTAAGCGCATCAAGAAAACCCCACTGTTGTGGAAATCCTTCCCCGAGGAAGATGCTTGCATTGATCTTTCCTTTTTTACTGGTAATGGTGACATCAGTAATGGTCCTCTGGCGGAACAACAAAATCATCAGGCAGCTTTGCCCAGCAGCGGTCAGAGGACATTTTGGAAATCGCTCCCCAACTCAGAGCCTCTCGTAGATGTCAGCTTTTTCACTGAGAACATTGGGACCCAAAACGTTTCAATGCTTTCACAAGAACATGACGAAGGCGCTTCCTTGAAAGAGGAAAGAAATTCTGACAGCACGGCGATTTCAGCTACACAGCCGGACGCTGAAAAGCAAAACATCTCCAACTCCCTGAAGGAAGTGAATCAAAAAAGGGACAAACAGATTTCTAAGAGTAAGCGGATCAAGAAGACCCCACTGTTGTGGAAATCCTTTCCCGAGGAAGATGGTTGCATTGATCTTTCCTTTTTTACTGAACACGGTGACATCAGTAATGGTCCTCTGGCGGAACAACAAAGTCAACAGGCAGCTTTGCCCAGCAGCGGTCAGAGGACATTTTGGAAATCGCTCCCCAACTCAGAGCCTTGCGTAGATGTCAGCTTTTTCGCTGAGAACATTGGGACCCAAAACGTTTCAATGCTTTCACAAGAACATGACGAAGGCGCTTCCTTGAAAGAGGAAAGAAATTCTGACAGCACGGCGATTTCAGCTACACAGCCGGACGCTGAAAAGCAAAACATCTCCAACTCACTGAAGAAAGTGAATCAAAAAAGGGACAAACAGATTTCTAAGAGTAAGCGGATCAAGAAGACCCCACTGTTGTGGAAATCCTTTCCCGAGGAAGATGGTTGCATTGATCTTTCCTTTTTTACTGAACACGGTGACATCAGTAATGGTCCTCTGGCGGAACAACAAAGTCAACAGGCAGCTTTGCCCAGCAGCGGTCAGAGGACATTTTGGAAATCGCTCCCCAACTCAGAGCCTTGCGTAGATGTCAGCTTTTTCGCTGAGAACATTGGGACCCAAAACGTTTCAATGCTTTCACAAGAACATGACGAAAGCGCTTCCTTGAAAGAGGAAAGAAATTCTGACAGCACGGCGAGTTCTACTCCACAGCCGGACGCTGAAAAGCAAAACATCTCCAACTCACTGAAGAAAGTGAATCAAAAAAGGGACAAACAGATTTCTAAGAGTAAGCGGATCAAGAAGACCCCACTGTTGTGGAAATCCTTTCCCGAGGAAGATGCTTGCATTGATCTTTCCTTTTTTACTGGTAAAGGTGACATCAGTAATGGTCCTCTGGCGGAACAACAAAGTCAACAGGCAGCTTTGCCCAGCAGCGGTCAGAGGACATTTTGGAAATCGCTTCCCAACTCAGAGCCTCTCGTAGATGTCAGCTTTTTCGCTGAGAACATTGGGACCCAAAACGTTTCAATGCTTTCACAAGAACATGACGAAAGCGCTTCCTTGAAAGAGGAAAGAAATTCTGACAGCACGGCGATTTCAGCTACACAGCCGGACGCTGAAAAGCAAAACATCTCCAACTCACTGAAGAAAGTGAATCAAAAAAGGGACAAACAGATTTCTAAGAGTAAGCGGGTCAAGAAGACCCCACTGTTGTGGAAATCCTTCCCCGAGGAAGATGCTTGCATTGATCTTTCCTTTTTTACTGAACACGGTTACATCAGTAATGGTCCTCTGGCGGAACAACAAAGTCAACAGGCAGCTTTGCCCAGCAGCGGTCAGAGGACATTTTGGAAATTGCTCCCCAACTCAGAGCCTTGCGTAGATGTCAGCTTTTTCGCTGAAAACATTGGGACCCAAAACGTTTCAATGCTTTCACAAGAACATGACGAAAGCGCTTCATTGAAAGAGGAAAGAAATTCTGAAAGCACGGCGATTTCAGCTACACAGCCGGACGCTGAAAAGCAAAACATCTCCAACTCACTGAAGAAAGTGAATCAAAAAAAGGACAAACAGATTTCTAAGAGTAAGCGGATCAAGAAGACCCCACTGTTGTGGAAATCCTTTCCCGAGGAAGATGCTTGCATTGATCTTTCCTTTTTTACTGAACACGGTGACATCAGTAATGGTCCTCTGGCGGAACAACAAAGTCAACAGGCAGCTTTGCCCAGCAGCGGTCAGAGGACATTTTGGAAATCGCTCCCCAACTCAGAGCCTCTCGTAGATGTCAGCTTTTTCGCTGAGAACATTGGGACCCAAAACGTTTCAATGCTTTCACAAGAACATGACGAAGGCGCTTCCTTGAAAGAGGAAAGAAATTCTGACAGCACGGCGAGTTCTACTCCACAGCTTGTCACTAAAGAGCTTTCCATCTTCAAACCGCAGGAGACACACGAACAACAAGTGGACAAATGTACATCTATGGGTACACCCATGGAAAACGTTGAAACAGAGAATTTAACCGAGGTCTATGGTCAAACAGCAGAAAGTGTTCCTGCAGATTGTCTAACAGAAATTCAGATGTTGCCCCCCCCTTCTGAAAATGCAACAATCCAACCAAAGTGCGAATGTCTTACGAAATTGATGGAGATTGAATTGGTACATCTTGCAGTACAAAAGTATCTAATTAAACAACTTGAGGAGATGTCTGCTGTTAATCAGAAACTTAACGTTCAACTTAAACAACAGAAAGAGCTGACTAGAAAATTACTGTCAGAGAGAAGACAAAAAAAGAATCCAATGGTTTCGATCGAAACTCAGACAGAGCCAGAAGATCGGCCAAAAACAGTTCATCACCTGTCTGTGGCAGTGCAATCAGAGCAAGACACACTGGAAACCAGCTGTCTATTTAAGCCAGTCCATCAACAACTTTCTACGCAAGCCGAGAAACATGTGTTGGAAACCAGTTGCCGCCTGAAACCAGTCCACCAAACAATTTTAAGGCAAACTGAGAAACATGTGTTGGAAACCAGTTGCTGCCTGAAACCAGTCCGACAAACGATTTCAGCACCAGAAACAGAAGGGGTTCAGACAGTCTCCATTATAAACGAGATGCAAGCAAAAGAAGAAATGGTCGCTATAATTGAACAGATCATTTCTGAAGAATCTAAATGTAATAAAAAGAGGCAGATGGCAATGAGAGCTGTAATGGAAGCTGTTGTAATCCCATTGGAGACAAATAAAAACTGGATTCAAGACATAAAAATACTAAAAACTGATTTCGATATCGTACCAAAGATCCTCCAGAAAGCCTCTGATCCAATGGAGAGAAAACTTGACAACGATACAGAAGAAGTCACAGGCATTGTTCCTGAAGTTTCTACAGACGGTGAGAGGAACCTCATGGAAAACCAGACAACATCCAGTCCGCAGACAAAGCTCACATTGAACAAAGATACAACTCAGGAATCAGAGACTATAGCAACAGAAGAGTCAGCTGAACTGGAGCATATCTGTGAACAGGAAGAAAGACCAAACAAAAAGATTTCTGTGTGGAAACGACTGAGAAAAGCTCTGTCTCCGTCACTTCTCCGCACATTCAAAAACAGAAATAAAGTCCATCCAATGTAGACGTCAAATTATGTCTACAGTACATTAGGTCTCAAAGCTGGCGGATTGGAACTAATTGGATAAAAAGCATCAATATTAAAATGTCATTGGACATTTTAATATTAAAAAGCAGGACTGCACGGGGGGAAATGTCTCCCCGTGCAGGTGTGGGTTCTCTCCGGGTGCTCCGGCTTCCCCCACATTCAACAACATCAGTGCTCAAGTTCATCTATTTCAACATTTTTAATTCTAACTCTAAACAGAAAATAAGACAACCACATTTATTAATTAAGGGCAGATTTGGAAAAAGAAAATGTAAACAGAAAACTATTTGTTTTCAAAATTATATATATATATATATATATATACTGTATATATAATATAAATTATATTTTATATATATATATATATATATACATATATATATATATATAGATATATTTATATATGTATTAAAAAAAACCCTTTTCTCACATCGCTGGTGAGCTGGGTCCTCACCAGAGCCTGGGAGCTAGGGTCCTGCGCAGATTTGCTGTGCCAGGACTGGAACATTTCTGGACTGAGATGTCTGATGTTGTTCCTGGGATCTGTTGTAGCTTTCTCAGTCCAGAAATGTTCAGTCCTTGGCACAGCCAAGATACTGCGCAGGACCCTCAAGCTCCCAGGCCTCTGGTAGAGGACCCGAGCTCAGAGGATAAGAACCACCCGCGGTGGGTAGGAAGGGAATTGTTTTTATTTTTTTATATATATACACATATATATATGTATACATGTGTAAATATATATATATATATATATATATATATATATATATATATATTTATATTTATATATATACATACATATATAAATATTCATGCACAGACTGGCGACCTGTCCAGGGTGAACCCTGCCTCTCGCCCGGAACGCAGCTGGAGATAGGCACCAGCAACTCCCGACCCCGTTAGGGAGAAGGGTGACGGAAAATGGATGGATGGATGGATATATATAAATATATATGTATATATGTATACAAACTTTGACCTGGTTAAAAAACTCAGATCTAGCTGCCAGAATCACTGATTTCATCTATTTTTTATTACATTTAAGTTCAGATATTATCTCACCAATATAAACTTGTTTCAGGATTTTGTGAAGTTTTTGAAGAAAAAGATGTTTGACTCTGGCAAAACAATTAATATGATTTGGTTTGAAAACAAAAAATTATAAAAAATAAAAATGTGTGATGGAGAAATTTAAGTATCCAAAATTAACAGCAAGCAACAACATCTCAACCCGACATCATCTAATGAAACTTCAGCTACTAAACGTTTCCTCACATGGATCAGCTCTTCATCTTAACGCTCTGGGCTTTTGGCAAAGATTCTTTTTTTAGATTTAGTGTTTGTTCTTCCATTTAGAAAAAATGGAAGAACTAATGTGTGTGTGTGCGCGTGTGTGTGTGTGTGTGTGTGTGCGTGTGTGTGTGTGTGTGCGTCTTCAAGCGTCTCATTGTACTCGTGCGCATTCAAACCTTCCACCATCGATGGTCGACTTTTCCTTCAGGTTTCTGCATTCTGCAGTTGCAACTTCAGCGAATGTTTGCGGGTCTCTGGAGCTGAAAGTAAGCAGAGTTTTTCCACTACGCTCTGGCATCGTTCTCACATCAAACAGAGCCCACGCTGGGATGGCCTAGATACTGCTGCTCCGTCAACACGCAGCCCCTCACTCTGCATGGTAATGTTTGCAGCCAGCCTGGCTGCCGTTGGTTGGCTCAGCTTTGTTGTGTTTTTTTTGTTTTTTTTTAATTCAGTTGGCACAGTTGGGGATACTCTGGCATTACTTTTCTTGGACCGTTTGTTATTATTCATAGCATTTCCAAATTATTTTCTTACAAGTGCAGAAACAAAATAGTGATTAAGGAGTACAGCTTGGAGGTTTTTCTTTTGTCTCTGTGTATCGTAACGTAAATCTGGCTGTGCTCGTTGAAAAACAACAAAAAATCACACAATGAAAATCTATGTTGCCTCATTTCAAAGCAGAGAAAGAATGCAGAAACTGTTTTTTGTAGCTGATATTTTCTTTATTTTAAGGTGATTTATTTATCTTATTTATTTATCTCAAAGTTTCAATGTGTAATGTTTATATTATTTTTTATATATTCAAACTTGTCACAATGTTATGGCTGTCAGAAAAATCAAGGTCCTCGACCTTAATGTCTTGAAGGATGCTTATGTTTTATTTTAATTGTTTCAGATATTTTTTTTAAACACATAAATTATTTTTGTATTTTTTATGTCAACTTTCTTTTGCATGCCTTCTAATTTGAACATTATTTTAAAGATACAAGTCAAGCAAAACTGTCTTCTTTCAACAAACTCATCATTTCTTATTCTTTAATCCCATCAGAAGCAACCAATCAAAGCCTGGAGGAGGGTCTTAGTGCTGTCAATCAATGTGTTTGCGCCGCTCACACCCTTCCTGTGTTCAGCTCATGTTATTCTTCAATTTTAAGGTTTTTGCAGCTGTGCTCATGGCAGAGATGCAGATAAACTGCAGATTTCTAGACTCTTGAAAAAAGACAAAACTTACAATTAACTTTTCAGCAATTACAGGAGTTTTTTGAAGTCAATAATTCCTTAATTTTGACGAAAATGTTCAAGTTCTACTGGCAGATTATTTCACTTGTAATAAGACATTTTCTCATGTTACGAATTAAATAAACTGCCAGCGGATATAGTCAATTTTTTTCATCAATATTAAGAAATTAGTGACTTAAAACTGACTTTCTTGCTAAAAAATTACTTGTAAACAAGATATTTGTCATGGAACCTGGAGAAATGATGAGTTTTAGTGTTCTGTTTTTCTCCAATAACACCATAAATAAATTTGCATAAACGCTCTAAACCTATAAAGACACATCAGGCTCTGCATTTTTCCAACATCCACCTGTTGCTAAACTTGCCTGAGAGTTGAACAGAATGTCCTAAAGTCTGCTCCGTAAACGTTCGATCAAACAGACGCCTCCATATCGGCTCCTTTCAAACGTCGATTTTAAATCGTCGTTCAGCTGCTGACCTTCATTTCCTCTCTCCCAGCGCACCCTGTGAGCCCCCAGACTTTCTTCTCTCATGCAGTTTTGGCTAAACTGTCTAAATAAAAAAATGTTCTTGAAAAATAGTAAACGTCCAGTGCATGTTTCTGTTTGTTTAGTTTTCAAATAAACTCAAAGACGAGCGCAGGAGCGATAAACAGACACAATGAAGATGGAGTTTTTCTGTAAAACTCTCTGCTTTGTTTCAAAAAATAACAATTTCAGAAATTAATAAAAGAGCAAATCCAACGTGTATTTGGTGTCATTTTTAAGTCACCAAGGCCTCGGAGTCAGAATTTAACGAATAAAAGAACTAACTATTCATAAATATTTAAGAACAGCATTTAATCTACAGAATAAGACCATCAGATCTGAAATATTTATTACTATTATAATTATGGGAGATGTATGGAGTAGGAGAAACATCCATTTGATTTAGAAGGAGAAAATATTAAAACTTTAGACACATTCAGGCTTTTTAACAAAATATGACATAAAAAAGTCCTTAAAAGTGATTTGTGTGGCTCCAGTTGGCTAATGAAGACTTTCATAATTTAAAAAATAATTAGACATTTGTTAAATAAAGACATATTCACATGTATTATCAGAGACTATTACTAAAGCAGCCATTATTGAGAAGGGATTTCAATGCTGCCTACTGGAAAACTCAACATTCACCATTCCTGTCTGTTTTCTGCAAACAAAACAATTAATCAGGATAAAATGATCAGATCCTTAACAGAAAGTTCTGCAGCTCCAGTAACTTTTAGATGCATTTCTGCTCCAACACACCTGAATCAAAAGGTTTAATTGCCTCCCTGGCATGTGAGAAAGTTTTCCAAAGGACCAGAGAGTTTAAAGGGTTTAAAGAAAACCCATCACATTTTCTGAAAATCCTCCATTACGTCCAGGTAAATATATTAACACAGTAACACAGCAATACTTCACTGTATCCAGCTTCAGGGCGCCCATCATGCTGACAGGCCCACCAACAGCAAGAAGTCCAAGGCTGCGCAGCGTCTATTATTTCTGAATGTAATAAAAAGCAAACAAATAAATGTGCCGCAGGCTGTTGTCAGAGGTGCTGTTTTCTCCCGTCAGACAAATGGAAAAAGCTGCTTCCATGTGCAAAGCCAGTGTGTGCCCTTCATAACGCACACAGATCCCAACAAGCAGGTGAAGCTCTGAATGATGGCGCTTTGAGGAGAGGACAGGGAGAAACTGGAGCAAATCTGGACAAGACAAAAAGCTACATTCAGATTTGTGACTTTGGATGCAAATGAGTTCAAGGTGTCTGCAAATGTTGCCAGGTTCTGTAAGGCCGGTTTAAAAAATCCCCCCAAAAAGAACCCCGCTGCTTCAAACCTCCAGGATATGAATAAATAAAACCAGACCTGCTGCGCCGTCACTTACAGCCAGTGGCTAAATAAAAATGTATCTCAGGTATAATAAAGCATGTGGCGGCCATTTAAATAATTGAGCTCTTGTGTTGCTGCCTAAAATTACATCATAACTGAGTGTCAGTCTCTCAGTTATGACTGGCCCATTTCAGCAGCTCAGTCCAGTTTACAGCAGCTCAGTCCAGTGTACAGCAGCTCAGTTCAGTTTCAGCAGCTCAGTCCAGTTTACAGCAGCTCAGTCCAGTGACCTCCTTTATTTTCTGTCGCTAAACTTTGGGCCTTATAGACTTTAGGTCACTTTGAAAAGCACTGTCATTCTGACTGTTATCCACTGATGCATTCGTCCATCAGCTGATTAAAACCTCATTTGAATGAATCTCCCACTCAACTAATAACTTGACTTATTTAAACTCATTTATACACTTATTCACATACTTACTTTCTTAATTGCACAGTAAATTACATATTTACTGTTATATAAAATTTCACTCAGTAATATTTACTTAATGATTGATATTCTAGCTACTTATTTCCACATTTATAGTTTGTTTCATAGTTATTTAATTAGTATTTATTGGCTAAATACTTTGTTACTTACCCAGTAATCACTTAGGATACAGATTTTTTAATTAATAATTGACATATGAATGTTTCAATTAACTATCATTTACATAGATACTTTTGATTATTACCATTTCCTTGCATAAATACTTAAATATATTAACATGGCAGCACTTATTTTTACTTAATATCTGCTCATCCTCCTACTTAGTGCCACTTACCTATTCAATTACATAGTAATATGCATTTATCCACCGATTTATCAGCCTTATTTAATTAGTAATTAACTGAATTACTTGCTTATTTTTGTCTAGTTATTTTATAAATACAAATTTTCTTGTTTACTGACAACAGGGAGCCTGAGGATCTCAAATAATCCTCAAACTCCAGCCTACAGCATTTTGTTGACTTATTAGCTGTCATTTTCCTATTTAGCTGATATTTACTTATTTGTCTGCCTGCTAATTGTTAACTGCCTGCTAATTGTTAATCTAGATTAATCTAGATTAATCTAGGTGATTAATCTAGATTTTTAGTATCGGTCCATCTAAACTCCTGTTTTGTTGTTCAGCAGGTTGAGCCACTGTAACAGGGAGACTCGCTGTTATTTTCCAAATGACCTCCGAACCTTGTGAACTCTCTAACTGTGATGTCAGCAAAGTGTGTGACGGTTTAAACATGACTCAGATTGAGGTGATGACGCTTCGCTTTGGAAGACGGTGAATCATGAATCTGAAACAAGTTAACAGACTCTGCCCATCAGCAAAAAGAGAAATGTCTTTGCACTTTCACATTTCCAAATCAATAATACATGTGCAGGAAGAGTCGCCGAATCAATACAAACACAGATGGCATGAAAATAATACCCTGAAATGGTTCCACAAGGCTGAGCGGATCGGATCGGATCGCGCTCTGATCAAACACAAAAACTGACATTGTTAAGAAAATTGGAGAGCGGAGAGGCATCTACAAGTTATTCCAAAAACTTGCATTTATTCAGGGAGAGAAAATGTTCATGTGGCTCATAGAAAGAGAAAAACTGTGATGTTGTCTGGAACACAAAATAAGCCCATTAATCCACTTAATTTTCACATGAAGGCTTAAAGCCCGAGATGCATCAGTCACCTGGGACGAGGCGAGTCGCTGCGCAGACAGAGCCTGTCATGTTCCCCAGATCTGACTGATGCACCAAGGCCACAAATCACAAATCAGCGTGCGCAGAAGCAGCTTCACGCATCTCTGCACATTATCAGTTTACAATCTCCTGTAATCCTGAGGCTTCTGGTGAATAACGCGTCGTTGTTTTTCTTTTGTTAATCAGATTCTCGTTTTCACTGTGAGCAGATGACATCATGAAGCTGCTCAGGATGTTCAGCTGAACCATCAGAGGCGGTTTTATAAACCGTCACACAAACACGCTGTGTAGAATAATTACCCTGCTGCATTTTCACAGTAATGAATTCACAAAATGAGGCGTCAAAAGTGACATTTTAACGAAGACTTTAGTGGTTTTATTAGTCCAATGTTTGATAAGTGTTCACAAAAGTTCAAACTTTTTACTTTCAATAAATTCTTCAATTTATCACATCAGTATTTTATAGTGACAGAGGCTGTTTTTAATACCTAAAATGCAGATTTATTTACTTTCTTTCAGATTTCTATATATTTTACTTGCTTATTTATTTTTACTAGCTTATTTACTGAATTTCTACCTAATGTAATTAAGCATATTTACTTTACACTAAGTTACTAAATTACAAAGTTAAATAATTGCTCTAGTAACTTTTGTGGTCATATTTGATATCAGCTTATTTGTCAAAAAGCTGACATACTTTATTATGTACTGATGCACTTATTTTATTACATAATTACCTCTTTACTTGTCTATTTATCTGCAGTAACGCCCAAAATTATTTAAACTCCAGGTAGATTTTGTATAAACTGGCATTTTAATTTAATCACTAGAAGTAATATTAATGTTAGAAGAAAATAAGAAATATAGAATTATATGAAATGTTGGACACAATAAAAACAAAAAATAACTTTTTACCCAGTAGTACCTCTTTATATGTTTTCTTACTATTTATTAAGAGCTTCCTGCCTTATTTGAAATTGTAAAACAACTTCTTGTTTGAATTAAAATCATTGAAACTTAAGAATCTGCTGCAGATGGCAGCTTGAATACAAGCATCATTCTGGTCTGAAGAGTCAAAACATAAAATCTGAGTGGATCCCTCAGCTGCAGTATAACCACTAGACCTGCTCTTACGCCGCTAGTGCCAATGATGCACGAAGCTTTAGCTCATGTTCTCTTGAAACTTTCATTATTTGAGTCATTTTAAATCAACACGAACCCAGCTAACCGAGTCGTGAAGTCTTTTGGTTTAGCAGACCATAAAAGACCTAAATTAACAAATCCACTTGTGGATTCCACTCAGCTCCGCTCCAGGTCTCCACAATTATTTACACTTCAGCACAGAGCAAAAGGGGATTAAATCTTCTAACCCTTACAAAGTCACATTTTGGCTGATGCACTTTCTTTCTCTTTTTGACTTCACATTAGGTAATGCCAACAACGATTGGCAGTAGCGTTGCTTCTTGGTGGACCAGCAGATGGATGAAGATTGTAAATAATCATAATCCTTCCTGCTGGCAGGGAAGCCACTCGACTTCAGATGTGTCCTCTACGAACCGCTTATTCCCTCAAGCGAGGATGCTCGTTTCATCCGGGGCTGGGCCAAGTTTTGTTCAAAACACGGAAAGAAAAACAAACCTCTTTTTTTCCCCGTCGCTTCCTCACAACCTTGCCTGCTTTCTTCCTCCCAAGAAAAAGAAAAAACCCCAAAAAACATCTGTCTTCAAGGCGAGCCACGGTCTATCACCTACCCACAGCATGCGCCTATTAGACTTATCTTAGCCAGAGTTGCTCCTAATTTGGCAGCCTGAGAGCAATGGGTAGAGTGTTTTGAAAGTTATCAGAGCGAGGCCAGCTCTGTATTTGGCAGGCAGAAGGGCAGCGCCACCAGTGTCTGCCGGCCAGGTTGATTAATAAGCAGCAGCGAAGTGGCTGTGCTAACAGACCTGGAAGCTTCCAGGGCTGTAAATGAATGACACATTAACTCAGAGTTACACGGAAAATGTGTTGACGCTTTCCCCGCTCGTCCCTCGCGCTCACACGCCTCCTCTTTGTCAACTATTTCAGCTGCTGCATGTTTGAATGGCGGCATTTTAACTGTCCAACATTCGTGACAGAGGAGGGAGGGGTCCGCCAAACATGGCAACAAAAACAAAAAAAAAGAAGGAGTGAGGTAAATTAAGCTGTTAAATGTGTAATTTAATGACATTGATTTCCTTTATCTGCTCTTTGCTTACATGAGACGGTTCTGGCAGCAACCGGAGCGATGCCGCGCAAGATAAAAATAATGCATTTTAATGCCTCGTTCAAGCGTAGGAAAATAAATTACAGGGGAGATTTTACATGTTGGCGGATGACTGGCAGCTGCAGAGGAGCAGAGCAATAATAATGATAACCCCAGAAATTATGTCCCGAATGCTACTTCCTCATTAAAGCTGTTATTCTGTCCATTTATGCACACTAATGGTAAATCGTCAAAATGTCAGTAAAGTTAAAAAAAGAAAAAAAAAAAAGGCCCAACATCCAGTTGAGAAACAGGAGGAAGTTTTATGTAGAGTTTTCAAGATGCTACTAAAGTAATAATAAACAGTTTGCAGGAGATAATGGTTCAGTTAAAGGAGGTTTTATATGATAAAATTTTTTTACAAGATTTGTTTAAAATGGGATTCAGGAAAATAGATTTAAAGAGAAAGAGCGAAGCTCCTTGATTGGTTCCTCCAAGGTCTTAATTGATGCTTTAGACAGGAAAGATGACAGAACTGAACAAAATAATAAATCATGACATCTGCCAGATCCATAGACCCTAAACTGGTTTTCACATTTTCTTTCTTCTCATAAGCAGTGGGTTCAGCATTTGGTCATAATAGGAGTCCCTCAAGGTTTAGTTTCAGGCCCATCACTTTCTACAGCTTGGAAGATATTATGTCTAATGTCACCACATTAGACATTTAGTCACACTTCAAACTGATACTAATAGATAATTCATGCAACAATTATGATCCTTTAAGTCTGGATTTTTTTTTGTCCAGTGTTTTTGATTTTCTCAAAAGATAAAAAATAAATTTTCTTTTAGGTGATCAGTTGTAATTTTATCCAAAAACAAAGTTGGTATTTGGTCTTTACTTCATATTAGCTGCAAGCGTTTCTGCAACAGAAGGAGGTTCTGGATATTCCTGAGTTACTTTTTCATCTGTCTGCTATATTGGATTTAACAAAACATTTCTTGCACTTGCAGTGGATGGCCAGTAGTTGGCAGTGTATCGTATGATGCCCTTGTGTCTCTGTGCATTTATAACATAAAAAAACCAGAAGAAAAATGGCTTTCAGAAAGCTGTCCACTGCAGAGTTGTTTGAAACCTAAAAGGAAAAACTCTCCCAGCTCTTCTAGTTCTTTTATTTTGGATCTGCTCTGTTTCCTCAAACTTCCAGTCAGTCATGTCTGATGATGGCTTGTACTGGTCCAGGTTCTGGTTTTGCTGGAGGTTTCTTCTTGTTAAAGGGGAGCTTTTCCTCTCCCATGTCGCTACTTGCTTGGTCAGTATGAGGGATAGATGTAAATCACTACAACCTGCCGAGTTTCTTTAAATAGACATTTATTAAACTGATTAAATCATATGTGTGATTTCATTAAATCAACTGCAAAGTGCTTCAGGATATTTATTGTGAGTTGACGCTACATATAAACTGAAAGCACAAAGTGTTTTAATTAAATCTGAGTCGGTTTAAATATCTTTGCATTTTAATTGATGAAAATATTTTGAGTCTCACATTAATCATTAACAAACAACTTCAAATAAAAACTTTTCCTTTAATATAAACAGATTCTGGTTTTTTGGGGGGTTAAACTGTAAAAATATCTTCTTATCTTATTAATTATTAGTTTATTAAACTGCAGGAAGAATCACAGGTTATTCCTGATTTTAATTCCTTATTTCTGGCCTTCATTTGATGTTCGTTGGTAATTTCCTGAATACATGATATTGGACACGACTTTTTAAACACTGTTTTTTTCTAGTTTGTTTGTTGAACCAAATCGCTGCTGAAAACGAGTCACTGAGAGATTTACCTGTATGAATAATCAGAGTAAAATATGTCTACTTTGTTTTCTCTGGCAGTTTTGGAGCAGTAGGAGGTTCCCTGCTGAGCAGCCAACGTTGCATCGATACAGGATTCGTTGTCCTGCTGTATGGATTCTTTTGAACCGATTTCCATTTCAAGTTACTCCAGATCCATCGCCGTTGTTCGGGGATTGATTTGCACTTTTGAACCGAGGCGCCTTCACTTTTAGGAAATGGATCATGTTGTCTTTCTGAACAACTTGATCCCAGTTCGACACACAGACGCCGTTAGGAATATATTTGTGTTGCTAAAACAAAATGCAGAGCATGAACCTTTTCTAAGGTCTAGGTAGTTTTTTATATTTGATTTTTAAACAATGCAAAACTTCAACTTATAGGTTTAAACTAGAGGTTTAAATGATAAGAGAATAAAATTATAGGGAAGTCATTTCCACAGCAGAAGAAAAGGCAAACTGTGTCCAAGAACTTCAGAATAGAAATTTAAAAAATGCTTTTTGATCCCAAAGGAAAATTATGTTTTAACTCGTCAATTCAAAATTCTTCAAGTAGTTGACAGGTTTTGCCGACTAAAAACCGTAACTATAAGGGATGATTGGCTCATATGGAGTGGCAACAGCGAGAAAAACAAATAATGTCCAGAAATCTGGGTGAAATGATGGACCCAAACCTTCAGAGCCACATAAAGACGGTTACAAACTCGACCTTCTATAACCTGGAGAACATTTCCAGGATCAGAGGACTAATAATCTAAAGAAACTCATCCATGTGTTTATCTTTAGTCGCACTGATTATTGCAGCAATGTCTCCAGCTGCAGCTGATCCAAAACGCTGCAGCTGCTGTTCTGACTAAAACCAGGAGGTTAGAGCTCATCAATCCAGTTTGGAAGAACCTACAGTGGCTCAACTGCAAAATGTGCTTCTCATCCTGTCACTGATGCTCCCACCGCCTTACAGTGGAAACTCATTTCAGCTTCTTGTGTCTGGGATCTCGTTCTTCCAGCCTGAATCCAAACGCCATGATCGTCGTTGATACATCGACTGAGCTTTTCCTTTCAGCTCGGCTCTTCCTCCGCAGCAGACCAGAGCCGCCTTCATTTCTGTGGATAAAGGTCTAATCCCTCCATTCATCTCTCGCTCTGGTCTACCATCACCTGTGAACAAGTCATCAAGTTCCTTAAACTCCTCCACATTTTGGCCGCCTCCTTCTAACCCGCAAAATACGTCAGCTTTTTCCCAGTTAATTTCTGAAGGAGAAACATTTTGTGACTCAGTCATAAGCCTGACACAATAAATCAACTAATTTCATGATAAATTAAAACGAGCTCGAAAATTTTCCATTTTTTTCTACCAAAAACTGGAAGACAAAAGACTCCAGTCTGGTGTTTTGGTCTCTGTATCAAAGAAAAATTTCTAATTAATTTTATTTCTGTTCTTTTTGTTCGTTTTTGATATTTAAAATGTTTTTCACTTTTAGTGTTCGTTAGAATTTAAAGTTCATTGACGTGTTTTTGCATTATTATACCATTGCTATTATATAACTTGAAAATAGCCGCAAAATAACCATTTTATGTTCCAGAAGAATTTGTTATTGTGACGGGTTTACTCAGTAATTATTTCATTTACTTATCTGAGTGGAGCAGACGATGCTCTGCTGTCACATGCCTCCCAATATTTGATCCAGTTTCTGCTCACCCACTGATACTCCAGGGTTTTTTTTTTTATTTCTCACCTCCCGCTGACACGGTCCTCTGTGTGCGGCCATGTTTGTGAGTCGGTGGCAGCATTACCATAAGCTACAGGTGTAAACAGTGGTGGATCTCTGTTGAAGCATTTGCTCGGAAACTAAAAGGGAGAACGCTGTGGGTAGGTGGGCTCAGGCGCTGCAGGGGGCCGAAAACACACACAAGCACACGCAGATGTGGAATGACGCCTCACGCATACACATCTCCGCATGTTTCTGTTTTTGTCGTTTGTGTTTGGGCCGATGAAACCTGATCCGAGTTGCTCAGTCCAGCCTCTGACCTCGAGTGGACGCTGCAGAGACTGTTTGACATTAGCTTCCTTGCCTGCCACAGCGAAGCCACATCAACTCATCCTCGTGTGTCGTCAAGCGCACGGTTGCCTGGAAACTGGCCACAGGTAGAGCATCGTCGGGGAGGAAGACGAGGACGACTACGAAGCCCGTCGGCCTTTTCCCTGCTTCCTGCGTCGTCCTCGTCTTCAGGAGCCTCATACGTCTCAGAGTCAGACCCGTTATTTATATCAGAGGCTCAGATGTTTTTCTGTAAGCATGTCTGCCACGTCGTCCGTCAGCCAGCTGCTGGGGACTCTGATACCGTCGAGGAAATGAGGCATGAATACGCTGCTTTTCATGGATTTAAATTTAAATCAGCAGAGTAAAAGCTTTACTGTAAATGGACGGAAAACTAAAAGCTCAACAGGTTTTCAATGAGACTTTTCAACTTTTTATAAGACGGCATGCCATGTCCTTAAACAATTCAAACGGATCTAGAATAGGGGTTTTATCGACCTACTGGGCTGTTTTGATACGCTTTATTTAACAGCTGACACACTCATGGAGAGCTTCAGTAAAAATTTTTAAAAGTAAATTAATCTACTGATTGTTTAAAAATATCTAACCTTTAATTTGAGTGTAAGTGTTATGAGGTGCTTTCAACAAATCGCTTGCTGCAAAGTTTGTTCTGGATGTGAAGAAAGTGAAACTCATCAAATTTCATCAAAAGCAAACAAGTTATGGTGATTTGCTTCGTAAATAAATTGCATACCAAGCAGAAAACCTGGCTACAAATGAACCACTGAGTGGATTCGGCTGGAGAATAAAGTTTGTTGATTTATGTTTAATGAATGCAAAACAATCTGAGTTTACCCAAACCGAGGCACTTTTGAAGCTGCATTAAGATTCAGGCAGTTTTAGGATTTTCCAGCACCTGTGTGAACCCGGAGACTTAAAAACCTTTTTTTTTTCCCCCTTTCACCGGTTTAGGCAGCACTTTTTTTTTTTAATCTCCCTTCCTTTCTGTTTCTGCTCTCTTTTTTTTTCATCGTCTTAGCTTCTTTTTTCCCCTCTCTCTTTCAAACACCAGCACAATCCTCTCCAACTCGTTTCATGCTCTACTTCCTCTCTTCTCTCCACTTTCAAAGCCCAGATAGCCTGTGACTGCTGCGCTTTGTAGAAAAACAGCCAAAACTGCATCCAGCTCCAAGATCAGAACACAACTAAATCAGATCCGTGTAAAAAGAAATAGTTGCTGCATGTAGTTCCTGGGCTTGTTTGGAGCATTTCTGCTCCTTATCCTCCACTGGTTTCTGCTGTAACTGATTTATGCAACACTTTAAATGAAATCTCCTGGGATTACAGATAAATGAATCCAAATAGAATAAAACAAACAGTTCTCCCTTCCTGTTTACGTTTTCCTCTGCATCTCACAGATTTTATGCCCTGGATACCTCGGCTGGGTTTTTGCACTTTGTCACATCTTTTATACATACATACACATATATATAAAAAAAACAATAAGAGCCCCACTGCACTGAATCCCAATGAAACCCTCATAGTTATTCCATCAAATATTGATTTCTGAACTCTTCCTGAGTTAAAACATTCGTATTGTTGTTTCTGAATGAATGTGAACTTGTTTTCTTTGCATTATTTGAGGTGTGAAAAAATATATTTTTTGTTATTTTGACCATTTCTCATTTTCTGCAAATAAATATTAATTTTTTTATTGGAATTTCAGAGACACATTGTCAGTAGTTCATGGAATAAAAGAAAAATGTTCATTTCACTCAAACGTAAACCTGCAAAAAGTAAAATCAGACAAACTGATCATTTTAAGAGGTTTCTTAATTTTTTTCAGAGCTTTATATATATTATAAAAACCAAGGAAAACGTCAGAGACACAGAGAAGAAAGAAAGAAACTGGAACCAGACTAACAGAACTGGGATGTTCTGTTTGTCTGTTTTTATGCTTTTTTTTCCACCAGGCATCTCATACTCTGATGTAAAATACATTTTTATGCTATTAAAAAAGAAAAGTAGAGGAAGCACAAATAGAAAAGCAAAAGAGAGGCAGAAAGTGATGCAGCGATACCGAGGCGAAGAGGACAGAGTGCATACGAATCTCAGACATTAACCAGCAGGCTTGGAGCTGTTGACGTTTGTGCTTTTGGTCAGCGCAGAGACGGAGACTCGGCCGCTCCCCGAGGCTGGAAGTCAATCTACGCTCCTCCTCTATCCACCAAGATGGATGGCCGGCAGTGTCAGCTAATCACGTGCTCCACTGGCCAGGACACAAACACCTGAGGCCAGTGGAGGCATGTGCCTGTCACATCAGCTCTGCAGAACCTCCCTGAGGACACCTGGGAAACATTCTGCACAGCAAAACCATTTACCCCATGGCTCTGGAGCTCATTGTGCAACCAAATTCATGACTCTGTGAGGGCAATAATGAACAACAAATGCTGTCTTTGACACAAGTAATGGAAGCTGCATCACAAGATGCTTTACTCAACTAAAACCACTGTGAGGCCTTAGAGGCTGTGCAGTTATTTCTTCAGCTGCAAAGCCGCCATAAAATGGCACAAATTGAAATTACAAAAATAAAATTGTTTAACAGAAACGCAGCACTTTTGAAAAAACCAAACTCATGTTTTTAGATGAAACGTTTTTGTGTTGTGAATTTTATCTGAATATGTGTCTGAAAAACTGGAATAAATTTGTGTACGATGGAAATGCCGGAGCATTATTGACTTAATCTTTGAAACGCAAAAAAACATGGTGGAGACGTTCACAGTTAGAAAACAGCCAGATCTTTGTTGCTGCAGTGACAGAGACATTTATCAGAGGTTCTTTAATAATCTTTGCAGGGAGTTTTTAACTATAATGTATTGCTCTTGTACTATGACAGCATAAATACATATAAATGTGACTATATAAGTATAATTTCAGCCAGATATTTATTGAAAGTGTTTTAGAGTGTGTTAAGTGAGCAAATGGAGTATCGTTCCTCATTCTATTAAATCAGATGCAGCTGTTCTTCATTGAATCAAAGTAAAGCTGCTGTTATCACAGTGAGAGAAGAGACACGATTTAGCAAACACCAGATTCAGGTCAGATATGAGGTCCAGCCAAACCCATTACATTGAGTTTTAAATGTATTTTTCTGTTACGTTCACTGAGATGTTTCTGTATCGTGTCTGCAGCGTATGAAAGCCATAAATCTCAGCCAAAGGCAGCAGTTAGTCTTTTCTGCAGAAGCTCCTGTGCTGCCCAAAGTGGATTATTGCAGCACCAGATGTTCTCCTTAAGTACGTCGCCAAGAGACACATTTGCATGATTGTCTAGTGATTGGTTTGGAAAATTTGGTATTAGCAGCGGCCTTCCACTTTATCATTTTTGACCTATCAGCTGACAGCCTTAATGGACTATTAAAGTACAAGAGCTTTAAAAAGCAGAAGAAAAAAATTATTTTAATTCTCTTTTGACAAAAGTTTAGACAAGGGACTAAAGAGGAAATAAATGTCTTTTTGTCTGTATTATGTATTTTAACTGCTACCTGATGCAGGTTGCAACCAGCATCGCAGCAGGGCGTTGACTTAACCAGAGGGAAATTCAAGTTTCTTCTTCAGGTTCAGTCCCACTGAGCTGCAGGTGTGAAGGCTCAACCAGCAGGTTGCCAGTGAGGTTTATCCAAGGATCTGGCAACATAGTCTGTGTAATCTGGGTGATAGCTACTTGTTATTGTGTTTTTCTTTCTTCCAGATGTTCAGAACGATCTTAGTCTCACTAAGATCTTAAAGCCAATAAGCCGTGGCAGAATCATACAAACCGAGTTAGGATTAGGGTTAGGGTTAGGGTAGGGTTAGGGTTCGGGGGTTAGGGTTAGGGTTCAAAATCCTTGAATTTCACTTGGGTGTTTTCAAGGTTTGAGAAACATTTTGTTTCTGCATAAAGTTCTTAAAAGTGCTTGATATTAAAATAATTTTTTTAATAAAGTGCAATCTAATACTTGATTAAAAGTCTAAATTTGGAAAACATTATTTACATTTGAAACCAGATATTTTCATACGCCTAATAAAAATATATATATTTTTTTAATACTGTCTGATGTTAAATCAGACTAAACTTTTACAGAATTACCTAAATTATTTCCATCCTCCATTATCTTACACATTTACCCACAGTGGGGTCACCAGGGATAAAAATAATTTCTATTTGTTAAATTAAAAACAAAAAAAACTAAACAGTGAGCACTTTTTAAAAAATCTTATTCTAGAATATTTGCTATTCCCAATGGCTCAATCTCTGTCATTGAAACAAAAGGTTGTCTTACATCTTATACATTAAACAATGTCACTAAAATTGGATGATTTTTGCTGAATTAGTATTTTGTTGAGAGCAGAAGTTATGCCTCCTTTAAAACTACTAGATTACGTCATGTCATCTCATCTCGGTCAAATCTGGTATTTTGTGCATTTCTCTGCGGAGACTCATTCTATATGACTCTCTGCAGAATGAAACGGGAACTCCGGAAGAATTTAATTTCCAGACAAATGCGCCCGCGGTTCCACAAACACTCTTCAAACTCAAACTCTTATCTCTTCCTCTCGCAATCTCAGAAAAATATTAGGCTTATAAGTGATTTATCAGTGCAGAATGATTTCAGGAGAAGCTCATGCACTTCGCCCTTCCCTACTTGTTCATCTTCTTCTCATCCATGTCCATCCGTCCCTTATTTCAGCCTGCCAGAACTTGAAGTTATTAGTCTCCTAATTGCCTCTCAGAAACACTAATTTACCCCCAGAATCCAATCGCTCTCTGATTGTAATGGGAAAATTATGATAGGCCGAATTAAAGAGAGAATATGGGACTGGATATTGCGAGGAAAGACAGAGGGGCAGAAAATATGCAAGGAGAAATACTTGATGAAGAAGGAAACAGATCAGAGTTAGCTTTTATCTTTGATTTACTACTAGATATGCATATGTTACGCATTACTGAAGAAACAACAGATACATCAAGCCTGGAGAGGGAATGCAAGCAGATTGATTGAGGTTATCTAATCACAACTTGTAATTAAAGGGAATTTATTCACTCAAAGTTGTTAAAAGTGGCCATTGGCATGGTTTATTCTCACTTACACACAACCTGCAGAGGCACTAACACACACTCCACATGCGTTATCTGATGGTTTCGGGTTCAACGCTGCCACACACACACCTGAAGGTATGGATTTCACATGAAGTAATACAAATTTGTTATCAGACAATTATTCAAATCATAGCGTGTGTGTGTGTTTGTGTCTGAGAGAGAGAGATTGGAGAAATGATAGCAACAGAGTGTGTTTCGACGACGGGCACAGAGGGGGGAAGATTACGACCCGTAAAAGCCGCTCAGAGGAAATCAATCACGTTCCAATGACAGTGTCCGTGTTTGGAAAGTCGAATGGCAGAAATTAGAGGTGAGGGTGCGGCTGGGGAGTGTGTAATGAAAACGTCTGCCAGCGAGACATTGTATTTATGTCTTCAGCTGTGATTCATGTGAAGTCTGACGTCATTAGGAATTATAAACACAATCAGTTCACACACAGCCGACTCGCAATCTGCACATTGATCTCACTCGCTCCAAAGTGTTAACAGCAGATGCTGCTTCAAGCTCCGTCGCTTCTCCTCTCCTTTCTGCCCCCCACCCGCCTCGCTCTCATGGCCTCTATCACTCGACTCCCGCCTTCCCTGTCTCAAGATAAGCCAATCCTGAGCACATCTTGACCGCACTAGAAGGGAAAAAACACAAGAAGCCAGCATGGAGGTGCTGCCAAAAGCAGGGTGGGCAGTCAGGCGGAGGAAGGATGGAAGCGAGACAAAAATGAGATAACAATGGGGAGGTGTGAGTACAGTGTGGGTTATTTCAGGGGGTGGGTGGAAATACTGGGTACTCCTCTTGACAAAAGGCTGTGTGTTCTCATTGTTCTGCTGGCAGGAATACCACGGCGTCTGTGGAAGGACTGATAAGACGACTCCATTAAATAATAACCTTTTTTTGACCAGAACTGTAGGTGCTGTGAGGGGTCTTTACCTCTTTGTGAATGACAGAGGGAAAATGCAATCATAATATCCCGGGCTCTTTCAGGAAGTTTGCACCAATATAGTGGGTGTTTACGTTTCCATTAGCACGCAGGAAGGATTAGGTGTTGTGTGGATGGCATGTTGGAGCTGATAACATGTCTTGACTGGCATGTTCTGTTGGATTAGAGTGCATTAAACCTGTTCAGAAAACCACCGCCAGTCCTGCGAGGCTTCGATAGCGATAACTCAACATACTTGTACTGAAACGGGCTAAAATTACAAAAACATCTCAGTGAGTGGTGGATTACATATTTATTTCCTGTGTTGGAAGTCATTTCCAGTGCTGTAGCACTTATTAAAGGTGTGATCCTGCAGCTGGAGAGGTCAGGTGGTTATGCAGCATCAGGCTGTTAAATTTGGCCTGCACCACGATGGATTTCAGCTGCAGATAAACACATTGATGGAGAGGCTAATGATGCCGCCGCCATCTGCTGCCGATGTAGCAACATCCGTTAATATTCCTCCTTAATCCACAGCAGGTTGGGATGAAATGCTTCCTGTGTTGAGGCCAAACACCCGGATGAAGAGCGATCGCTTGGTGCGTAACGGGAAAACCTTGGCGGAGTTTTGATGAAATTGCACAATGGAAGTTGGAAAACTACAGCGGAGGCCATCAGCAAAGGAATTAGGAGATTAAAACTCTTATTCAGAGTTTGGTAGTAACTGGTTACACTTTGGAGTATTTTACTTCTAAGAGTACTTTTACTACATTGTACTTTTTGAAGTATTGCTACTGTTATTCGAGTCAAATTTCTGGATTTTCTACTCACTGAATGAAGAACAAAATTTCACCAGACACAAACACACACCTTCAGTTTTTGCTAAAGTTTCATATTGAAAGAAATTATTTTTGGAAAAATATTTATTTTGTAATTCATTGTGGTCTTTTTCATTCATTTTGATCCTTAAAATAAATGAATAAAATTCTCTTAGTTTCATCAATGCATGTTTGCCCTATATCAGGTTAAATGTACAAATATTTTGGGATTTTTATGAAGAAAAACATTAGTCAGGTATTTGAAAATTATTAAGGTATAGTCAATCTCCTGGGCAACAAGCCTATCATGCATCGGTCCAACCCAGTGATGTGTAGATTAACTTAAAAATGTTCTGGAATTTGCATTAGTAAAGGGATTTTTTTTATAGGATAGGGCACCAATTGCCTCCTGCCCAGAGGCCCACTTCCTTGTAAATCCGGCCCTGGCTGTATCAACTCGTTTGTCCCTTGCTGTTAAAAAAGAAAAAAATAATTTCCAAATACTCAACCAGAGTGAGAGAAGTGTGAGAATCGCTCTGTCAGAGTGTAAAAACAGCCAAAAGAAGAAGTTCAATGCTATTTACAAAGTAAACAATGAAGATTAGCTTTGCAACAAGCTGCTGTGAGAAGTGACGTCTGTTTATCTAAAACTTGTGAAACAGCAGAAAAGTCTATTTTGCACACATAGCTAAAATAAAGATAAATTTAGAAAACTATGATACTTAAGTACATATATACCAAAAACATAAAGAGTTTATTTGTGATTGGTAGTAAAAGTGTCTCCAAGAGGAAGTTGGGTTCCTGACCATTCTTAGGTCAGATCATTTGTTATTTTAAAAACTGAAGTCGTTTTAATACGACCAACCAGGCAGAGAGCATGTCGACCAGAGAACCAGCATCCCGACTGCGGACAAGTTGTGGCTTTTTCAACCTCAGCAGGGTCACGAGGAGGTCAGGAGTGTGCATCAGCAGATGTGTGTGACTGTATTTTCCACGCTCGATAAATCTCTGAACCACAGAGCAGAGAGTTTTACATTTAATCTTTAGCATAATTTTATGGACCCATCTTAAACGTTTCCATTTTTGGCTCCTTTCAGCGGCTCCTGGAATAAATTCCAGGGAAAGCTTTTAACCTTTTAACCTACAACATTTATCCCACGCTGATGTCACTGCACAAGAACTATGAATTTCTTTTAGTGCTTGAACTCCTGCCTTGGAATATGCAACATCTGCAGTTGGTGTAAAATGTACCTATATTTTTAATTTAATAAGATTTTGTTTTTCTTTCGTCATCGTTGCTGTTTCAGTTGGCCAAGAAATAATAGAAACATCTGAACAGGAATACACAACTATATTATTAACAGAAAGTGTAGCTGATTTATGTGTTTATGTTTTGTGTATTTCAACAAAATTCTTCTGGTGTGGATGGATAAATGGATCAAAGTCTGAGATACTAAAAATCTACATAAATATGGATCTTGAACAGGTTAGAATAAATCCATGGTCTCTACAAAACATATTCATTAAATTTTTTGCACAAACTCATTCTTAGATAATTACATTTTAGTCTGGTCAGTTCTGTTTTGGGGCCTCTTGTCACTTTAAATCCAAATAAGCTGCTTATTTGATTCAATGCACGTCAAAACACCTGCATACGGATGCACACTTATACAACTGTCCGTCTTTGAAAAGCAGAAGTAGAGCCTCCTGCACAACCAAGAAGAATACAACAAGTGTTTTCTGGATGGTAAGTCAAGAACAAAACTCTTGTGTTTTCCAGCAGCCATTGTACAACGCATACAGCAGTAAAACCAGCTGCACAAGCCTGCTGGAGCACCGCTTGGGTAGAAACAGCTCATGTTCCAGATGCTAAAAACTTACTTAATGAGATGTTTAGAATCAGTAGAGACCCAAACTACAACATGCAATAATTGAATCCCCTTTAAAGCATCATTTTAGGACACGTCCCTTCTAAAATGAAACATTATGAAGCTCATCGTCATCATTTCCTCCTTTTTCAAACATGTTAATCAACATGATAACAGAAGCAAAGATGCTCAAACTTCTGCTGAAAAGAATTTGAATTTAAAGACTTAGAAAGTGACATCAGGTTTTCATCTGTGGAAGGACGTCGAAGTGATAAAAATAACCAAAAAACATAAGAAAAATGAGAACGGTAGCTCTTTTATGTTTAGTCCAAGTCCACTGCTTGTTTTGTCTATTGATTTTATATAAACAATTCTTATTTTGAATGTATTACAGAAAAATAATATTCTAGGGAATGAAGAACCGACTGGCAACCACAGAAATAAAAACGACAGAAGTTGCCTTTGATTGATATTAACTGGAACATAATTCATTTAGTCTCTATTCCAAGGTTTCATTACTTCCCT
Source organism: Poeciliopsis turneri (assembly GCA_922788865.1). Lineage (NCBI taxonomy): Eukaryota > Metazoa > Chordata > Actinopteri > Cyprinodontiformes > Poeciliidae > Poeciliopsis > Poeciliopsis turneri. The sequence continues at coordinate 97,712 of CAKLNU010000879.1, forward strand.
TTAATATTCCACTGCAATGCAATGTTTCTCATTTGTCTCGCGCTTTAATCATACAAAGTACTGTAAATTGGCTTGTTGCTGAAATGTGCTATACAAACAAATAAATACTGTCTATCCAGAATTTACTGCTCACATAAAACTGCAGCGACATTCAGTTTTGCTGCTGGTGTTGGTGCTTACAGTCCACATGAACCCGTCTTTGGACGGATCATGTCGGCCCTTCTGAGGATCGGTTTGCTCTCCAAACTTACAATGTTGACTTGCAAGCAGCCATCTGGGGAGAAACTCACACTTAACACCAGATCGTTTCATGCTGGCAGCTGAATTGCTGATCCTGGCACCAAAAAAACAAAATCTCACTCCATGAAACTTCTAGAGTTTCATAGAGAAAAATCTAGATAGGAAAAAAAAAATAAAACTGCTGTTTGTTTTAATATTAATTTTCAGAGTTGGGTAGTAACTAGTTACTTTAGTAACTTTTTTACTTTTAGGAGCATTTTTACTACTCTGTACTTTTTACTTTTATAAATATGAAGTATTTCTACTCTTACTTAAGTAAAATATCTGGATTTTCTACCCACTGCTTGAAGAACAAAATGTTTTAACCAAAACTTCATCAGAAACAGACGCAGAGCTTCAGTTTTTGTTAAAGTTTCTTAAGTTTTCTATCAACAGAAACTGATTAGGAAAACAATTGTTTGCCTAATTTTGTTAGTTTTTGGTTATTTATAGGAATTATTGTAATTTCTATCTTTAAAAAGCCAAAATTCCCACTTAACTTTATATTTTGCTCCACCTGATGACGTAATTTTTAAATATTAAATGATAATTCGATTTGTTATTCAGTACTTCGGTAAATTTGTTTACTTTAATACTTTTATTTAAAAATCCTACTTGAAAATGTGATCATCGTTTCCAATGGCAACACAGGTAACAACAAGATGAGACGTCAAAGCAGGTTTTGTAGGTTAAATTATTTATACTAAAACATCTGTTTACATCTGTGTTGATGCACAGCAATCCACAAAAATCTGAATAGATCAGAGAAAGATCAAAGCTTCGGATGGCAGACATTTTGAGGGTGGTGTGGAAAACCAAACAGCCTCTTTTATCAACCCGCTCCAGCATCTGTACTGGTCTGGCTTTGCTTTATCGATATAATCCCACCACAGAACTGGCTCTAGACGTCTAACTATTTCCATAATGTGTCTGGATGAAAAGATTTACTTCTTCTTCTTCTATTAAGACTGGAAAATAGGTGAATAAAACACAGCTGGAGTGTTTACAAAAGCTCTCACGTATCCCTCAATAAGATAAATGATCTTTTGTTTAGGGTGAGACAGAGCATTAGCCAGATAACTAAAGTGACAAGAGCTTCTTGATGTGCTAATTGCTTTCATCGCCTCAATTTGTCCAAGTCTTCCTATCTCCAGATCTGCCAGAACAGGCCTGCAGGAAGTGAGAGGGCTCTTAGGTGCCTAAATGACAAAAATGCAGAAAAACACGAACGGCCCGAGGAAGTGAGTGAGACAGAGACAGAGACCAGGAGACAAGACGCAGGAACAAGCCGAGTTAAATCAGGAGAATGTGGGCTAATGAGAGGACCTGCCACGAGAGGGAAAAAGGCTTTCTGAGTTATTGAGTTTACAAGTGGGAGCACAGCAATGTCTCATTAGGAGAGGTTTCATCAAGTTCACAAAGAACAAGAAGCGCAGAACGAGACGGGCCGGCGCTGAAAACACCGACAACCTTGCAATCACAGAAGATTAGAGAGACCATTCAGGAAACACTTCTGCAGACGCCGAGCACACGGCTCACCCTTCAAATCATTACAGGTTGCACAGCCACTCTTGGGACTGCAGGAATAATTAATCTCAAGCTTGTTTCACTTTGCGGTGTAAGATTTTGACTTTTTAGAGCTGAATAATAACAATCTTCTCTAAAGTTGGCGAAAGATGGAAGTCCTGCAAGTCTGCAGGTCCAAATGATCTGATTTATGTGGTTTCTGTCTTTATTTTTACATGTTTGGTCATTTATTACGGTGATTTCATTGGTTAGAATGGAGAAAAAGTGACAACCCTTCTGTTACGTCTGATATTTCATCTGAAGAGAGATTTTTGTGGTAATTTGCTCTTTTCTTCCCAATGATTTTTCTGTTGAGAGATTTTAATTTTACATAGAAACACAAACAATGTTTCTGAAAAACATTTCCATTCAAAATGGACGCCACTGACTGAAAGATTTAAATTCACTAAACTGATCACTTTAACTGTATTTAATCATAATTTCAATTTCACTTACATTTATTGATGCTCTTGTGGAACATAATGGTAAAAGTAGTAAAAATAAAATTTCCAGTAATGTCAGGTTTGTTAATATTAAAATTTATCTAAACAACAATAAATCTAATTTATTATTATAAAAAAATCACAATAAATGATAAATGATGCAATGAATGACCACCCTAATACAATATATTTTAAAATATTACCAAATTACCAAGAAAAGCAATATTATTTTAATGAATTACTATTCCCAAATATCATTTCATTTCACATGTTTCACATATTTCAACATAAATATGTGATCCCAAAATTTTAACATGGAAAACAAGAACAAAATATACAATCACATGTGTGAAATGTCAACCAGATGTAAATTTGTGAATTTTTCTGGAAGTCAATTCTTAAAACTGAACCTTTCTATCATTTCAGGTGCCATCTTGCTGCTTTCGCACTGAGTGAGTAACATGGAGTGACAGAAGCAACGGGAAAGAAATGAAGAGAGTAGAAGTGAGAGGAAGGTCATGCAACATGCCAGTCAGCACTGGAAAGACTTTATTAATTCATCACTGTATTTTCTGCAGTGAACTGTCTGGTGAGGACAAGGGCCAAACAAACTCCACTCTCTGAGCGATATTATTATCATTACTAATAATGTGGGGTAATTATAGCTCTCTGCAACGCGGAGTTCCTCCTCTCCCCAGTTCTTACTGGTGGAAACCCGGATTAATAAATGGAAAATTAAGAAGCACTGCTTCTGCAGGCGGCGGCATCAGCTCAGAAATTCGCCGGGTCGACGCAGCCCGGCCGGATCGGCAGCAGCACCAGCGACTCCGCTGTTCATCCGGGGCCTGATTCATAATTAATGGAGGTTATAATTGCGAAGCGAGAGCATGAGCGACAGACAGCGAGCAAGAAGGAGAGAGAGAGAGAGAAAAAGAGCAATAATATAGATTGAAAACACACGCACTCACACACGTCTGTGTGCAGCTGACATTTTACACGGCTTTCATTTAGCCATCCCTCTATTCCTCATGTCATTAACATTTACACACACATGCACACAAACATGCACACTGAATGGCTAATGAAATCAGTGTCCTCTGCTTGCTGGTTTGAAGGTCTCACACAACGAGGAAAGGAGGTCAGAGAGTGAAGTTTGTTTGGCCCTTGTCCTCACCAGACAGTTCATTGCAGAAAATACAGTGATTTAATACTTCCTGTATTAAAGGAAAGTTTCACAGAAAATGAAATCAAATTGACAAATTCCTCTTTGAGAAATGACACTGAACACATTAATAATGCGACAATGTAAACTGTTGGTTCAGTTTAAAGACGTACAGGCTTTACTTCCTCTGTTAGAGTCATTAGCAGACAAGTGATCCGTCCGGAGCGACTGATACTGAAAAGGGGGATTGGAGTTTATTACAAGCCATTAGCTGTTACCATGGTAAGATCCATTCTTCCCTGGTTCCACCGGCAGAAAAGGTCAGAAAATAAATATTCCTAATATATTCGAACCGGAGAGTGTGACCCCATTCCTCTGAAGACACATTGTGTTAAAATGTCAAGATTTGAAACACGCAATATGGACGAGGTTGTGAGACTGAATTACCTCGAATTCATGTAATCAGTTTGATGCAAAATAATCAGTTTTAGTTCAGGACTAACCTGCCAATGGAAACTTTTACCTCCCAAGCTGCTCCTTCTTACCTTTCCATACATGATGACATGTATAAACACTCACTTTATTATGTAAGTACACTGCCTGGCCAAAATAAAAGTCGCCACCAAAAAATGCTCACACTCTCTAGTATTTTGTTGGACCGCCTTTAGCTTTGATTACAGCCCGCATTCGCTGTGGCATTGTTTCAATAAGCTTCTGCAGTGTCACAAGATTTATTTCCATCCAGTGTTGCATTAATTTTTCACCAAGATCTTGTATTGATGATGGGAGAGTCTGACCACTGCGCAAAGCCTTCTCCAGCACATCCCAAAGATTCTCAATGGGGTTAAGGTCTGGACTCTGTGGTGGCCAATCCATGTGTGAAAAAAGACGTCTCATGCTCCCTGAACCACTTTCACAATTTGAGCCTGATGAATCCTGGCATTGCCATCTTGGAATATGCCCGATCCATTTGGGAAGAAAAGATCCATTGATGGAATAACCTGGTCATTCAGTATATTCAGGTAGTCAGCTGACCTCATTCTTTGGGCACACAGTGTTGCTGAACCTAGACCTGACCAGCAGCAACCCCAGATCATAATACTGCCCCCACAGGCTTGTACAGCAGGCACCCTAGTGCATGATGGGTGCATCACTTCACCTGCCTCTCTTCTTACCCTGATGCGCCCATCACTCTGGAACAGGGTAAATCTGGACTCATCAGACCACATGACCCTCTTCCATTCCTCCAGAGTCCAATCTTTATGCTCCCTAGCAAACTGAACATGCCAATGATTTGACACTTCTTGAACAGACTAACATCTTTTCCACAACCACAGGATGTGTCTTTTGCTATGGTTGTTTGAGAAATGAGGAGTTACTCATTGCATCAGCTGGGGTTCAATAACTTGTTGACAGCTGAAAGATAATCGCCTATGCAGTAATTATCCAATAGGAGGCTGGTACCTATTTGCTTAGTTAAATCCAGGTGGCAACTTTTATTTTGGCCAGGCAGTGTGTGTATGTTTGTTGTTTTGCATATTTATTTTTGTTGATTTACTGTGTCCTAATGTGACAGAAACAAAAGTCCTGAAATCGTTTGGATCTTTTTTCTCTTCTTCCATAATTAACAACTGACTGAAAAGTGAAATAAACAGAAAATAGGTCAGACTTTCCTGTCGTCCTGCTTGCTGAATTTAGGGAATCTTGATGAGTGCAGACCGAGCGTCTGCATAGCATACCATGAGATTAATTTACATGAATATGGGATGACTTTTGCTTTTGATTTAACACAAAAAGACAACATTAAATCAGTTCTAGGTAATAATAAGTCAGCAGATAAATAAATGGAGCATCCAAGTCTCATAGATTTAGTTTTCTTTTTTTATTTTCAGGTAATTTATCACCAGAGAGCTTTGACTGCAAAACATGATAAAACAAGAAATGTTTAATCATCGCCACTGGAAAAGGTGTCTAGTAGGAACAGAGAATCTTTTTCTTTTTTTTTCTATTCTCATCTGAAAGTTGCTCAGTTTTCTCTTTGAAACTCATAAAAAAGATTATTTTCGAGGACAAAACTTCATTCATGTTTAAGAGCGGATCGCTCAGTTTTCTGCGTCGTTATTTATAACGAATGCTATTGCGGAGAAACAACGAGAAAAGAAGCACTTCTCCTTGATTTCACTGTCTTTCTTCTCAATAAAAGTAAAGCAGAATACTATCAGCTAGCGAAATTTCCACCGTTTGTCATCAACATTGAGATGAGGTAACGCCGAAAAACAAATAAACACGGCAGACAGAGGCTGCAGGATGCTGATTTCCTTCGTGTTGATGCCTTCGCAGCCTGGCTGTTGTGACTAGAAATCAAAGGCTGAGCGAGGAACCAGAGATAGGAATGCTTCTTCCTCACAGACGCCGTGACAGAGATGGTGTTTGAGTGCTTGCCTCCAGGACGAGGTAATCAGCAGGTACGTAATTGGGTCAATCTTCACTCCACCAGCTCTTAAAACGAACAAATGGACGTTGATTCAGAAGCACCTGGCTGCCTCTTACAAACACAACAGACTTCATCAAATTCTGCCATTTTATTTCTCTTCTATTAAAGCTCTCGGCTTTATTTCTACATGAGCGGAAGAGGTTATTGCATTGCATGCATGCGCTTCACGGGAGCAGCTAAAGGCAGTCATGCGATTGCGCGCATATTTACTCAAACGGCTCCCAAACCTGCTCTTTCAGCCTTTATAATTTCATGGCGGTGCAGGATAATGGGATTTGACCTCATCTCAGACCGAGCGTACAAACGTGTTCCTCAACACACGCCTGTGTGATTCACCAAGTTTGATTTTCAGTGCAAGGAAGCTTTTACTTCTGCCTAAAGCTGCAGAGAAGCTGATCCTACTGGGTCACTTCCTGTGGTACCAACAAAGCCTGTTGCAATAAATCAATTTATCGGATGATAAATTAAAACAAGCTCAATCATTTCCATCATTTATAGTTCTTCTCTTTTCTCTCTTTCTACCAAAAACTGGTTGATAAAATTCTTCAGTCTGTTATTTTATTTGTGAATTCTGGATATTTATAATGTCTTTCAGTTCATTAGAACTTAAAGTTTATTGATCTTTGAAAACATGTTCTTCCATCATTATGCCATTACCATCTTAACACTGGAAAATGGTCTCGAAACAACAATATTATCATTTATCGCGATAACTGCTGGGACAATTGGACAATTGGCAGAATTGGTTATGGTGACAGACCCAGCTGCAATTTATTTCTCTGATATAAACAAGAAATCTGAAACACAAAATGAAACCATTCGGTCACATAATTATAATAAATATGGTTGTTTGTATCTTGACGATAAGTTGATAAAAAGCTGACGATTTAATTCTGATGAGTCTGTTTGTAAAGTTTTAAAGTATTTCTGGATTTGTTTCACAGATTTTTGGATTCTTTAGTTTACTAGCAGAACTTTTTCTGTTTGTGGTCTTTATAGCTCTTGCATTATTTAAAATGGAGATATTTCACAAAACATTTTGGGTTTGCTATGGTCCCTCATCAGAAACAGAGTCACAAAAAATATTAATCGACTTGTTTTTTCCCTCATATACAATCTGGAAGAAACATTTGAGGATTAAATACCATAATAATTTACTTAATAAATATTTTGACCAACTCTTAGCTGTATTTTCCATGGTTATTTTTGTTTTAATAGTTTTTTGAGAAATTAAGTATATGTACAAATATGTCTTTATAAAACAGGTTTCTTCTTCACCATTTATCTTTTTTGTTTTAAAGTTTCAGTCTGAATAAAACAGCAACGCCTAAAATGTCTATTTTTTGTTCTACTGGATATTAATTTAGATCAAACCTCAGATGAAACAAAACTTTAATCGAGTTGTGAAGGAAATAAAATCATTCTGTGTTTTATTCCTTTGACAGATTTCAGTTATTGCTGTAAGGTCTGTTCTTTTATCCAGCATTTGTTTCCCGTTCTGTTAAAATGTTCTTGTTACATCTCCAAGTTAGTAATCCTATCTGCTGATTTCTCTGCCTTTGTTCTTCAAACATCCCTGTAATTTTCTCATTCTGTCTTTGAGGCTGTCATTCATTTGACCTTAATTTCTCCCTTTCTGAGCCTTATCTGTGTTCTCCAGAACATGTCAGTGGTTAAAAACTCCACCTAATTTCTTCGTGGTCATGCAGCAGACATTAATGCGAGGCAAGGTCGACCTGTCTTCCTCCAGGAAGACCTTTCCTCAGATGGTGAAGCATTTGTACCTAAGCCAGTAGTTTTTGATAAATGAACTACATTTGTGATTGGAAATGTGATGAGCAGCATTGCATTGAATTTGTAAGAAAAATCAATAAATATTGGCTGATTTACCAGAAAAAAAGGTTAGGAAACCGTTTCCATAAGTTTACCTCAGGACAGAGACTCTAAAGTCCCACAATCTGATTCTTCTTCTGTCTCTTTGCTTCAGACTTTGAGCTAAATTTAGCTTAGCTAATGACTCACGTATAAAACTAAATGATTGATAGAGGGACAGATTGATTCGTGCATGCATTCAGGAAGGGAACATCACAACATACATTCACTGTCAGGAAGTGAACAAAGCTACACATCAGACCCCTGCACCGTCCCGGCCCACTCCCCCGAGTGGCCGGCAGTCGATGAGCTGACAGAGGATGTGACACTCCTCTCTGTTCTTTGACGAGTGTCGGAGCGGTTATCTTTCTTTCCTGCTTCCCGTCTTTCCTTTTCGCTTCCCTATAGATTGCTCTCACCCCTCGGGACACCTGAGGCAATCAAGAGGTGTTGATTGGTGTCTCTTTCACTTGGTTGATCTGTCTTTTCGAGTGGTGTCAGCTCAGATCCTTTGCACGCACTTTCTTGTTTTTTCAACTCCCCTGCTCTCAGTGCCGCCCCTCATCAATGCTCATTCCCTTTGCAATCACTCTCACTGATAACTTACTCCAACAGTCTCCTCTCTTTGTATTTGTGTGGACGCCTAATGTCTCGAACTTCTCAAGGACCACCAAGCTACTCAAACTTATAGAGTTTCTCGAGAGTACTTCACATCTTCAGTGTTTTTATGAAAATCTTTCTTTGACGCGCAGTTTATCTGCGACTCTACACTTGATTTGACATCTTCATTCGGTTGGTAATCGCTCAATGATCATAAGCTGAGTTTCCATTTACCATAAAATAGCGTAAATTGGAATTCGAAAATAAATTTGCTTAATGGAAACAGAGCAGCTCATGAAAATGCAATGGAAATACTTCTGCTGAAAACGACAAAGAAGAGGACAGGAAGTGGTAGGAGGATGATGTTTTTAATTATTTACTGTATGAACAAACTCATCCACTTGTGATTTTAATTGTGTTTCTTATGTAATGGAAACAGAACAATTTTGAAATTGTGTTTTTTCTTCATTAGCAAAACGTTTTGCACACATTTGTAATAGACATGCAGCTATAGATGCCACTTATCTATTCAAGATGTGTGAAATGCTCACAATACTGCTAAATATTTCAGACTAGTTTCTAGTGTAAATGTAGAAGACAAAACTAACTTACAAGTAACTTTTCAGCAACATATAAGAGCTTGTTTTCAGTAAATAATTCTTCAACATTTGATTAAAAAGTTCTAGCTCCACCAGCCGATTATTTCACTTACAACAAGACATTTTCCCCATAATATAAGTGAAATAATTTGCCTGTGGAACCAGTAGTTTGTAGCAACAAACAAGAATCACTGACTTAAAACAAGAAAAGTTGTAAGTTTTGTCGTAACAAGTGTACAAAGATATTTGTAGTAGAAACTGGACCTTAAATACTTGGTAAAGATTTGTGTTAAATACATTTACGGATCAAAATCTTATCAATCAAAATGTCTAAAATAGCACCGGTACATTTAATACGACACACACTCTATTTCAGTTTCAGGAACACAAAAAATATCCCCACAAAAAAACAAGCAGCACAGTCACAGAAAACAATAGCAGTCTTTTAATCCCGACTGCAATAGCGCTCAATCTGGCAGCCGCTGCATCAGGACACGGAGACCAGAGACCTGACCCAGAAACAGCAGATAAAAGATACACTCTGCCAGATCCAAACGCTCCTCTGGATGGTATCGATCTGGAGGGAGTTTCAATGTGGGCAAGAACTGAATGTTCCCGCCTGATAGTGTTGGCTGTCAGTAACACCATGAGATTTCCTCTGGGGGATTATTTAGTGTTTTCCTTAATGGTTGTTGTACAAAACAATCTGTAAAAACACCAAAGAGGAAAAGCTGAAACTTAAGGTATGGAATACAGAGGCTTCACTGAAAAAACACAAACTTTTACCAAGTATTATTTGGTCTAGTTTCTAGTGTAAATATTTTATAATACCTGAAATAAGAAAAAAACTGACATACAAGTAACTTTTCAGACAGAAACATGAACATGTTTTAAGTCAATAATTTCTTAATATTGATGAAAAAGCACTAATTATCAGTGAAACAAGACATTTTTCCAGCATTTAATAATATGGGAACAATAAGTTGGTTTCAAAAATATGAGACGTTTAATCAATATTATAAGCTATTATTACAAAATGGTAATAATGTTAATCAGCAATAACTGGATGACTCCTGTAAAATCTTCTGCTTCACCAAAAAGGAGAAGATTTTTGGTCTCTGTAAGACTTTAGAGAGACAGACTGGATTTAACGCAGGGAAATGAAGAAGAATGATTCACAGGCCATGAACGGATCTTTTCATTTGGAAAATACGTAGATGAAACAAAGAGTTGTGCAGCAGAAGCAGCTCTTACCGTTTGTTCACAGGGACAATTGACAGATTGTAATGTAAATATCACAAACTCAGATCTCCATCAGTTGAAGTGATGAGTTTGATTTTGCGTGACGCGGTGTTGCTGTGGGTGTGTTTGTTTTGTGGCTGCACACGAGGTGTAAAATGTGCTCTGGCCCGTCGTCCCGGCTCTGCTGCCCAGCTGCGCTGCCAGTCACAGTAACAGGAAGAGAAAGCTGCTCCTAAATGGCTGCTAATGGGGAACGACTTCGCAAACCTGAACACCGGCCTCACTAACCACTAATGTGAGTCAGTGTAGAACAGAAAAACTGTAAACTTCCCTGACTGTCCCCAACAGCTAGCATCACCAAAATGAAGCGGTTACCTTAGTAACAAAGACAGAAGGTATCAAAAATAGAGAAATAACTATTTCAGGGTGAGTACAGACATTATTTTACTGCTTTTTTGAGCCCAGGAAATGGAAGGATAATAGAAGCATTATGTCAAATAAAAACTGGGGCAGCGATCATATTGTGATATGTTACTGACTCGCTTTCAACAGAGACTCCAAGTGTTTTGCTTTTTGTTTTCTTTCCTCTGTTACAGTTCAGCAGCGAACATTTTCATCATCATCTATGCTTATGAAGTAGTCGACGCTCCTGCTGCTGCTGCTTGTGTAAAGTCTCTGTCATGTTGGATTGCAAAATGCTCCTGAGAACTTCTTTAAAGCTGGATAACGACACATTTTGCTTGTAGTTCTATGGTGGAATATTCAGAAATGTTAAACTGGGAACAATTAAACAAGATGCAATCAAAACAGAATCACATGAATCAACAAAAATCCCTGCTCCCGTGAAGCAGATGTTTGAGCAACTTCTTGTGTTTTAAGTCTCATGTCTTTCCACACAGGTTTAGAAGCAAATATATATTAATTATTTTTATTTTTTCTTAAAAAAAAACATTTCAGTTGCTTTATGTTTTAGAAAAAACTTGCAATGGAACCAACACCCAACAAAATGGCCACACATTTATGGCACCTCTGACATTCCATACGACACTGGCAGCTCATTTCTATACCCAGGGTTGCGGTTAAGTATTTCCCTGAGACATTTGATTATGTCTAGTTTCATAAAAACTTTAAAGTTGAGTCTAAAGTCAATAAATTAGTGACTCACTCAGTTCTAAGTCACATGATTTGAGTCCAAACCTCTAAAGTTTAAGAATAAGGTCATTTAATTAAGAACTCTGTTTTTTTAAAAATCAATTATAAAGCCTCAATAGGGAAAACATTCTTTGGTTGCACTGCAGAGTGAACTAAATGAAGATCAACAATCACTTTCAATATAAAACCAGCCTGATTATTGGATCTAACTATATGTGGACTACTGCTAGCGTTATGCTAATGCTAACTAGTAGGAGCTTCTAGACTGCATTAGTCCAAATGAACATGCACAGGTGAATTTAGTGGGAAAAACATTTCAGACTGGAAGGAATTAATCTGAGGACAAGTTTCAGAATTATGTGGGAGTTGGATGCAGAGACTGATAGATGATAGATAAAAGAGAAAAAGACAAGACAAGAGCCAAAGATTAATGAAGAGACGGACTGCATGCAACGCAGGAAAATGAAGATGAATGATTCCCAGGCCATGAATGGATCTTTTCATTTGGAAAATATGTAGAAAAAACAGAGAGAAATGGGGTGAAAAAAAAGAAGAGAGTGGTAGAGATGGATGGGGGACTGAGGCAGGGTGATAGTGATGGGCTGCATGGCAAGGGGGATCGAAAGAAAGAGACAGATGAACCGTTAGAGACACAGACAGAGGGACAGCTTTTAGGGTCTGAGACATATGCATGGCAAGAGAAGACAGGAGGAACCCGTGATGGATGGAGGGCCAGCACAGGGTTACAGCGGGAGGAAGAGGAGTTGACAACGGCCGGACCGAAGCGCGGGGTGGAGGAAGAGGAGGAAGTCATGGAGGCGGGCCGCGGCTGGAGGAAGGGCCGCCTCCAGCCGCGGCAAAGTGGAGGGAGGATACGGCAAAGAGAGGAAGGTGTATTCACACAGACAAGCTGTCAAAACAGGAGCTGACTGTTCAGCTTGAAGGGCTGAACCCACCTGACCCAAACATGGCATGATGCAGAGGACGGGAAGAGAGGGAGCGGAGAAAGAAGGTGGAGGAAGATAAAACAAACCGGCTCAGTGGATTCGTTTATTTAGCAGGTTAGACACCGAAAAAACACAAAAATTAGGATTTTACGTCCAGTTAGTCATAACACACTTAAAAGTAGATTAAACTAGCTAACAAGTAACTTTTGAGCAAGATATATGGCCTTGTTTTAAGTCAATAATTATTGAATATCAATAAAAACTTTTCCACTTCTTGAAGAAAAATTTTATCAGTGAGAAAAATCTGCCAGTGGAACAAGAACCTTTTTCTTTTGATCAATATTCATAAATTATTGACTTAAAACAAGGTCCTACACTGCAAAAATACTAAAATCTCGCCAAGTAGATTTTGTGTAGTTTTCAATCTTTGAAATAAAAAAATAATAATAACTTTGCAAATAGCTTTTCAGCAAGAAATAAGAGCTTATTTTGTCCTTCCTACTAATAAATGAGTGGAACAAATCCTTATTCATCAATATGAAGAAATAGTTGACTTAAAAGAAGCTACAGTTTAAATAAAAAGTTTCTTCTAAATTAGTTAAATTCATTTAACTTGCTGCACACTTAAGAGAGAAATAAATGGAAGAGGAATTTTATCCTGTTAATATCTTCTATATTTAAGATGTAGTGTGCATCTTAAATCCCTTTGCTAAATCAAATGTGAATAAACAGAATTTGTCTCGTCTGGAGTCAGAAGGTAAAGAAAATATGTGGAAAAATATGTTAGTAAGAAGCCGGCACTTTGTTTACTCTCAAGTTGCAACAATGATTAATATGCGTCTGCTATTACAATAGAGAGTTAATGGTCGCTTTTCTTAAAGCTGAGCATATTTGCATGCAAATAAAACCCGAGGCAGAAACACAACAGTGCGAATTGTTTTTCAGTAATGATATTCACCCAAAGTCTGACCTGTGTGACCCGGAACGTCCCAAAGAGAGACAGAAACTCTTGGCTGCGCTTCACATATATTTTGGCAAGCGGAGAGATCGATGGCTGCACTGAGAGCAAGAAAAGGAAGCCTGAATCGCCTGCAGAGCGGAGTGACCTGACTGCAACCAGATTCACACATCACGCCGAGTTACATCAAATATACACCTCTGGGAACTGTGCATGTTTTGTTTTTTTTAAAAGGTCCTTGTAAACATTTAGAAATGACCACTGATTCTCATAAGAGGACGTGAAGCCGTCCATAATGGACTGGACACGCTTTCGGGATTTTATTAAGCAATTTCCATTAACAACTACCTTAAAAAAACAACCGCGATGCCACCAAACTCTGCTGCTGTAAACTATTCAGGATTTTTAAAGACGGTGCAAATGAAAGGACTTAAATCAACATCGATGATGAGAAGCAGAACTCAGTAATCTAAATAAAAGTGGCAGCTGATTCAAGGACGTGCTTGTTGGATTTATTAAATTTAATCTGATATTCAAGGGGGTGGATGACTACAACTTGTTTTTTTGATTAGAAGTTCTGAGTGAAGTAGTAATTAGACACCAAGGAATAAAAATTGCCAAATTTATTTCCTCCCTCGGCAGACAAAACATTTGTCTGTGAAATTCATTTAACTTGCTGCACACTTAAGAGGGAAATAAATGGAAGAGGAACGCTGACTTAAAGCCATCGAGAACTGGCTGGTAGGTAGAGAAAGCAAAGAGTCCTCCAGATGTGATGCTCCTGGTAAACATGTGCCAAAAAAACATTCATTTAGATTCATGTTTTGCAGTTGTAAATACTTCCAGCCTTTAATTTTAGCACATTTCATCTCTAGCCAATAATGAAAACATGTTTGGCAATACTTATTTATTTATTAACAAGTTATATGAAACAATGTAAAATAATGTAGCTTCTCTCGTCTCTATCAGCTCTTAATTAGCACAACTTTCCGTGCAGCAAAGAGGGATATTTTCCCCACGTTGCCATAACGACCGTTAGTCACTATCTATACAATATGTCATCCATCTGAAAAAGGAAGAATTGAAAAACTATTTTCAGGCCAACTATAAAACAACTTGAACACGTAGAGCTCAAACAACTTGACTAGGATCTTAAATTTATTAATTAACTAATTTGAAATGAATTAATTTTACATTTTGTACATTTTGTAGTTCAACCCAAGCACTAAAAGAAACACCCAGCAGGTTTTCAGCAATAAGTTAATATATTTTGGTGTCTGGAAAACGAGCTCTTTCAAAAACCTCCCAAGTAAAAGTCAAATTTGGCGAGTCAAATTTGCTGCAAACCTAGCAACCCAGGCGGAGTTCCAGCATATTTGGTCAGCTGGTTTTACTGCTCTATGCGCTGTACAATGGCTGCTGGAAAAGACAAGATTCAGATCCAACGGTGTCATCCAAAGAGAAACAATCACTGAATAAATGTGTTGAAAGTAAAGTTGGAACTTTTCTATTTTTATTATTATTTATTTTATCATTGAGATTAAAAATCTCTTCTACGAGAGAATCCTCTCCAAGACTGGCAGCAGCTCAGTTTTCAAAACATTTATAACAAAACAGAAAAAGTTAACAATTTCATAAATGAATTAGGTAAAAGATTCACAGACAGATTGAATCTTTCTGAAAATCCACTTTATAAACATTTAGGTCCATGTATTTCTGCAAATGGCTCTTAGAATAAGATGGAGCAAAAAATTCAGTTTCTAAAATTTTCCTATTTAAATAATATTGGCACACAGGTGTGCCAATAAAGGTGGGAGATTTTCAAGCAAAACAGAAGCAAAGGTCAAACTGACAGGCTTTGAAGGGTGAGTCTGACTAAAGCCTGGAACTTCAGGCATAAGCTGCAGAGATCTCTGAAGAGGAAAAGGAGAATAGACTGTAATATCATCCTCCAATGCACATCATCTCAACCAGAAAATCACCCACAAGGAAATGTCGTTTAAGTTTGCGAATTGGTATTTTTGACTCGCGAATTCCTGTAAACAATGGAGCGGACGCACGATCATTGTCTTAGCTGCAGAGGCGACGCTCTCAGAGTTTCCTCTGAGGTAAGAAGGGATGACTCGCGGCTCCCCTGCTGCAAAATCGGTTTTGGAGTCGAGATTTCCTCTTGGAAGGCTTGTGAATTTCTTCACACACGCTGGGTTTGCACACTATATGAATAACACCGGAGGAGCGGTTGCTCCTCGGAGTCAGCTGTATTCATGTCATGCATTAACCATGGTATCTCTAATGCATTTCTGAACACTGCCTCTTCCACGCCTTGTGTAAAGAAGCGAAAATGTACGAAACATGACACATAAATGGTCCGCGTCATGTTCGCTTTGTAGGTGTCATAAATTCACATGATATAAAAAAAAGATTAGGCAGTTTGGAGGCTAACGCGGAC
This sequence comes from Poeciliopsis turneri, assembly GCA_922788865.1. NCBI lineage: Eukaryota > Metazoa > Chordata > Actinopteri > Cyprinodontiformes > Poeciliidae > Poeciliopsis > Poeciliopsis turneri. The sequence goes on from CAKLNU010000879.1 coordinate 113,475, forward strand.
GATAAAACGCTTTGTCTCCATTTGGCTGTCAATAGCAAAATTCTTACGACTCTCATTCAACGATGAAAACCTGAAATCCAGCCAAAAAGGAGGCAGAAAAGAAACTGAAAAAAAAAGAAGAACAACAGAAAAAAAACAAAAAAAAAAACAAATCCCCTCATCTTATTCCCATATCGGGCTACACTCAATTTAACACACTCATATTGAGAACGGAGGAAAGGGTGAAAGCTCTGCCAAGTTGTCAGATCAGTTGCCAATTCCAATTTACATTTTCCACCACCCTCATCTGCTCAAAGCCCACTTAGAGCCAGCTCGTTTCTGCAAAGTCACCCAGACGTTTCATGTTTACATTTGTTCGGCAACTCCCCTCCTTTTGATCACGTTCTACTTCCTGCAGAAGCGCGTGCAGCGAGCGGCCTCCAGACTTTTATCTGCACAATAATGTCATCTGGATCTGGGCTCAACGGCTGAGGAAGAAATATTTTATTCCTTCTGTTCCTTTTATCAGAGTTTTTGTTGGCTTTTTCGCAGTTACAGTAATCTTTTTCTTTGTTTCTCCAAAGCCAAATTAACTTGTTTCTTTCTTATTAAACTACAGCAAATTGAAGAGAGGAAACATTCGGGTTCAAAAAAAGAGTCAGAAGATAAGGAGTAGGAGGAAACAAATGAGGAGAAAAAGATAATCGTGAGCACAATTAAAAGGAGCAGCATGTATCCAGAAGGCAAATAATAAAAAAGAATAGCAATTTATTTTTTTGTGGTGCCAGTAAACAAGAAAACAGCTTCAAGTGTGCAACAAAATCAAAGACTGAACCTGGTTTAAAGTTCATTTCACGACCACTGGCTTGTCGCCTTACAGGAAGTTTGAGCGTTTTTAGCTAAAAATAAAAGATGGACGTGAATTCTAGGACTCTAGGGTTAACTTTTCCTCTTAAACTCTGGAGTTTAAGAGGAAAACTCCAGAGTTTTCCTCTTAAACTCTGGAGGTTTGCTCCATTTGGACACGGCTCGTACTGTACATGTTTCATTTGCATGCAAGGCATCACTGCCATGAATATTGCATCAGTTTGATTATGCAATACAGATCATAAACAAACTGTTTGTCCCAGAACTTGAGATGCACCTCATTCGAAGGGTTACAAGAAACACACAAAGGTTTTACGAAATATCTAACTAACATTATAAAACATGTTGTATTTAAGCTCAGTTTAAATACATGATGTTCACAGAACAGATTGGCCTTCAAACTTCCACTAGGAAGAAAAACGAGGCGGCCGTTGGGTCGTCCATCATGCAATTTCCTTGTGGGTTGGACCCCAGGGTGCCGTAGTAGTGATGCTTAAGACTGCAATGTATGTGAATAGTCTCATAGCTGCAGGCTAGAATACATAACAGACCAACTCTGTGTATACCAGGCATATACACTCATTCAAGCATGGTTTGGACCCAGATTAGCTCCATTAGAGTAAAAGGCAGGTTCCGCCTGGTCTGTTGGCTCTTTCTCATGGTTGCTCACTGAGTAATAACTCTCCTTAGAAATGCTCCTAAGCCTGTCAAGCGACACATTTCAACTTGGTAAATGATAAAAAGTGAATTTACCAGTTAAAAATGGGCTTTTCCATTTCACATCCGTTTCTATTGTTCACAGCAAAAAACCAATCATGTCAAAGCAATAAAAAAAATTTAAACTTTGCAAATGAAATGTTTAACCTTAAACTTTAAATATAAAATTAACTTCTAATTTGTGAGTTAGGCAAATAAAAGGTGGGTAGAAATTTACGATAATCAGGTTTAACCTTTAATATTGTGGCATTATTGCTCCTATTCAATGGAAATATGAGTCATAAAATCACTTTAGGCCATGAAAATGTGACACGGCAGTTTAACAGAAGGCCCAGCGGTTCACTAATAATACTATGTGGAAACTACGCATGCAAAATGCTGAACATTGTTATAGGCCTGCAACATGATGCTGCACTGCTGCCTTGCAGCAAGAAGGTCTTGGGTTTGAATCCTGGCCTACAAGAAGAGAAAAGGCAAACGCCTTTCTGCTTGAAGTTTGCATTTTCTTCCCACAGTCAACAAACATGACAGAAGGTTAATTAGTCTCCAAACTGCCAGAGAAAGGCACCAACCATAGACTATCCATAATGGATGAATGGTTTGGACCCTGATATGAATGTAAAACATTGAATAAGGACTTAAAAATATTTGATAATGCAGAACATGGTAGTTTCTCATTCTTTCATAGGATGCCAGAATTTTGCAAAACTCTTGGTTTGTACAGAGTGGAATCTGCAAAGACGATAAAAATCATTGCAAATGAATTTTAAAGTTTGCAACACATAATCATGTATAGTTTGTTATGCATGGATTGAAGTTACGCTTTGATTTTCCAATCAAACTGGCCATTTAAAGTGCTTTCACCACTGCTATATTTAGCCACACATTCATACATCGACACAAAGATCGACAGGTTAAGTGCTTGCAGAGACTCGCCATGTCTTAGGCAGAAACTGACGTTAAAAATCCAAAACTTTGATTGTCAGTCCCCTTCAAACTGACAAGAAAGGATGTCGGTTCACTTCCACTAGTATTAGTAGGTGCCTAAAAAGTACCACTGTTGTTAATCGCCCCATGAAAGCTAAAAAACTACTTGTTGAATTAGCACCACCGACTGGTAGCTCTGGGTTACTACAAGGAGTATATATTTATTTTTACACTTTTACACTATCTGTCCTTAATTACAGCATATAGAGATTCTGTCTAAACTGATTAATGTGCAACATCTTCACATCTGGTAATGTTGCTTATATAACTACATCTCCAGTTGAGACAAACTGGAAAAGATGTGTAGAAAATTATTTAGCATGAGCATCACATGTGATTTTATAAACTCCCCACTGCCACACAACCAAAATAAATGTCATGCAAATGTTGCAACAGACAAGACGAGGAGTGAAAGACAAGACGGGTCCAAAAAGTCCGGTGAGAATCGTCCTGTGGAGGACAGAGAACCACGAGCCGTTCTTTCAATGCACTGACTTGCTAAATTACTGATTTTATCAAAATGTAAAACATGGTGTATGTATTAATGGTGTAAACACTGGTTTAATCAATACTTAAACAAGTGTTGTTTGCAAAACAGCTAGCTGTTTGCTGCAAGGCTTTACCTGGCTGATTGGATCTGCGGCTCCTTGATTTTGTGTCAGAGGATAAAGTATCCTCCATGGTCATTTCTAATTCAAGAGTCTGCTTTTATGGAGAAATGCTTGTATGTAAAGTTCAAACATTGAAGTCTCACAAGAAGAGAGAACATCATAGGGTGTAAAATGCCTTTGAGGGGGATGCAGGCAAATGTGCAATTGTATGCAGAGGAATAGCAGACATGCTCTCTCCCTCATGCCTTCATGCTGTCCCGTTTGAAAGCATTGAAGTATTTTATTAATTAGTTCAGTAGATTTAAGCTTGTAATGTGAGATCTTAAAATAGACTGGTATCTATGCTGTGGCTGTAAGACTTGTGAATCGTATTCTGTGCTTTGAGGGTGTTGCATTCAACAAGTGTGACGGCAGAAACACACCATGCAGGAAAAAAAAAAAAAAAGGCTCATTCTGACACAGGAGCTCAAGCTCAGGCTTGTTGTGGCACCACTTTAGACGCACCATCTGCTGCACTCCACAGCTGAGCAGACTGCAGCGGCTGAGCAAAGAAAAATATTAACTACGTTCGGCGTGTCTGTGCCTGTGTACCCGCATGCATCCATCCACCGCAGCGGCAGCGTCTGAGGAACAAATAAACGCTCATTATCATCAGCTGCCTTTGTTTTAGTTCAGACGTGTGCGTGTCAGGCCTGCAGAAAAGAAGCGCTGCCTTCCCTTTAGGTTAGTGAGCGCGGCTCGTTTGAGTCCGGCTGATTGGTGCCGGGGGTTGGTGCGTCTGCATAGGCTGATTAATTTGTTAATTAGCTCCAGCAGCTCTTAATGAGATGCCCATACCTCTTCATCCTTCGTCAGTGGAGGAGAGCTGGAGCAGCGCAGGTGGATAACACTTAGACACCCTGCACACACCTATACACAGACATCCGATGTGTTTAAAATGAGCGCAACTCCTCCGACGTGTGAGGCTGTCAATTAAAACTGCAGGTGCTTCGAGAAGCTGGAAGTGGAAAGTAGATGTTCACAGGATTAAAGACGGGATTCAGGCTCATAGGAAATCCACTGCACTCACACAACTCCGTGTATGAAACATAGAGCGTAAAATAGCTGATAATTCATGTGCAATCTGTGTAAGAAGGAAAACATTGTCTCACTGTTTATGACTTAAAACACTCAGGATTTCTTGTGATGTCAGTTATTGCTTTAGTATATAAGTCCAGCTGTTTATTCAGGATTTAGTTTGCTTATAGACACAGACAGTAAAGGGTCACTTGCCTTTTACACACACATGGACTTTAATTAAATCCCAATCTCCGTACGATGGCTCTTGTATAATAGTTTGATACCATTTGAGGAAACAGCAGCTTCAACTCTTCCTGAAAGGATTTCCACATGCGAGAAGGAATGTGGAAAAGAAGGAATCTCAACCTTATCATCAATACCAATACCAGATTATGTTGGGGCCTTAACAGCAAATTCATCCCAAAGGTGTCCCATCCACTCCAGTTCCACATCTAATCATCCAGGTTTGCAGGGTTTGCTTGGTGCATGAAGTCATGGGTCACAGCATATTGTTCCCACAGAGTCGGACACTTAACATGACTTTGTATCCTGAAGGAGTTCATGTTCAGGTCACTAAAACAACAGGCCAGACCACAAGTCCTTAAAAACAGACCAAGTCTGAGATCTCCTCTTTTTAAAACTTTTGACTCAGTGGCTTGAGGAAATATCGTTCTTCTGGAAACTTCCAACCTCAGACTTGAATCCTGAAATATCACAGAGAGGCAATATTTACCATTAGTTCATTTGTCTGAACTAATCCAAAGTTTATAAACCTCAGATACTCTTTATCCTCGGTTCTTGATCTTCATCTGAAGACGACATGAAGTTTGGAGGTTTGTATCTAGTGACTTTACAGGCAGTAGTAAAATCTCAAACCTCAATCAGAGAGCATCTGCTCTCTGATTTTACCTGCATCTTCCTTGTAGTCCAAAAAAAAAAGACTTCCTGGAAATGCTTTAAAGTGGTCTTGATAACAGTTCCTCACGCTTCATAACGTGACCTTTGTGCTTCTCCGTGTGCAGAGAAAGTCGACTTTCTGGCCGTGAAGCGATCTGGCTGTGTGAGGGAAGGAGCAGAAGCTGTGTGTGTTTTGGAGCAGGGCGGAGGTAAAGGAGCAGCAGGCAGAGGAGAGCAGGTGTAGCCTGGCTCCCACAACGCTTACAGCATCTGCTGCAGGGCCAGCCGGTTACTATAATCGGCCCATGTTTGGCATTTATGTGTGCGTGGAGAAGAGTAACGTCCACAGATGAGTGACTACCTTTTCTCACTTCTCTCCCAGGGCTCCCTGTCCTTTTTTTGATCCGTCCAGCTCCCCCTCCATGCTGTCTCATTTTATTATGTGTGTGACAGCCAGTTGTCCTTTCACCTTATCCACCCCTGTCCCGTCAATCAGGGCTGCATGGACCAACAATGCCCTCAACATAAAGCAGCCCTGTCCTTGACCCCATCATTCGTCAAATGCAAATGATTTGCATTACTATTCAAATCGCCGGCAGGAATCCCACATGACTCACTCTCTCTCTCTCTCTCTCTCTCTCTCTCTCTCACTGCTGGCCTCAGGTGTGGTGGAAGGTAGATTTGATAGGTTAATGCAGCAGTAATGTCGAGGTAAAAGACTGAAACAGTCGGGGTTAGCAGACATCGGCGTCCAGCTGTGTCCCAGGTCAAAATCCATGGAAAGTGGAGGTAAAATGATCCTGTGTTGCTCTTGGGAAAACTCTGCCTCGTCGGTTCTCTTCATTCTCTATCTGTTGAGCTTTCACAGGTGAGGCCTGTGAAGCAAAGTGAATTGTAGAGCAATTTCCTCTTTAGCAAATAGTGGAATATCATCTCTACAAGGCAAACATTCCCACTTCTCCTCTTCATTATTCACTTGTGAAAATCTGCTCCATTGTTCCCACTTCACAAAAAGCTTGTGACAGACGGGCTCATTTGAAGAGTCATTTGGTAAATAATGACACTGCTAATGCAAAGTCGTACTAAAAGTTGCATTAGCAGTGATTCGTAATCAGAATATCTGCAGGATTCATCAAGTGAAATTTCAGATTTTTAAGACCTCTTCGATTCCTGCTTAAATGAAATTTAAGTCAAATATAAGGAGTGGCTCATATGGACAGAAGCAATCCAGTGACAAAACTGAGCATCACCCCTCCAATAAGTGATACATTTGCAGTTACCCATCTTTGCAGATGCACAGAAAAGCTAGCAATGGTATATTAGCAAATCCCAAAAACCAGTAAAGATTTCTGCATTAACTTTTGTCTGACTAAAAAGTCCGGCAAGAAAAAAAAACCCACCTACAAGATTGAATAGTCCTGCCACAAAACAGTTTGGAGAATATTTAAGGCCTACTTACATTTGAAATATAAATTTAAGACATTTTAAGACTTTAACCTTAGATAAATTAATTTCAGACCATTTAAGGATATGAACACCCTGTTGATTTTCAGAAAAAATCTATTGTGTTTTTTGCCTTTCCTCTCACTGTCCTCAAAATAAGTTCATGAAAAGTTAAAACGGCTGCACCATGAACAGATTAGTTGCCTTCCAGTCATCCGTCGACTATAACTGAAGGGTTTCAAATAAATGATCAAACATGAAGATAACCTTCATATTTTTGATCCCAATTTATTAGGATCAGACAATAAAAACCAGGGAAGCAGCATTTTATTGCCTATAAAACGCAGTGGAGGCTTAATCACGCTGCAGGGTGATGCGCTACTTTTACAATAGAAAATGTTGCAGGATTTCTACACTGACAGCGACTTGCAAATGTAATTCTCCATCCATCCTTCAACTTTTGGGAATAACTGCAGTGCCATGCCGACTTGAGATGAAAGTTTTCAAACAAATGATCTAATATGAATATAACCTTAATATTTTTGACAACAAGGTAAGATGGTGCTGTGGGGATGATTACATGACTCTAGAATAAGAAGAAAGTTATTTTCAGACCTAATTAATCATCCATATGTCCCTCAAACCATCCGCCAAGAGCAGGAATATCTGTAAATTCATATTTAACTTTGATATTCTTACTTCAAAAGTGGGAACAAATAATCTACAACTATAAACCTATAAACTAAAATACAAAATTGTGCAATTTTGTGTAGTGACCCTTGAAGGATTAACGTCTAATAGCAACAATATTCAACTTTAAATATTCATGCTGCATAATTATAATAAACAATCTAGTACATTAGGCTTAAAAGGGAAAATGAAAACATAAATTGCACAAAGTGCCTTGCTGCTGTTTTGTTCACCAATATGTTTGTCGCTTTAGGAGAAGCCGTACAAATGAAACAATTTGCAGAAAAAATTAACTGAAGCTCCCCTTCCTGTTGTGCATTCAGTGCATTTCTTTCAGGAATACTGAGATCCGCTGGGAGAAAATGCAAGAAATCACTCAAGTAGCACAAAACTCAAATCAAAAGGGATTTATCTGCCGTTGCCGTCCAAGCAAATGTTCCTGTTTGAATAAAGCATCAGAGAAACCAACACGGAGCTAACAGAGCAGAGAAACATAAATGTAGAATTATGCCATATGTTAATTATTACGTCTTTATGTTGGCTGATCCAAACGGAGCTCAAAGGCGAACACAAACAGCACGGAGCGTCGCGGCAGACCTCGCATACTAATTCAAACTGCTTTCCTGTTTTTTCCTGCAGTGTTTACGCTCGATGACAGGCTGTCTTTATGGGTGCCAGTATGTACGTTCAGACACACTGGGGATGCTATTCTGGCTCCCAAAACAACGCCGCTGTCCCCCATGGGAGAAGTGAGTCTCCCAGTTTGCCCCGTAGTGCCGAGCCGTGATTCAAACGCCTGTCATCTCGCTGTAATGATGATCCATCCGCAGCCATTACCAGCCCATGGTTTCTCACTTACAAAGCTGATTGTTTGACATGTGAAACATACATCAGCATAATCTACCCCATTAGTCAGTTTTTTTATAAGCGCACCCACAGCAAATCAAGTGGAAAGGAGCGGGACAGAGGGTGCTAAGAAGCACAAAACAGTTAGAGGGAACAAGAGACGTGAATAAATGTGGACAGAAAAGGAAGAATTTTATGGGATTTAATGGTACGGGTGTGTATCATGTTCACAAACGTATTTTCTCTCTATTGGAGAGCAGTTTGAGTTTTGTTGCCTCAGAATGAGACATTTAAATTCATAAATAGTCCTCTTTCACTGAATCCAGCTCCTATTAAGTATTTATACTTGTGCAGCAGAGCATACAGACTTAATCACAGCTCAACAGAAGCTGTGTTTTGTTTTCTGTGTGTTATATAGTTTACAAGAGTTTGTCCATCTGACTGCTTACTTGGAAAAAAAGAGGAACATAAACTTCCATTTATTAAAACTTTTATGTTATAAATATTTCTGCTACACCTTCTTTTTGTTTTAACTATAAAACTTAAACATCTTTGAATTCATTTTAATTCAATTCACTGTATTGATCAGATCAAAATGCAGGAGTTCAGTCACACTATGGTAAAAAAAACAAACCAGAAAACAAAAAAACTCTGCAGCCGCTTTGACTGACTAACAAATCTATATAAAATTTTAAATACTGTTTTAATTCTAGCAGTAAAATACTCTCTAACTCAGAACTAAATCATCAAAATTTAAAGCTTCCTTTGAGTTATGCTCTCTGATATCTTCATCTGGAGAAGAGTCAGGGAGTCGGTCCTGCAACGATGTCGACTCGATGAATATACAGCTGTGGAAAAAAGAGCCCAGTGCACTGAACCCCATTGAAAACATCTAATATTGATTTCTCAGTAAAAACATTAGTGTTGTTGTTTCTAAATGAATGTTAACTTGTTTTCTTTGCATTATTTGAGGTCTGAAAGCTCTGCATCTTTTTTGCGTCGACTGTTTCTCATTTTCTACAGATAAATATTAAGTTTTTGCTTAAAATTTCAGAAACATGTAAGTAGTTTATAGAAGTTCATTTTACTCAAATACATACCGATAAAGAGTAAAAATCAGAGAACAAATCATTTTAATTTTTTCCAGAGAATATATTTATGTTAGTCTGTGTGTATTTATAGCAACACAAGTTCAATGTAAAAGAAGGTCTATTAAATTAACTTAGAACCAAAATAAATGTAATTTGTTGCAATGCGTTCTTGTCAGATAGCATTTAGATAAAATAACAACAGTGACTTTGTCTTTCCAGGGCAGATCTGCAGTTTAATCTGACATATTGAACCTAAAAGTGACTAACATTGATCAGACAAAATAGAGCTGTGAGCAGCAACTGCTACATAAATAAGCCTGGAGATGTTAAAACTGAGTTAAAAATAACATTAAAGGTTACATTTAGGGTTTGACTTTCAAAGTAAAAAAGCTCCTCTATAAGGACTTTAACCGAGATTAGAAGAAAATTCACTGTATGGAATAAATACAGAATAAACAAGAAAAGTTTGAAGATGATCAGTTTGGGATATTTCAGTGTTTTCAGGGTTTTGTTTATCCACAGGGACGCAACACTGGAAGGCTGAAGGGTTGAGACTCTTTCATCCATGTTCTCTTTACATTCTGCATGAAACTGATGAGAGTTTCCTGATCCAGAGAGTAAAACTCTAGAAACCAGGCTGGTTCAAAGGAGACGTGAGATAAGAACAGATGATTTATACAGCTGGATTTTGATCCGGAGAGTCTGACGTATGAAAGAAAAACGGGCAAAGGCGTCACTGAGTGTGTTAGCGTGTGAACTTCACCTGCTCATGGGATTGCACGTGTGTGATGAAGGCCAGCTGACGTGCTAATCAGCTCTCGGGGAAGAGTAGAGCAGCCCGTCCTCGTTCTCAAAGTCACACTCCGTAGCGCCCCGCACACACACTCGCTCACACTCTTAAGACACCGCAGTCCTCCTTCCACCCTCCTCACAATGAGTCAATAGGACTGTGCTCATCAATTCTGTCGAGGGTTGCTATGGAGACTGAGAACAGTGTGTGTGTCTTCGGTGGAGGCGTGTGTGTGTCAGTGTGTGTCTTAATATCTTCTCTGGTCCCGTCAGGTCACGTTTCATCCTGATTTCCTCTTGCGCGCACATTAGAGACCCCCTGCTGAAGCCATGAGCAGGCATTTCTCACATCCACACGCCTTGAATACCGATAGGAAAAGAACAGTGTGTGTGTGTGTGTGTGTGTGGTCGTGTGACGTTGAGGATTCCTCTAGTCATATATGTGTGTGTGTTTGCAGTCAGTGCTCAAAAGCCGGTTGCGTTGCTGCAGAAGATCTCTGCAGCATGCAGTGGAAGCGTTGCAGAGCATGCACGGCTGCTGTGTGCGACTGCATGTTCAGAAAGCGGCTCTGCAGGTTTTATTTTTAGCATCACAGGCAAACTGAACCCCCCCCCCATGCTCTTCTCTCCTTCCCTCCCTCTCCTTTTGCTCTCTGCCCTCGCTCTTGTCTCAGCTCTCGTTCCATGCTGTGTGTAGCTTGCTTATGATCACAAGCGCTGTATGCTGAAGATTCAGAGCTCATCGCTAATGTCTGAATGAATGCAAGCTCTCACCTTCATCTCCCACATCAGAGGAGGCGGCATGTATAAAACCTTGCAGGGGTGGAGGTGACGTCTGAACTGTAAGCTTCCCTGTCGCAACGGCAGACAAGGCAAGGTCAAGTGCTCAGTGGCCTGGTAAAGCTTTTCATTACATATTTAAATCCACCAAATTCCCCACAGAGACCGCCTGCTGCTCTCTGCTTCCTCCCTCCAAACTCGCCTTTTCTCTGGATTTTTCTAAATTCGCATATGAACAGAACGAAGCGTCTCTCGCCGTCTGAACGTCGCTGTGATGGGTAACATTTGCGTGATGCCAGCAGGGATGCAGATGCAGCTGTTTGTGAGGATGCCAGCAGAAACAGGCAGGCAGGCTAAATACCACGTCCCTCAGTGAGTCAGATGGAGATCAAGACTCGGGTTTAGATTCACGCAAACGCAATTACCGCCGGGCGCTTTGGGTCTATTGGTTTGCCTTAAATTTACAAATGCATCCTTCATCAAATACACACAGAGAGTGGAGAACTTTCACTTTTAATGAACGTCAATACGACTCAAACATTAGGTTCATTTCCAGCATTTTCTTCTGATAGAGCAGAAAATGAGCAATAAAAAGTGGGGTTAAAATTTATTTGGTTTGTTAAATAAACAGGAAAAGAAGAAAAATGTGACTTCCCACACTTTGAGAGAAAAATTATTTCTAAAATAAATCATAAATCAGCCTCACCTGCTGTTAGTGGTGTTCCCCGAGGCTTATTACTCGTTTTCTTTGTCACACTTTTAGGATCCCACTTTTTTTAATTATTATTTTATTTATAATTTTATCAAGAATAACATATAAACAGAGCAAACAAACAACAAGTCAACAATAATTACAAAAAAAAGTACTTCCTACTAAAAAAGATAAAATAAAATAAAAAGTTAAAGAGGATTGGGGCAAGTCATGACAAATATGAGCTGAAAAGAAACCTTGGATGCCCTTTTCTTTTAGCACCTCACCAACCTTTCCATTCTTATTCTCAGTAACAAGCAGCTATAAATGCTCTGGTTAAATCTTTATGTTCTCCGTTGACCAGGCAGACTGCGACAACTTCCCTGCTTTCTGTGAAACACAAAATTGATTTCAAGGCTTTCGTAACTTTCAAGTCTCTCTCGTAATCTTCTCTATATATCGCGACTGTTCCACCTGTCGAGTGGCGCCTCGTCTTTGGGAATCTCTGAAATAATATAATATACTTTAATGTCCATGAAATGGAGCATTTCCTACAGCATCTAGCAAGAAAAGATGATATAGATATAGATTCCAAGAGCAGAAAAAGCAAAAATTAATCTTTGTGAATGCATCAAATTTACAACCCTCTCCTTTTTTGCTGTCTTCAAACCAAACACTTTTAATATTGCTTTTTATACCAGCAATATCTTGTATTTATTGACATTTTCATGTTGTGTTGACTATGCTCAATTTGTCCTTAATTGACGTCTTTGGATGTCTAGAAATGATGACTACAAATAACATTTATTATCACTCTTATGCTTATTCGTATTCGTGTTATTATTATCATCAAAATGACCTCTGACAGTGATTGTGAACTCTGTCTCCAGCTTGTAAAGATTAAAGATCCAGTCGGGTTTAGAGGTTTGTGAAAGCCTCCAGGCTGTGCTTGGAGGCAGAGCTGTGATGAAGCTGCATCGCCTTCAAAAAAAAAATACAATTAAAGAGGAAAAGGGGAACTGGAGGACATGTTTGAGCAGCTGCAACCACTGATGCAACGATCACTTGAATAAATCAGCAGGGTAACTATTTCTACATGTTTTTATTATTGGTAGCTGCTTAAAATGTGGCTGAATCATCTAGTAAAATGCATACAAGTGTTTATAAAATCATAGACTTGAAGAGCGTTATTAGATGATACAGGGAGAAGCCAAAAGCGGATAAAATGACAAAGGTATGTTTTTATTTTCTTATTGAACATGATGACAGGAACAATATTTAGGTAAAATATTCAAATTCAAATATAAAACTCAAATCTTCCATATTTGAAAAGGTGATGCCATTCAGATAGAAGCATTTAAAAATCTTTTATAACTTGTTTTTTGACTATACTGTGCAAACTTTGGACTCCAAATAGTTTAATTACTTTGTAAAAGTACTAAGGGGTAAAGGAGGAAGGTCTGGTGATTTTTGGACGAAGATCAAGACGGATTTGCAAGTAAGTAGGACAAGCCTGAACCCCCATTGGGAAGACTGGAAACAAGGATATCTGGAGGTGAAAGTGGAGGAAGAGTTGAGCAGAAATCTGTGGAATGAGAAGCTTTTATACTGAAGGGTGAAGTTGGAGAGGGCAAGGTTCAGCTGCAGTTTCCACTAAATCACTAAGCTGAACGCAAACGACAATAGAAAATCTACAGCAAGTCTAAATCTCTAAATTAATTAACCTTACAGACAAAGTGAGTGCATTCAGTTTTAAACTGATACTCGATGGCCAAGACTACTTAACACAACTTGGTTAGATTTAATCTCTAAACACTAAATAGTCACCATTTACTCCATGTGAGTTTTCTCACACCCGCATCAATAGTTCCTGCCTTGCCTTTCCAAATCAGCGTGTCGGATCGCTGAGGCAAGAACGGCAAACAGCGGAAACCGTCGTATCTGCAGAGTGGACATTGGCATGCATGGGTTCGCGCAGACACACGTGCTCACAGAAAACCAGCGTTCAGCACACACAAAGCGCACATTTCCAACCCCTCGCACTGACTCGTCTGTCTCTGTCAAAGGAAAATGGAATCCATCACATACAGGATGCATGGGGGCGAAAGATTACTCACATTTCTCCCAATCAGAGCCAAATTGCTCTGGATGGCTCTCGTATTTGGGAGATAGAGCTCTGGCTCCGTCGTTGCATGCAAATAAAGTCGGCCTCTCAATTTTCTTTCTCCTTGACTTAAAGAACGTGTTGAAGGACTGTCACTGAAAACGTTAGGAATCTGTACAATGCTGCACAAGCAGATCATGCTGCATACATTTACTAATCAAAATAAGACGCAGCTGGAAGGTAGGACTCCTGCCTTGCAGCAAAAAGGTTGTGAGTTCGAATCTCTGCATGAAGTCTGAATGTTCTCAGAAAGGCATATAGAGGAGCTGGATTTCAGGCTTTCACCACCAAACACTCAGATTTCTCTTTTTCTTTAGGATTACTGCAAACATCAAACCTCATAAAGAGAAACTCTAAAATCTGCATGACTGAGTTCTGTGGAGGAAATCTGTCTTATCAACACATTTAGAGGCAATTAGCGTCACCCGCAAATGGATTAAAGCATCGACAGAACCCTGAAACGAATGATGCAGTCTTCTGACTCCATGCAACAATATTTCATTCTTGTGGTTTGGGAAGTAATTTCACAGGAACAGAAGGCATTAAAGGCGTGTTGGAAGTAAGGTCTTCAAAAAGACAGCAGTCTCTCACTGAAACCGCTGAACATTTTGATGGAGTAACAACTCCAGGTCTCCTTCTGCTCAGGAAGCTTCTCTAGGTTCATCAGGTCAACCAGCAACTGCTCCAAAATTCAATATATTACTTTAATTACAACTAGTTTGGTTTTCAGACCGCATAATTTCAGCAAACTTTTGTTCAAAATCCTGTAAACATTAAAACAAATCATCTAGAATATGTGATTAATAGGAGAAAAGCAGGAGCATTTATCATGCACTGCGCTTGTTACACTCTAATAAACACAGCATCTTCCTTTCTCTCCTTCTTTCTTTTTTTTTGAACAGGACATTAAAATAAACATTTGGTTTAATAAAACACAAGAATGAGATCAACGTGACACATTTCCATCTCAGGATACAAAAACGTGCCACTTTTTCAAAGTGCTAACCTGAAAACTTTGGTTCATTCAAGTGTTGGAGGTTTGACAAAAATCAATAAAAAGTTAACACAACTTACTATTTTCAGTTTGGCTTTTGCAAACTCACACATTCAGGTTCAACATCTAAACCTCGCTACATTTTTATCACTTGAAGAGTAGAATATAGTGGACACAACTAAATGCTTTAGGACTGAGAAACGGGTCGATTCTCTGACGCCGTCACCGTCTCAACTCCTGTTCTCTGCATCCCAGCTAATAATCACATTGCACACGTGGCATTTTCCTTAAAAAAAGCTTTGAATTTAATAATGAAGGACTGCAAACCAAACACTTTGGATAATTACATGCAAATGAAAATGTGCCACCGCTATAAAAGCAGGGTAAGTGCTGCAAAAACAATGTCATGTTCTTTAAGAGCAGCACCAAACACATCAGAGACTGGCAGCTTCTTTCTTCTCCCCTCCGTGTTTTTTCTGGAAACAGCTTCCAGGAGCCCACTCTCTTTACAGTTAATGAAATATCTAATGCACTTAGTTTCTTTTGCTCCGCACCTGCCTCCTCAGAGGCATGTTCCTCCTCTCACAGCTAAATTACTTGATCTCAATGGAGCGAGACAGACTGCGGTGAGCAACAAATGGGCGGGGAAGGCGAGTACTTCCAGCGAAAAGATGACGAGCTCACGGAGCAAATCTCCTCGCCTTTTTTTCCGGTTTGAATACGTCCGATTGGCTGGTTGTTGTTTGCAACGTTTGGCCCGAAAAGCCTCCCTCAACACACGTCCCCAATCCATCAGTTTTCCTCTCGCTACGTCAAGAACAACAAAACCGAGTCCTAAACGACTCTCCGAGGGTATTCCCTGCTTTCTTTTTAACATCCCTGCTCTTTTTAGAGAGACATTTACAGCTATTTAGGGACTGGTGATGTTCAAATTATTTATAAGATGTATTTCTGCGTCTGATTCACATCCAGTTGACCCGCTTTACATTCCAGCTCATGAAGCAATTTCTGTGACCAGTACCATGAAGCAGATAATGCAGCTGCTTCATAGTTATCAAAATTAAAGCCACTTCATAGAAGATAGCAGCGGAGGCCAGAGAGTATTTAAGGTCAGGAATATTTGCCCTGAGAGCGCATGGTCGCATTAAACAAATGTCAGCTAGTGAACCTTATCGAATTAAAGCTGAAAGGTCATAACATGAGACTACCACTAAAGGTTAAATATTTAGTGAGTTAGAAATGAACCAGCAGCAACATTGTCACTGACAGAAGCTAACGCTTCCATTAAGAATGATTGAGTTTTGACTTGTGTCGAAAATTCAAAACCAAGCAACATTTTTGTCCTTCCTTATTCCCAGACTAATTATATTATGGTATATACCGTATATATTGTTATCATAATTAGAATTATGTTTATTCAAGGCACATAGTACCATTTGACAGCATAATCAAGTGACTGTTAACCTCAGTTGTTATAAAAACTGAGGTCTTACTTCCTAATTTAATGCCTTGAAATGGGTCTCTGTCTCTTTAAAAAACTCCTGCTCTCTCTGAAACTCCGCCTTCACAACATGGCTCCTCTATTAACACTATAACAATCTTTTTTACCAGCATTTCACTTTGAAGTCGCTCCTATGATGAGTTCAGTAGATGCTCAGTTTCACCAAGTGTTTGCTAATTGCTGCTGGCTAGTCTGAAGGAGCCGAGTGGGGGAGTCACTGGAGGAGTGCTACTTTTTGCTCAGCTGTCATGGAGATTAAATGATTAATACAATACAGGTTTGTTTTTGATATAACATTAAAACATGTCAATTTTACGTAACACTGCCTCTTTAAAAGGTCCTAATCAAAGGTTCTGAAAGACTTTTGGAAGTATTTTAAAAGCTAATTATAACTGTGGGAGGAATCCCACTCCTTCGAAAAGAAAAAGTGTCCAGAAACTACGAGTTTGTTGAAGTAAATCTTTGACAAACTTCGTTAATTACACAATCAGAGCCTTTAGAAAGAAATATTCAGCTGCTGATAGAATGAGCAGTTATGATCAATGTCTGCACTGGCTGTCATTAAACTGATGCATTTTTATTAAAGTCATCCATCATCAGCGTAATCAATGCAGATGAAAGATGTTTGGTCTGCTGTGAGGAGCCGTCTGCTGCGTTCTCATACATAACTGATGAGGAAACAGGGAGCAAATAAGCGAACGAGCGTGTTGATGCGTGCGGGTCGTTATGAACGGGAACGTCCGGAGGGGGTTTTGACGGATCGCTCACCGAGCACGCCCAGTCGGTAGTTCATGGTCACCACGATCACGTTGCCGTAGGCGGCAAGGACGCTGGCGTCAAACATGTTCCCGGTGCCCTCCATGTACGAGCCGCCGTGGATGAACAGCATGACGGGCTTCTTCCTGCGATCGCGGATATCTGCACACACAAAACACAGCGACGGTGAGGATTGGAGCGCCTGAAGAAGTCAATAAAAATGTTTATACTTCCTGTTTGATCAAACATGTTGGGCTGTAATAAATTAACAGCAAATTGTTCAGGTGAACAAATGAATCTTTCCTCCTACTGGATGTCAGTGATAGAAAATGGATCTTTAATGTACTTGGAGAACCTTTTAATGTCACAACGCCTGCAGAAAAACATTTGCTGAAAAGTCTTGACTGACAGTAATGAAAGAGAAATGTTGTCAACAAACCAACGGGGAGAAAGAACTAAGTACACCCTAAAGATGGGAAAGAATTCAAAATGAAAAGAAGCAACCAGCTGTTGCTAATGAAAATTATCAGCAGGTTAGAAAAGCTCCAGAAAAACAAAAGGTTTAGGACTTTTCCATATCTGAATAAAAATAACATTGCATATTAATATTATTTTGTGTCTACTGTATTAAATACTGACAGAAAAAACTGTTTTACATCTTTAAACGTAGATATATGTATAAATGTAACAAAAGAAGAACCTCTTAGGTTTCTGAAGGACAAAAATAAAAGATGAAAAAGTAAAATATGTGAAACACAAAGTATCGTCAGTGATTTTTCTTGAAGGAATGTTAAAATGCTTTAACTCACATCAAGACGGATCTCAAAAATCTCAATCAAAGAGTATTGATCAAAATTACCAATCATTTAATATTTAAAAATCACAAAACCAGACAAACCAAAATATAAAGTTAAGGGAAGATTTTGATATTTTAAGGACAAAATTGACAAAAATTCAAATAAGTAACAAAATCAATAAATCTTTCATTAAAAACTTATGAAACTGTAACAAAAACTGCAGGTGTGTCGCTGTTTCTGGTGAATTTTGGTTAAAACATGTTTGTTTTTCATTCAGTGGGCAAAAAATCCAGAAATTTTACTCAAGTAAGAGCAGAAATACTTCAGAATGAAATTACTCAAGTAAAAGTAAACAGTACAATATAGTAAAAATACTCCTAAAAGTTTTTTTTTATCATTTATTTTTTCAAAAAAGTTACTTAAATAAAGTTATTCCCCATCTCAGGGTGTAAGACCATGTTCACGGCTGCTTCTCAGATGCCACAGGATTCAGGGTTAAAGATAGTGACAGCACAGATAAAAAAAACTAAACAACTATGGCCTGTTGTCAGGGTTTCCAGAAGAAGTGTAGTGTCTGAAAGCACATTAAATCTTCAGGCCTCAGGTGCAAATATATCTAAGACAGAGCCTAAAGCTAAGAGTGACCAAGATGGCTGTCTAACCGCGTTTAAATCGGTCAAAGCTACAGACTGAAGTCTGCAGAGAAAACCTTCTGATTCATAACCGGAGCTGATGGTTTAAAGGTAACGACACAGAATATGGGAGAAATGTGTACAGTATGTACACCTGTGTTCATGTTTCTTTAAAGATTTGCTCTACAGTTCGACTCTTGGTTGAACTGAAACAGATTCTAGCATCAGCTTGTTTGAAATAAATCATCCTTCATTCAAATAAATCAGTTTTTTTGGAATATTCTCACATTGGCTTATTTAAAGGTGAGCAAACCCTCTTTAATACACATCAAAAGTCTCTTCTTTTGTTTTAAAAAAACAAGGCAGAATGATGAAGATCCACCAAGTTGCTTCTTAATAAACACTCTGGAAAGATGCTTGGCTTAAACTGGGCCATTTGCTGGACAAAGATCCCAAACACAGAACAGAATTACTGAAAAAGATCAGTGTTTTGTAATGGACCAGTCAAAGTCTAGACCTCAACCATGTTTGAGAAGAAACACTGATAAATGGACTAATGAAGGCCATTTCTGATAAAAACCTGCTATTATTTTGTGTTATATACAGCAATGCAAGCACCTAGTGACTCTTTCTGCCACTAGGTTTAATTATTATTATTGAAAAACAGAAATTTAAAGAAATAAACGTCCAGATAAGATTACAAAAATTGATCTTTTCATTTCTCCATGCCAGAAAATCCAAATCCAAACAGGATACAAAGCAAAGAAAAAACAGTAAAAAAAATCTTCCATAAAAATTCAACATTATTACTACATTTTTGAAGGAATCAAGAGAGAAGTTGACACATCCAGTGTCAAATAAATGCTCCTGTTTTTGCACCTTAGAGCTTGAAACTCACATGAATGCAAAGTGCAACTCGCCCTCAGCTGCAGAAACAGACGCGTCAAACTTGCTCTGTTTCCCTGTAGGGAAACTTCAGAAGACATTTTTCTTTCTTTCTTTTTTTTTTTTGACACTATCAGTTTTAAACCAGCACTGCTCGTTAGTGGCTCTAGCTTTGGGGTAAAACATGAAGAGATATTATAAATGTCTCACATATAAATGTCAGGTCAAATCCTGGAAGACCAGAATTAAGAGGAATGATTGATTATCTTCATTTAAAGTAAAGCATGTCACTTCATTAAGAGTTCCCTTGATAGAAATGTCATTAATCGAGTTTTCCTCATACATTTAATTAATCTTTTTGCATAAATCTTCACATCTAAATCCAGACAACTACCTTGGACAAATGGAAATGAGATGAAACTTTGCTGACGATGATACATGTAGTGAGTGTGAACAAACCACATCTGCACATCTTGTTCCTTCCTGAGTCTTCAATACATGAATGCTTATAAACCAGAGCGATTTATTAATATTTTACCAATTTGTTTAATCAATATCGGGACCTTCACATGGCCCAAAATAAAAACGAGTTTGATCTAAACTTAACGCAGTTTAAAAAAAAAAAGAAAAAGCAAAAATGTCTATTCTTCAACTATTTGGAAATGTGAACGACGACGCAGAAACAAATCCGGTTTCACAAAACAATCATATTTGGGTCTCTTCTGGCTGCAGTGTGAACGCAGAATTTGTTTATGCTGGTAAAGTTTAATAGTTTCTCAACTGCTACAATGATTTTTGGCTTCTGTCATTAAAACTATGTACAGGTAGCTTCAGACAGAACCCAGTTAGCGGTGTTTTCAGCCGGAGCCAACTCCTGCAGCTCTGTGTGTTTGCGTGCAGGACTGTCCCCGATGGGCCCTCGTTGGCCTTTGAACCGTTTCTCCCAGCTGACCGCGGGACGCTCCATCCTGCCAGGAGCCGACGGAAACATATGGCACACGAGACTCCGAACTGTGGCACGGTGACAACCCCGGATGGCTTCGGTTCGAGCCTGTGCTAAGAGTGTGTGTGTTTGTCTGCAGGCCTGGGGGTTATGGGGGAGCAGTGGAGCAGATCAACCACATAAATAACCATTACTGCATCTGTTACCGAACGGAAGAGAGATAGAGACGCTCTGAATCCCTTTGAAACCCTCCTGTATGTGCAGAGCAGCTGCTGAAATATGGATTAAACGCTTCAAAGTAATGATAAGCTCGGGTGTTAAAGATGCAAAACTCTTAAATTGCTTCTAAATCTGTAATATTTAACCTCAAATGAGATCGAACTTCTAATCTTTTAAGATTTTTTATTTTTTTTTTATAAAATCTCACTTAATCCCTTAAATATTGAAACATTTAAACCAGAAATTATTTCAAAGTCAGAAAGGTCACAACCTTTGAACTTTACCACGTTTGGTCACTTTATCTCTATGTACATTGTGCTGGATGATATGGCTGAAAAACCTATCATGATGTAAATGTGTCAAATTGATCAATGTTGATAATTATTGATTATTTTGTTTTGAATATCTGGTGATGTGGCATTTCCTGTTTTAACCACAGCTTCCACTCCACACCGTTTCTGCTTATTTTTAAGCAAAACCTTGAACTGCTGCTGCGCCAGTCACTTAACAAGTTGTTGCTAGGTAACCACAAGTTACGTAACAAGTTGTTGCTAGGTAACCAAACAGTAGATTTCACCAACTTTGCTTGGAAAAAAGTCTGCTGAAGAAACAGTTGGGACTGAGCAGGAGGTTCACCTTCCAGCAGGATAATAACCTTGAAGAATAGAGCAACAGAAAGATTTAGATTACATCATTAATGTAACATTAGTTCATCTCAGTCTTAGGTATAAATATATTGTTAACTTTATCTCTAATGTTTATATTTGTATTATTAATATTTAACACCTTTACATGGAATAGCTTGTCAGTGAATAAGCAATTTCCCCTTGGGGATCAATGAAGAATAAACTATCCTATTCTAAAGCATTGTCACATGTCACAATGGTCTAGTTAAAGTCCAGACCAAAATCCAATTGAAGATCTGTGGTAAGACTTTAAAACTGATGTTCAAAGCTGAATCAAATTGGCTGGACCTTCAGGTAAATTTAGTACTTAAAGCTGCAGAATGTAAGTTTATAAAATTTATGTTTTTTAAAATTAGCATAATGCGTTAGCTTCCATGACAGTAGCCTGCCATGGAAGCTAACGCCAAGGCTCGTTAGCATGGCCACTGGTGACAGTGGATAAGCAGTTTTTCTGCAACATCTCTTCATCTATTAGCACATTTAGCAGCAAGTACATGAGAATGATTAACAGCGGTAAGATCTTCTCCTGGCTCTGATTGGTTGTTTCTGACAGGAAGTGATGCTTTTCTTCAAATGGTGCTCAGGGAGGAGGAGGAGATCGATGTTTTCACAGAGGATCTGTCTCAAACCATAATGTCATGACATGGTGACAGTTTTAACAAATATGCAAAAAAAAAAAAAAAAAAGCATAGTTTTACTGCAGCATCAACCAAAAGGTCCAGGAAGTACTGCAACAGTACGGAGAAAACCTGGTGAACCACCAAAAACCTGGCAGAAGGTTCCAAACCACGTCCTTCCCATGCAGATGCATCGGCAGAGGCCTAAAACTTTTGCACAACACTTTAAAATTAAACACAACACTCCCTCTGATGGGGAAAGAAATTTACAGGCAGCTGCAGCGGAGAGTCTCTATGGCAACTGCTTCACGTTGACTCCTTCCTGCCTCTCGCTCTCCCTCCCTCCGCCTCACGTGGCCGAGGTCTCATTGACTGTTGCCTTGGCAACATATTGCTCCAGCGCATCTCCGGCCCTCCGATGCCCTTTACCCACGTCGCCTACCTCCGTGTCATTTCATTAGGAGCGACTGCCGGCGTACACACACCTGCAACACACGAGCGTCTCTGCATCCTGCGAAGTGACAGGCGGCGGCGCGGCGGGGGACAGAATGCAGATGCGCTCGTGTCGCCTCCCACACCCGGATGAGACATGCGCACAGACACACACACACACACACACACCGAGGGGGCTGTCATGGTTGACCTGTGCACTTTGTGTCCACGGATCACTTCCAGGGCGAATGGCTGGCTGTGCCACACTGACAGATAGGACTAAAGCCCTCTGGGGGCTACAAGCTCCATCCCTCTTCTCCTCATTTCTTCCCTCTCTCTCTTCCCGCCTCTGGCGTTGTCGTGCTTCTACCTGAACCCACGTTTAGCATGTAGCGCCCGCAGTCAGGAAAACGGTCAGGTTTGCAGTCTTGTGCTTGTCTCTCTCTCTCTTTTTTTTTTAAATAAAATCCTCCTAGAGCAGATTCAAACATTTATAGTTTGAAAGCACATCCTTTTTTTTTTTAAACTGAAACTAATCAGCTCCGCAGGGAGAACCTGAGCTGTTGTCTGCAGGCAAACATGACAGCACAACCGAAGGGACAGTTGGTAGAACGGGACTGCAGCACTTTTTCTTTTCTTTTTTTTTTTTCATGCAAAGCTCCAGCAAATCCAGACATTGTATGACTGATTATCAGCAGATGGTCAAAACTTCCACACAAGCATCAGCGGATGCTTTGGAAGGCGCAGAGCACAGACTCATTTCTACGATGAAAGTTTTCCTGATAACGCCGTCTACATACAAGTATAGTAGGATAAATATTTTTAGCTTTATTGTCGTTATAAGTCATTTTGACGACCTGTATTAAGCCGAACGTTAAAATTAAACATCATTAAACATCCACAGAAACGTTTAATAGTGTTTGGTTTTTGCAAACGTTTGCTAATGTTTGCCGAAAGTCAACGGCAGCATTAAGGGGATGTTAGTTCAACTTTTAATGTTAACAACTTGAGTATTTGGATTTTTAAAGTGCTGCTGTTTTGTTCCAAATCAAATTTTGTGAGTTTTGCAAACTGAGCGAGCAAACAAAATCATTTAATACTAATAAAGTGACAATTACCCTGTAAAATTACAAAAATACTACAGTGTAAGTATAAAAAACAAAAAAGCTGCACTGAATGTGCACACCCTTAAAAAAATACTTTTTATTTTATCCAGTTTCAGTTGGTTGGAAATTAAAAAATCTCTGACCAACTTGAAAGAAAGTTCAGCTGTCCTAGGATTTTTGCATCCATTCAGTTTTTAAAGGGTTGAAACTTTTCAAAGGTATCAGTAAGGAGAAGGATGCCAACACAGTCCTCAACATTGTCATTCTGTAATGAATTAAAATAATATATGGGACAACATGGAAATACTGCAAAAATGAATCAGTCTGAATATGGGCAGGAAAGATGCCTCAAGTTCTGGCTGCAAGGTCTCAAGACAGAAAAGACAGAAACATTTATAGACTTTATTTTTCAGTATCTGAGTCAAAAATATATATCCGAAATGAAAAAGAATGTTATGTTTAGTAATGTTTCCAAATGCTTCCACATTTCTACAATTTAAACCACAGAAAAAGGATGTGGAACCTGACGATTCTTACAAAATGCACATCTGAAAGCAGAGAGTTTTTGGGCAGAGAGTTTCAAAAGGTGAAGAAACTTGAATAACCAGCAAAGCTGCGGGAGGAAAACAGCTCTGCTCTGTACAGAAAAAAGGAAGCAATGAAAACAAAGCAAGATGGCAGAGAGGAGCCGAGGGTTGGCACCCAGAGGAGCTTAACCCGACTGCTGATCCTCTCAAGCAGAACGGAGACAAAGAGACGATTAGGCCTGAACTTGTGTTGAGTGTTTCAGTTTATTGGCCCACCCAGCGCTGCCCACTGAGGCGCCGCCCTCTCACTCCTCCACATTTGTGCGGCGATTTGGACCTTGTTCTGCTGCTAATGGTTCTGGTGGCACTGATTTCACTCAGTTTAAACAGGCAGAGATGTCATCTTCTAATAGGAAGGAAGGCGTTTTAGGCGTTTTATTTCCAAAATCGGTTATTTATGAAGCAGCATTTTCATTTCTTACGTGTCCACCTGTCTTGGTTTTGACCCCGTTTCTATTTTCATTCGTCTCCATACACCGCTGAGGGAGGTGGAGATAATAACTGACCTTTTACATGTGCTATCCACATGTAATAAGAGGGAAAATTTGCTCCCAGCAAACCAGGAACTGTCATCTGTGTGTAAATACACAGCGACCTTACGTCTGAGTGCTCCAATTAACAGAAAGGTTACAGAGGAGTGAGATTATTGCAGCGGTTTAATGGTGGGAATATGCTAAAGATTATTTCCAGTTAATCATTTTTTAGCAACGAGGCGCCTACAGATGGTCCGACTCAACTCGGTCCGTAACTACGGTTCGTTTCTGCAGCAGGTTTAACGGGCCGTGGCGTCTGCAGCGAGCAGAGCGTGAATGAGCGAGCAGAAGCAGAAGCTTCTTTCTTTCGTGCCGGAGGTGATAATAAAGAACATGTTAGTTTTTCTCTAACTTGTAAAGAAAATTAAAATAATTTATTTCAATTTTTGGAAGACCTTCTGTTGATCAGATATCAATCGTTCTCAACACAGAAACTGGTGACTGTTCACCAACACTAACCAGAAAAAAAAAAAAAAAACACATTCACACAGCAGGTTAATACGTAAAAAAAATATTTGTTTGTTTTAAAAATACTTCACTGTAAAAGTTATTGACATTTTTGACTCTACATGCAGTTATTCCTTCAACCACTAGAGGCTCCGTGTTCTAATTGTTTAGTATCACTAATTATTACAACATTCTTAAATTTAACTGACCTAAAGTAAACCAAACTGAACTGAACTGCATTTAACTGAACTTAATTCAATTCAATTGTATTGAATTGAATTGAAATGAACTGAATCAAAGTTAATTCAACTGAATAAAAGTGAACTGAACTCAAATGAACTGAACTGAGTTCGACAGAATTGCAATAATTGAACTGAACTGTCCTGAACTAAATGAAATGAAACTAAATATTTTTTTGACAGTACAGATGAGAGAAACATTCATTCTTAAAGTCAAAACTCAAACACAAGGAAGCCAAGAACTGAACTGTTCACTCAACAAAAGACAATAAAACCAAAAAGAAATTAATTTGGAAAAGAAGAGCAGCATATATAGAAAGAACAGAATTACACAGAATAATCAAAGGTTACATCCATAATTTATAATATTTTAAAGCTTAGGAGGATTTTGTTTGCAGCTAAATTAAAGCTACAGTTTTGCAAGAAATTTTTAGCTCAACTTTCACTCGAATTTGAAACTTTATTCCACTGCAAAGCTGAGCTGGACTAGAATCTGCTCTTACCCGTAACAAGGTCTTTAATTTGGAAGAGGGACGATTTGATCAATTTTAAAAGCAGGCAGCATTTTAAGACGGCATAAGAGTTTCTTTATTGTGAAGCAGCGTAATTTATTGAAGCGCTCAGAATCACGACTGGCTTCAGGACGACCCTAATTAATTTACTTTATTGTACCAAGAAACGGCAGCACAGTCAAAGTGACCCGGCCAGAAAGAGCAAAGCCCATCTTTTAAGAAAACCTCTTTCCGAGTCAGGAAATTAATTATTTAATTTATTTTTATTCAGGCATTTAGAGAAATCTCTTCAGTCAGTCAGACACCTCAATACAATCGAGGCACTTTATCCACTCTGTGCTTTTAATTATCCTCTCTCGTTTTTGACTGTAAAACCTAATCAGATTTTGCTTTATTTCTATTCACTACCAACTAATCTTGGTTTGTAAAGCAAATAGAAAAGTGTCTGCTTTGCTTTTTGTGTGATGTGTAACTTTCGAGGTGTTGGTCTCTCTGTTGGCGAAGGCTTGCATTTAAAGAAGCGTTCTCGTCCCTGGAGTTTCCGTTTCATGGCCAAACACACATCTGAATAAAAAGATTTATCCTGAAACTGTAAATATTTATCTTTCTTGAGTCCAAACTGAAACCGCAAGAGTATGTGAAAATGTTCTCTTCTGAATATTCAGAAGAGAAACCTCAAAAGCGTTTGATTTATACATAAAAGATTTCTCGTGATGCCCCAGATCTGGTTTCGAGAAAACAGGCCACAGTTCTTCACTGTTGTGTATTGATTTGTGTAGCGATGGTCAGCAGAGACAAGAAAAAAAAAAAAAAAAATGCAACGTGAGAAGCTGAATCAGAGAAAACACAGAAACTGTGGTGCTAACGGAGGCTAACGGAGAAGCTCTCTGTCTCAGAAGAGAGGAACCTATTTACATGTGGGAATCAATGGGAGGTCAGAGGTCAGCTGCTGTGATTCGGGACGGTGATGAATGGGACGTGATGAGATGCACAGCAGCAGGCCTGGCCACCGAAAGAGGCTGAGGCATTCATTAGCGCACACTGGTCCAGCCAAAGGCCAGACGATCCCATATCAGCCCTCTGTGTGTGTCCATGGCCCGGAGCAACGATCCACTGGGAATCACTGGTTCCCACTGGGAGGCTGGGAAGCTGTTGACTTACAGTGTGAATTGTTGGTAAGGAACCAACCAATGAGAGAAGATCAATTAGAAAATTATTTTATAACAATACAGATTTAATAAAAGGGAAAGTTGTGAAAAGGCTTAAACTTAAAGTATCTTAAATTAATCCGTTAAAATATCTGAATTTCATTTGAAAAAAATTGAAAGTCACAAAGTCTTACATTTTGTGGTAGCCGGACGACTTAATGTTGTACGTGGCTGAAAAACCATATCATGAAATAAGCAGCCAATATAACTAATTATTGATTTGGGTTTTGATTGTTTTAAATTTCTGAAATATTGCAGAACTGGAAGCCTGTTTTATCCAGTTTTCTCTTCACAACGTTGTTTTTTTAAATTTTTGAGCAGCTATGAGGCAAAACCTTAAACTGCTGCTGCGCCAGTTACTGAACAGGCTGTTGCTAGGTAACCACTAGTTACTAGGTAACCACATACTGAGGGAGTTCCAATGTTCAACCAACATTGCTTAGCTTCTCCTCTGTCTACATCGTTCTTTTGTTTTACATTATTGCATTTTATAAATTTCCTTTCATTCAGTCTGATCCTAATAATTTGGTTTGGTTTTGATAAATGTAATAAATCACACTGTTGCAGAAAGGTAAGCGCTGTGGCATAAAGCACACAACCAACACTCACCCTTCAATCAATACACCACGGACCAAATAAAACAAACGCACGTTAGGAAAAATCCCCAGATGGATGTGTGGGGAATGTGTGCAGTGGCTGCAGGTAGAGAAGTTGATGTGTTTGGTGCCACTGCCAGTGACAGAACAAATGTCAGGAGAAGGTAAAGAAGCACAGAGAGAACAGAAACACACTGTTCCCTCTGTCAGCTTATGAAGCTGAGGCTGTGGGGACCAGCATGGAGCTGGGATGATACTGGCAGCTCCGCTGTTTGTCCTCCGTCTCCACCAGCCGCACCGCCTGCCACAGCAAGCAAACACCCGCCTCTCCGCTCAATATGCTGCTGAAGATCACACCAACAAAGTCCACAGGCCGAACGCAAGCAAACACATCCTATACATGTGTAAGTTAAAATTACTGCGCAGGTGAAACGTTAGCGAGCTAATCGCTAACCTGGAAAACTTTCTACCACCCAAAAATAAAAAAACAAAGTCCTTTTTTGCATGCTGGGAAAATTCTCCACATTTTGAGAAGAAATCCTCCTGAATTTCTCCCCCCCACAAATCAAACAGCCATGTTTCTTGTTTCCCTCAGCAGATTAAGTGTGGGCGAGGAACAAAGCAGCCGACTGAGCAGGAACGAGAAGATGAGTCGGGCAACTGGGAATCGGAGTAGCCGCTCCAGACTGGCCTGACAACAACGCAGCCTTATTAGACTCACTAGATCAGAAAACACTGGAGCTCCTCTCTAACTTTCTCCCTCTCTTCATTTATCGCTCTGCCTCCCTCCTTTATTCACTTTTCTACCTCCTGCAAACTCTCTGCTGCTCACAACCTCAAAGCCTCCTCTCTTTAATTTTCCAGAAGCCTCACATTTCCATCTCCCTCTGTTTTATTCAGCGAGTTTCTCCGGGGTTTTATCTGGAATTTCTCTCTGCAATCAGCGGCCGTGTCTTCACCTCCCCTCCTCCGACCTCTGCTCTCTCTTCATCCGCAGCGTTTGCGGCCGGAGCAGGAACCCTGACTCAGGCTGACCTTTTTTTTGAGTTTCCCCTCGGTTTTAGAAAGTGGATCAATTTCACAAATTGAGCGAATGGGGAGGAGACAAAAACCCGCAGATGGCTCTCTCTGTTCTGCAAAATGCCACAGTGACAAAGGCGACACAAAAACCATCCATTGTCCTCTATTTTTCCAGACTCGACTCGTAGCAGCCCTCTCCTTTTTTATTCCATTTTCTTTTCCAGCCGAAAGCCATTTGAACTTGAGCTGACCCACTGTCTCCTCTTTCTTCCTTTTCTCCTCTTTCCATTAACTTCTGCATTTTTTATGGTTGATTTGCAACAGAGCGCATAAATGTAGATGAAAATACAAACTTTTGCTCTGAACTCATCTGTCAAAAGTCAAACTGTGTGTCTAGATGTCATATTTCAGCTTTTATTACCAAATTGGCAATAAAACAACCAAACATTAACTTTGTCTGAATCATTTTTCATGTCAGATTTTCCCAATAATCCCAGATTTCCAGAAGACTCATTTTTATCCTGTTCAAAAGATAAATACTAAATTTCCCAGCAAAGATTCTTCAACAATGGATGGATGAAACTTCTCCACAACGGGACAGAGTATAAAATCTAGAAGTAAATTTTTCAACAACAATAAATGTTTTATACCTGCCGACATCTGCAAAATCAAAAATATAATTTCATCTTTATGACTTTTTGACTTTCTGAGTTCAAGAATAAAACATGACAAAGAAATGTTTCCTTTCTAAAGCATTTCTCATTTAAGTGGGTAAAATTGGACTCATTCTTGTTGCATTCAGACTAAAATTATATTTGTTAAGTTGGAAATATACATTTGAAGACAAATGTTTATATACACCATATAAAAAGACTTTTCCTCACTGTGACGTATAAAACGAGAGTTCACTTTTTCTGTTTTAGGTGAATCAAGATTATAATAACTTGAGGATTTTGCGAAATAACAAAATAATTCATCGACATGGCCTCAAAAGCCACGCAGCAAGGAAGAGGCCATTTACTCCAAAAGTGAAATAAAAAGCTATCTTACAGCTTGCAAGTGAAATAAATCACAGGAAAGAAAAATAAATGTTCTCTGAAAACGTTTCTTTGTTTTCTTGCACTTACATAAACCTCCACTCTTTTCTTTTGTTTATGAAATTTCAGATTTAAAATTGCTGGTTAATGTAGAAATCTTTACTGATTTGGTTTTAGGTTTCAGGCAGCAACATATAAAACATATAAAAAATGACCTTAAGGTCAGAATAGACACTGAGCTTCAATGCATTCACATAAAAAGTTCAATTTAATTCCATCCATCCATTTTCCGTCACCCTTCTCTCTAACGGGGTCGGGAGTTGCTGGTGCCTATCTCCAGCTGCGTTCCGGGCGAGAGGCGGGGTTCACCCTGGACAGGTCGCCAGTCTGTCACAGGGCAACACAGAGAGACAAACAGGACAAACAACCATGCACACACACACTCACACCTACGGAGAATTTGGGAAGGCCAATTAACCTGACAGTCATGTTTTTGGACTGTGGGAGGAAGCCGGAGAACCCGGAGAGAACCCACGCATGCACAGGGAGAACATGCAAACTCCGTGCAGAAAGACCCCGGGCCGGGAATCGAACCCAGGACCTTCTTGCTGCAAGGCAACAGCGCTACCCACTGCGCCACTGTGCAGCCCCAATTTAATTCCATATTTCTATATTTGAAGCAGAATTTAAGCCTTCGTTTTAAAACTCACTGGCAGAAATAATTATGACCCAAAAACCACAGGTGTGTGTAAAATACACAAACTCTGGAGCATAAAAGAGCATCTACTTTCTATTTACACAGTAGTCATTAATAGTTATTGGGTTCTGGTTCTGCATGACTATAACCAAACATGGAGAAGCACCACAAATCTAGAAAATAAAATAAAACACTTGGGAAAATGTAATGTTTTAATTGTTTATTTCTTGTGTTTTTATGATGCAAAGCACTTTAAACTGCCTTGTTGCTGAAATATGCTGTACAAATATCCTTTACTGGCTGATTAATTGATAATAATCAGCGCCTGCAAGGTGTGTATCACAGGATTTGACTTTTAGCTGCTGCAGAGCTGCTGAGTGAGCCTGCAGGTATAAAAGCAACTGCACATTTCAACTTTTTACTTGCACAAAGTATCCACAGTGTGCCTATAAATAAATTGCAATCAACTGCAGCCCAGTGCTTCTCTGTCCTGATGCAACCTCTCATTATCTCCGCTCCACCTCCCTCCATCCCTCCCTGCTGTAACGATCGGGTCATAACTGGGACCGCCGCTCCGGCTCAGGTTTCACGAGGCGTCGGGGGTCTAATTGGGGCTGAATGAGTGCGAGTGTGTGTTGCCGTCAGACTTTATTGACTGGGGTTGGCTTGGTCGTTCTGTCCCTAGCGGAGTTATGCTCTGATTTTATCTTTGCCTATAAACACACACTTGGGAACGAGGAGTTTTCAGCATCAAACAGTGTTTTAATGTCTTTATTTTGTGCAAAACTAAAATAGATGCAATTAGTTTTGCATTTGAAAAATGTACATATGTTTTTTTCTGAAAATTTAAGTGCTATACTGAAGCTCACTTTAACCAACTGCGATCAAGTCATGCATGAACTAAATTACATGTGAGCCATCAAAATGCTAAAAATCCCATTTGAAGCATTTAAGCTTTCTGCTACTCAACGCCTGATTTTACATTTGCAGGATGTTTGACTGCAAACAGGGATTATTTATGCATGACATGAAATCCTGCCTCGTTTTCACTCACGCACATCTGTGTATAAACACCTACATTTGTATGTAAATAAAATAAATTCCTTTGCTTCTAGCAAATCCTTTTAATTAGAGGGCAATTATTTTCACCGATAAATTCAAATGAAGTATTTCACAATACACCCTGAGCTCTTCTGTTTTGTGACATTAAAGGCACAAACTTCAATGCATTCGGGAGGAAAATGATTCATAGTTTTCACATTTTCTACAACCAGGACTTTGACTGGACCGTTTTTACAGATTAATATGTTTTCAGTTTAGAGTTATTTTATTTTTAGTGAAGGTAAGCCTTCACTAAACCAAGCTCTTCAAAGACGGGCCTATAAAAAACATCCAAACCCTCAGATGTTTTGCACAATTTCTTGCTTTTACAAAATCAATCATGATCAAGAAAATGTGACTTTTTTGATGCAAAAAAAATTTAATGTCAAATATCTTGATTGATTTTCTTAAAACATTTTTAATGATGTCAAAATTAAATTGGCATTGGAGGGTTGTAGTCTTTCAAGGACAGATATAATTTGAAATGAAGTTAGCGCTTTAGCATTAGCTTCTACTGGTGCTGGTGTCGCTGCTTTAGCGCAACAAACGTTTTAGTCCTTGTTCAAGAACAGTTCTCTGCAAGATATTTAAATATTAGGATGTTGACTTTCAACCTAAACTCTAAGATTCTCCACAACTTCACCCACGGCCTCTCTGATGTGTTCCTGTGCGTAAATGAATAATAAATAATAAAACTGCTGCATTTATACTGAGATTAAAAGGCACAAAGGTTCAACTAGTTAGATTTCCAAATCCAACTTTTAGCTCTGTGTTTTATTTAAGGGTATAAAGGAAGAGGAGGTTGCATTGTCAGATTTTTATCCATAAGGAAACTGTTTTTCTCCAACATCTCAATAAATCTGTAAATAATTTTCCAAGACGCAGCAGTAAGACTTTAAGAGTTGACGCAATGCATAATGAAATCCACCAGAGCTAAAATAGTTTTAGTTTTTAATTTATGTTTGAGAAGAGAAAACCAAAACCAAACCGTGTGACAGAACAATTTTCCGCAATTTGACTCAATAGTTCACACCTCTTTGTTGTAGCTCTAAATTGATTTTCTGTTGTTTTTTCCAGATTCCTGCAGTCATTTTGCTTCATTTACAACTGAACAAATAAAAGTGTGCACACATCCTGCTCTGTCATAAACAAAGCGCGTTCAGTTTGTGGGTGTGATGTGCTTTTAGTTTGTTGGTGAGGTGCAGCAGCAGAAACAATACGTGAGGTGCAGACAATCTTGGCTGTTGTCTCGGTTTAGACACCAGTGTTCCCATTAAAACCTGCTGTCAGCGCCATCACTGCATACCACTCTCTATTTTACACAAAACAATGCCCCCCTAATTGGAAAGCTTATGCAGCAGCACCAAATATCCCCGCAAGAACACACACACATTGTCAGAAAGAGACGACACACCCTGGAAACTCATTGCCTCGTTAAAGAGAGAACTTTTCTAAACCAACAAAGCAACTTGACTCAGCGGCAGAAGTGCGTGTGTGTGAACAGTCGGAGGAAGGATTAATCTTTCCCGCTGTTTGTGTCATGGCTGGATGTGAAAGCGTCTCCCGCAGCGTGAGCGGCGATGTCTGAGATCCGCCTCCAGGCTGGCTACGTCGTTGGCGCTAAGGCAGCCGCTAATCTGTAATCAAACAAATGCGCGAGCCGCGATCCTCCATGTTTGAGCTCCACAGAGGATGAGGACTGTCACCATCCTGTTTGTCCTGACAAACTGACACTGGAAAAGCGGTTTCTGCTACAGCTCCTGTCATCACTCTGATTGGTTTACAAAGGCTTCTCAATTCAACCTTTAGCTCTGTGTTTTATTTAAGGGCATCAGGGGAAAAAAGTCTGAGCTTTTCAACAAAATTTTTTTATTTGGGTTTGACTAATCAAAGTTTCACCAGCAGAAGAAATAAAATACGCGGTAGAGCTGGTTATGAACAGATAGAGGTGTTTTAGGCAAGAGAATTAAGGTCATTGAAAAAATCTGAGATTTCTGAGATTTTAATCTCAGAAGTCTGACTTTAATCAATCAAAATTCATAATTCTGAGAAAAATGTCAAAATTCCAAGAAAAAAAGTCAGAATTCTGAGAGAAAAATTCTTAATTCTGAGATGAAAAGAGTAAGAACTCTGAGACGTGTGGATTCTGAGAAAAATTAAGATAAATTTGACTTTTGCGCATTTCGCTATCTTGACCAGGAAGGCACAACGGCCTTCATCATGGCCTCAGATTGAGCTAAAACATTATTTCCTTCCGTCGACCGTCAAAAGAATAACATTTATTAACCATCTGTGAATACATGATAAAATATTTCTGAAAGTGAATCATGTTATTGTGCAAGTTTAGAAGTCGGAGATCTTTTCAAATCAAGACATTGTTGGGTTTTGCTGCTTCACTGTGAGTTTCAGACCTTGAGCACAAATTGCCTTCAGCCAGTGGATTGTAGACTCACTGAGACAAACAATAGACTTTAAAAGAATAGTGGATGTTTTCAAACTCTGTATAAACTTGCACAATGTGCCATAAATACACAAACCTCTGAATAAAAATGAGAGAGGGACTTCTCTCATGATTAATTGTAACGATTAATCGTTAGAATAGAATAATCGATTAATCAGATAAAAAAATGGCACATTCTGCAGATTTAAGCCTTTTACATAAAATAAGAAAAACATAAATGCAAAAGTATGTTTATTTGTACAATTTTGGCTGAGTGCTGGGTTCTGTTTGTTTGTTTTTCAAAAATGAGTCATTTTTAGAGTCTGTACACTCCTTTAATTACTAAATTAGTTGAGGATTATTTAAATAACTGATTAATCATCTTAATTCGATTAATCGATTCAGTTCAATTCAGTTTTGACCCAGAAAGAGTGAAATTTACAGAGAAACCCACACAACTAGGATCAAAACCAGTCATTTTATTTCATAATAAAGTAATTATGTCACCCTCAGTTTTCATAAAAATGCTCAATATATCAAACAAAAATTGAAAGAAATTTAGCTTTGTAACATGACGTGTGAAATTGGGCCTATGTCTCTTTAAGAAGCTCCTATTGGTGTCATAATTAGAGAATTTGGTACAATATGATACAATGTGATTCAATATATTTTGATGTTTTATTACAAGAGACTGCAACTCAAGTCCTCAAGTGCAAACTGCCCTGCAACTTTTGGATGCATCCCTGATCCAGGACACCTAAATCAAGCTAATGGTTAATTACTGCGCTTTTGCAAAACTTCCTCACCAGCCAGGAAGTAATTCAGTAATTCAGCCTTTTGATTTAGGAGCAGGTACGCATTCAAAAGTTTCAGGACAGTGACCTTGGATGGCTGGAGTCGCTGACCTCTCCAGTGCTGTGTAAGTATATTATAGCTCTATAAACAACAGAATGGATTCGAATGCCTAAACTCTGTCACTGAAGAGGCGCTGCTTCTTATTTAAGATTTGAGCTGAATGAAAATAACTTCAAACTGATCTGATTCTTCACATCCACTATAAATTATAATTAAAAAGTGGTGATGTCTAATTAGAGGTCAAATTCAAATATACTTTATTGATCCCAAAGAGAAATTAAATGTTGTTGTAACTCATCTTAATTCAAATTCTTCAAAGAATAATTTATTATTCTGATGATTAACTGATTAATTGCCAAAAAAATTATAGTTTAAATACGATTAACATCAACATGTGAAAAGCTAATCTGTTGGCTTTGTTTTGATAAACTGATTAATAACAGAAACAGAACAGAAAAATATGCATAATGTAATTTTTTTAAATTAAATTTGAACTAGGTGAAGCTAAAACTTCATCTTTAGTGCAAAATGTACATATCTTATGTACAGTTTTGGTTTATTTAGTGTTATTCTTTCACTAAATGATCTTTTTTAATCTGTACACTCCAATTAACAATTGCTAAATTAGCTGATGGTTATTTAAAAACTCGATTAATCACAACTGAACCGATTAATCGTTTCAGACCTAACCAGAAAATATTCAAAGGGAAGGATTTTAATATTTGTTATGCAGCATATTGAGAATCCACACAGTATAAAAGCAACTGATGCTTCATGAATTTTATTTTCTCTCAGAAGTGCAGAATAACCAACTCAAGTGTTTAATCCTGCCATGCTTCACTGCTAACACCGATCTAGCTGATGCCTGCTGGGAGGTCCATTCTGCAACACAAGTTGACAATTCTGGGCTTGATTTGTTTCACTGAGTACTTTTAAGTTTATTTATTTGGATTATATAGACCCACAATAGCTGTTTGGGGTATTCACTGAGGTCCAGCAGTGGACAAGGAACTGAGCCAGAGTCCCTAAATCCCTTATAAGCATCCCACATGACACTGAATGCAGCCAAGTGGAGGCCAAGAAAGATAAAAAGGAAAGTCTTGAGCTTTTTCCGGAGCACTAAAGTAGCTGACGAGCCTCGAGTTGCCAGGCGGTTGGTTCGCTCTTCCCCAGTTTTCCGTCCAAATCTACCTCCGGGTAGCTTTCAATCCTTTCTCATCTCTTCCTCTCCCTCCTCTTCACTTTCCTTTGGTTTGTCAAAGGGTTTCAGGCTCAATAAAACACTTTTGCGCAGTGGAGTAGGTGTGCAGGATGCGGTATCGACATAACCTTGA
Organism: Poeciliopsis turneri; assembly: GCA_922788865.1. Lineage (NCBI taxonomy): Eukaryota > Metazoa > Chordata > Actinopteri > Cyprinodontiformes > Poeciliidae > Poeciliopsis > Poeciliopsis turneri. Next base: position 149,260 of record CAKLNU010000879.1, read on the forward strand.
CTCGATGTGGGCCGAGCACAAATGGGGGAACCGGGGCGGCTCGGAAGCAAATAGCCGACAGGCCCACCGAGAAGCGCCATGATAGAATGGAAAAAGAAATTGGGTCTCTGTAGTAATGTTAAAATAAAGTTGATTTGACAGTGCTGTTGATCCTCTCTCTGCATCGGATTCAATTTGGTGCCGGGCGGCGCTGCACCACGCCATCTCACCCTCCGACACGGGGGAGTTCTGCGCGCCCGGCAGTCCCGATTTGTTATGAATTTCGTGCTAAAGGGTTCTGCTTGAATATTCATCTCCCTGCCCTTCATTGTTTTCCTTTTCATTCTTCTTTCATCAATTTTTAATACACACCACTACTCAATCTTGTCCCTGTTCTACCTCACTTCATTCAAAATCCTCTTATAAAAAGTCATTTCTGCTCAGCACATAAGGGTGCAGAAAAAAACCCCAGAATGAAATCAACAAAATGATGAGTGCAGTCTCTATTTCTGATTTCTTTTCCTTTCTGCTTTTTTGTTGCAATTTGGAGAGTTGGCGTACTGTCGACTGTCCCCATCGTGAAAATCCACCAAGAAATGTGGAGATTTAGCAGGACAGCATTTCTCAAGATGCACCCAATTATGTGAAAAAGATGAAAGGCGCCAAGTTTCCATGCATGCATGGCGCTTGCTTCCCAAAATAAGGAACTGCTAGCAAGATCCAGCGAGGAAATGTTTTGAAGTGCAGAGAGAAGTCCAAAGACCAGAAATCCAGCATCATACGCAGAGAGAGAGAGAAGGGTCATGTTTACTCACTCGCTAACTATATTGTATGAAATAAGTAAACGCAAGCAGAATGAAGAGGAATATATACGGCTGAACAGCCAAACGCATTGGCTGCCTGTCAAAAACTATGCTTCTGTCCCGCAGGGCCGCCAGCTTACAGCCGTCCCACTGATCCTTCCTCATTCTGATTCGCTGCCAAGTTAAATTTTCCAGACAACAAATGATTAAGTTGAAGAATAATAACACTTTCTGAATAATATCCAAATCCCGTCTGTAGAATAATGAACAAAAAGGCAGTAGTATATATTTTCCAGTGTCATTTTACAGCACAACCAATATTCATGAACTCTTCCTGAGAGAAAACATCCGTATTGTTGTTTCTAAATGAATATGAACTTGTTCTCTTTGCATGATTTGAGGTCTGAAAGCTCTGCAACCTTCTCCTTATTTTGACCATTTCTCATTTTCTGCTAATACCAAATTTTTGCTTGGACTTTCGCAGACATGTTGTCAGTAGTTCATAGAATAAAAGAACAACGTCCATTTTAGTCAAACATAAACCTTTAAAAAGTAAAAATGAAAGGAACTCGTTATTTTGTAGTGGACTATTATCATTTTCCAGAGCTGTATAATAAAAAAAACTTCCACTTTGTGACTTCAATAAGTAAAAATGTTTTAATGACAAATGTAATCTATTAACAACAGAGATAAAAGTCATATTACATTTCGTCTTTGACCACAATATAGTAAACATATGTACATATAAGCAAAATTACAGCATTTAAATTCACTGTAAATGAGTCCCCAGCTTGCAAAAGTATTGTAAAATAGTGTGAAAGTTCTACAGATTTTATAATAATAAGCCTTTATTTTTTGTGCGTGTTTTTTTTTTCCATTTTAAAGGCTCTAGTAACATCCAGCATCATTTCCAGGTTTATCTCTGCTGCTCCACAGGCGTTCAGAGAGAAAAACACTGTTTTCAGACTGAGGCAGAAAACATCAAATGTATAACCTCCATAGTGAATGATTAATGAGACCGAGTCCAGTTGCAGAGAGACATGAAACTAAACTTAAAAAAAAAGCTGATAAACGCATAAAAACGCCTGAATCTGTCCTGTAAAACTCATCATCTTGTATTTTCGTCATCTGAAATGACTTCCCCAGTGGTAAAACCTTTTGCCCTCCTGCTAATAAACACTTACCCCCCATGTGTTTTTCGCTCATAGCAAACTATCAACAATCATTTGAAATTAACTCCCGAATCTGAACTAATAAAATCAGCAGGCAAATGGCAGGAAGTGACACATCAATAAAAACATCGAGGACGTTTTCATCTGTTGTGACATCTTTAATTAAGATCCACTATTTCAGTGAACTGTGCTCACTCATGCACAGAAAACAACTTTTCATTCTTACAGGCTGTTCAGCAGCACACACACACACACACACACACACACACACACACACACACACACACACACACACACACACACACAGCCATTGTCCTGCTCTGAGCTTTCAGCACATTTTACGCATAAACTTTTACAAGCATTTTGATCATATTCACTTTGAACGGAGTGAATGTGGCCTCAGATGCTTTCGCCAGGCCGTTGTTGTTTCACTGTGATCTGCTACTGTATATCTGGAATAATAGGAAGCATCAAGTTTCATGTCCAATGATCGTTAGAGCCTCACAGAGTGTAGAGACAATCAGTTTAATGGCGTTCTGCTGTTGCTTCATGCACCATTTTGTGGGGCTGTTATGTAAATCCTGCGGGCTTTTAGTGGTGATGTTTTTTTGCACAATAATTGGCTCTGCTGTGTCTAAATACCGTCTTCTGTGTCTGTGAGTGAAGAATTATTCAAAGTTATAACCAGTAATAAGCTGTCAAGACGTAGGCGTATGTTTATTTTACCTCTATTTGCAAGGATTTTTTTCCAGTTTGGACATGAATACGAGCATCAGAGTCTTAATTCTTGTTTAGTTTCTCTTGCATTTCATCCAAGAGAAACCGACATGGACTGAATCCCACAAACAGGAATCTGAACAACTGTAGTTTTTCTGCTTTGCTATCGTTAAGGTCCTCCGTCTAAAAGAAACCAGCAGAAAACTTGAACTGAAAGCTGCTTTTTCACAGGAGGAACCTTTTCCAGGAACTTGTTTATTTTTCTACCTATTTCCTGTCATCACCGCGGGAAACGGAACCGAATCAGAAAACCAGCGTGGGAAACAGGCCTTATATAGCATAAGAGGCCAAAAGGCTCTCTGAGCTTAAACTTTGAGAAACTCCCTTTTATTTTTTGTTAATGTTTCCCGGAAACTTTGGATGGGATGAAGGTCATATAAAAGATGAGACACACATTGAGCAACTAACAGCAAAGTTTATTATTCTTCTGTGTAATGAACGTATATAATACTATGTGCAATACTTTTGGTATCATTTAGAAACTGTAATAAATAGCCCTTAGGTTCTGTACATCACCAATAGCCATAATAGTGAACATAAATTATTTTATCAAGACAAAATCTATCCAAAATTTGGATGTTAGCTTTTATTTGAGCTTTCTTCCTCCTCAGAATGGGAATGGATGCTTCTAAAACCATTCAAATAACACATTTCCAATCCCAAGTTGGAAAAATAAACTGGAAAACGTCTCTAAGTTTGGACAAATTTGAGCAACTCATCTTAAAATCCAATTTGGATTTGGTACTGCTGGTTTTACACGCGTAATGTTCTGAAAAGGCTTTGTGATTAGCTTGAATTGCTACCAGTTCATCCTGTTCTTACCGCTGAACAGAACAGAACCAGGAGCAAATCAAAAATAAGTTTTCTAACTTGCTCTCTGAAGGATAAAAAGTCTGTTATTTGATTTTCAGATTGCAGTTTGATCACAATAGCTCTAAGAGTACAGAGCCATTTTTTTTTTCTTCTTGGAAGTAAACGTTTAACCAAAGAAGTAATATTTGCGTTGAGACTAAGGATGTATATAGAAATTTTCTTTTGTTTGAGCTCCTCTTTCAACATAAAATACAATAAATATCAAACTTCTGAATGTTTCAGTGAGAATTTCCATGTATAAAACATCTTCCCACATCTAAATGCCATATTTGTAATGTAAATGGTGCAGAAATAATTGCTCCCTTATGTGCTCAAATAGTTTTATCTACCAGCTGATTGTAATTGAAAGCAAGCATTTCATTCAAGAGGAGGTTTAAATTTTAATTCCTGCACTTTATTGTGCAACGACGTGTGATGCCACTTTAATTTCCCTCTGTATCTTTTAATTCGGCTTGCTGTGCATCTTCCTCCGTTCTGTCGCCTTTGCCCTGACGTGAGCGTTCGATTCACTGAGCTCATGAGTGTCTGCGCTCATCAAAGAGAAGGTGAAGCTCTTCCTGCCAGCAATGAGGTCCCGATTCGGGGCTCAGGTGGTTCTGGATCGTCGGAGGAAAACATAAAAGTCGAATGCTTCCGCTCTCCCTTTGTTGATCTAGTTCAATCTCGCTTTAGTCTGTAATCCCATAATCTTCCTCTCTGTGCACACACACTGCAGCTCGACACGCTGGCTGCTGCATCAATCTGTCTCAAACCTGAACCTGAGCTCTTCGCCTCAGCGCTCTTTGCTTTCTCGCACCTCAAGCAGAGGCTACCTCCAAACAAAACCATTGGTTTCAAGTGAGGCTTTGTTTAAATTCACATTTTGTTTGTTTTTATGCTTCCATTTGGAGCTCAACTGCTTCTAAAATTGACCCAAGAACTTAAAAAAAACACTCAGCTGTATTTTGGTGTCTGAAAAATAGCAGTTTCAAAAACCTTACGATTATTAAGTCACACTGCCTTGTTACTGTTGAGCATAAATAATTCTGTGTTTTTCTTCCATCTCTCTTAGCTAGTCGCAAAGCTAAAGCTAAAGGAAATGACAGGTCAGGAAACGCCCTCAAAGGTAAGGTTAGAGGATGTGTTAGCAGGGAACTCCCTCCTTAGGGTGTAGCTTCGATAGAGGCTAACAAAGAGAACGGAAAACTTTTGTTTGATGCCATTTTGTCTGTTAGCGCCTAAAAGTAGCACGTCAGAATGGACCGGCTGTATTTTGGTATTAATCACTCATGAATTCAACTCACTGACTCTTCTTCAATCTCTTATATCAAGAACGTAGCATGGAGAAGGAGAATTCTCCACCTTTAAACACAAACGTAACTCCAGCATGTTTGGTCAGCTGGTTTTATGTGCTGTACAATGGCTGCTGGATAAAAAGTAACAAGCATTTTGTCGCTGACTTACCACCCAGAAACCACTTGCTGCATTCAAATTGGCTGTGCAGGAGGCACAACTAATGCTTATCAAAGATGTACGGTTGTATAACTTTACATCTGTTTGCAGCCGTTTTCACTTGAGTGTAAACGTTGAGTTGGGATGTGTGGCCAGCTGCAGCTTATTTGGATTTAAAGAGTCCCTAAAGCAGAACTGACCAGACTAAAATCTCGTCATTTAAAAATGATTTTGTGCAAAAAAATTAAAAAAGGATTTTTAAACCTATCCTAACCACAATACATCAACTTTAAAACTTACTCTTGGAGCAGATTTTCGTCTCCCCTGCAGATTAAAAATATGGTGAAATGATTTTTTTTGTCCAAAAAATGGAAGCAGACAAACAGCCTGAGACTGAGGGCACCGGTCAGAGCAGTGAGTCGGTTTCTAAGCGTTTTCCTTCGGGGACCAACTCAAAGCAACAGTTGGATTCTTACACAATGCAGCCTGTGTAGCAGAGCCACGTTTCATTGTTCCCACGATAATAGAGCATCTTTTCTGCATCCTCACAGGCTGCTGCTTGGAAGGAAAATCTCCTGGGTTTAAGCACATAATGACGCTGTTTCGCTACGCTCATCGCCTTTCACTTTCTTAGACTTTTACAGCAACGTTGAGCAGAAACGGCTGACAGCGAGGAACACCAGATCTCAGCAGGTTCCCTGAAAAGACGAGCCGTTTCAGCAGCTATATTTATGTGTGGATTTGTATCATTTATATAGAAAATGTAGGAAAATATCATTTCTTTTAAAGACCAAAACCTGAATAAATGCTGGTACTGATATTGTCTTCCAAACTGCCTAGAATTTAAATTAAAACTGATTGAAATCTGTTATTTTTTAACCTCAATTTAAATTAACACGATCAAAATAACGTGATATAAACTGTTAAATGCAAGTTATTTGCTTTTTGTACGACAATATGCCGATTGGTGTAAACAGGTCGCACTTAAAAACAATCAGTGTTGAAGCAAATTCAATTACACTGAACTGAACAGTCATCATTCAACTGAACTGAATGCAAAGTGAATCAAATAAACGAACTGATGAAATCAAACGGCGTTCAATCTGGTTCAACTGAACTGAACCGAAGTCAGTCAAACCTGACTGAATGTAATTCAATTCAACTGAAAAGAACTGAATCAACCTCAATCATGAACTAAAGTTATTTCAGTGGAACCGAATTTAATCAAACTGAACTGAACTGAATTAAATGGAACCAGATTGAATTGAGTCGAAGTGAAATTAACGACGCAGAATTTCAGAAAAACTGATACAAACCAAGCAAATTTAAATCAAAATGAACAAATTTTGTGAATTGAAGTTTACATTAAATCATTTGGAGTTGTGTTTAATGTTACTGAACCGAAGTAAATATTTTTGATGAAGCAGAAATGAACTGAGTTCACAAATTAAATCAAACAGTTCATCCAAAACAAACGGGGCTGAAGAAAATTTAATAGACGTGCACCGACAAAAATCTGATTTAAGTCTAACTGAGCAGAAATGAACTGAACTAAAACTAATTCAGTTCAATCCAAGTCAGTTCAACATTCTGTTAAACTGAACATGCAGATCAGTTCACTTCAATTTAGTCTAATCCAGTTCAGTTTGATTATTTATTTTAGTTTCCCTGAAGAGTAAAATATGTGAGAACAGAAAAGATTTTTTTCTATTTGCTGTTTTAAACTGTTTAAATATTTTGAAAGCATTTTTTTTTCTCCACAATAAAGGAAAACAAAATCCTGAACCAGTTGTTTGAAGGTGAATCCTGATTAAATTATTATTTCTCTGTTCTTTCTCAAGGAAATTATTCAGCAGCAGAATAATTTATCTCCAAATAAAACCTTCATTGAGCGCGAAGGACTGAATAAAACATATACACCACAAAACAAAATATGTTTTAGCATGAAAAATGATTTTTATTAGTGGAAAACCTGGTTATTGGTGGAACTAATGACCAGAAATGAAGTTAATTTTACAGAGGTTATTCCTCCATTTCTATCAGGATTAATTAGCATCATCATTAATTTTAAAGCATCTTTTTAGCTTTAAAACTGAGCTATATGGAGAAGACGGAGCTGTTCCCAGCTTTAAATGTGTTTCATTCTACCTTTGAGGAGGATTTAGATGCAGGATTGGGTAAATGGAATCAGAAGTTTTCCTTCAAATCTGGTAAAATATATTTAGGGAAGAAGAACGAGGGGCATCTTTAATCGTTTCCCTGCTTTCCCGACTGCGGCAGCCCAAAAAGACGTGTCTTTGCCGACTCGTTTGATCACCGAGAAAATCCTCTCGTGTCAAACTTCCCCCGACTTCAGACTTAAAAAATAAAAAGATAAGAAAAAGAAGAAGAAGAAAAAAAAAATCCTTAAATCAAAGAGCATCTTGGAGTGAGAAAAAGAGCAGCACAACCCTTAAAAATAGCAGCATCAAAATACCATCCGTCATCTTTTTTAACTCCAAGAAACAAGGAGAACAAAGACAGGAGATGAAAGTGCGGACAAAATTTCCTCTCGGTGTAAGTGCAGCAGGTGGGAGGTAAACTGAAGGCCGGCTGGAAGTTTTCCTGCTTCCTCCCAGCAGCAGATTAGACCCGCAGCTTCCAAAGTGGGACACGAGTGTCCTTGGACGTTCCTCTTTTTTAACTCCATCTGATGTTATCATCCCTGACTCGGACTAAGTATGGCTTAATATTTGGTCCAGTAGCAATTTCAGCCTTGAGAAAGAGGCTGCGGTGCAGTAATGAAGCCTCATTGTTTGCTACGGCTTCAATGGAGGCTTTGTTGCTCAGAAATCTGCACAATAATTTGCTTTTTTTCTTTTTTTTATATATGTGTTCAATGTATTTTCAAGGGCACAAGCAAGATAAGCACCTGGAATAAAAGGTGAATGGTTTTATAATGTTTCATTAGAGGGGATTGCTCAGCCAAGGTTATATCAGGCTAACGATTAGCATTCAAACGGCAGCGTCTTTAATTGAAGTGGTCAGCAACACATTTGTTCAGCAACACATTGGTATGCATCTGATATGATGAAGGTGTTTGACCCGTGTGTGTGTGTTTGAATGTGAATGCGTGCGTGTGTGTGGATGCATATATGCGTGCGTGCGAGTGTGTCTGTCTGTGTGTGTGTGTGTGTGTGTGTGTGTGTGTGTGTGTGTGCACACATCCCCCAAAAAAAGACAAGAAGGAAAAAAAGGAAAAACATGCAACAAAAATACCTTCGTCTCGAGGCTTGTTCATTGAAGATTCATCAGTTTTTTTTGTGAGCGGACCTAGGGTTAAGAAAAAAAGGGGGGAAAAAGAGAAAAGAGAAAATTTCAAAAAAGATTACTGGCAAAAACCGATTTAAAAAAAAAAAAGAATATCAAAAAAAGAAAAGAAGCAAGAGTGAAAAAAAGGACAAATCAGTTCAAGAGTTCATGTTTGCTTATTGTGTTTTTTTTTCTTTAAAAAGAGCACAAAAACAAAAAAGAAGGCATCACAGACACAGATTTATCACAAGAAAAGACACAAGATCAAAGAAGAAATCGGCTGCCATGTTTGTTTTCGGTTTTATTTTAAACCCTGTTTGCTCTGTTAGTTAAACTTTTGGACGCTGACTAGGTGGTAAGTCGGGTTTGAAGAACAGGACCCAAAAACAAACTGACCTCTAAAAAATGTGCAACTAATAAAAAAAAAAAAACCCTGAGGAAGAACGGCAGGTTTGGGTCCTGATGCTCAAACGGATCAGAAAACTGTTTATTACCGTGAATGAATGAGAAAAACACACCGGAGACCAAGACAGCTTTAATAGGACGACACGGAGCCTGTAATGGTAAACAGCATGTTAACATGTTCCTGACAAAACACAAAACAGGTGCTTGGTTTGGTTTTTTTTTCTGTTTTTATCATGTGTGAGGAATTCAGTGTTTATTCCTCAGGCGGGAAAATAATGACATGGCGCAACAGCAGCAAATGACAAGCGAGCGTCAGGTTGATTGCAGAGAGGATTCTGGGTAAGAGGGCAGCGCGGAATGACCCCCGTCTGCCTACAGGCTGTATTTTTACTAAATTAAAAGAGTGGCATGAAGAAAAGTGGAGAAGCGAAATGACCCCCTCTTTTATTTCCTCCATCGGTGTAAACAAACATGATGGAGAGTGGATTTTTCTCTTTTTTTTTTTTTTTTTTTGACCAAAAATTCAGTAAATGTGTGAAATGTTAAAAACGATGCTTTCATTTAATTTCCATCTGACGTTTGCTCCTGAGCCGCATTGCAGGTCATCCTGTACAACTTCATTCCTCACATTCTGGATGTTTCTTGTGAAAACATCCTCACCATTTCAACGGTTTGACTTTATTTCGCCTTAATTTTAAGTGGAAGTCGATGTGAAAACTTCTAGTTTTCTCGTTTTCAGTGGCAACTGTTGAAAGGAAATGCATAAGAAGACGCGGCAAACGTGTAGAAGAAAGTAAAAATTACATTTTCTAATCTGCATTCAAATGATGTTTGAAGGAAAATTAATTTTCCACTTCACCTGAGAAACATCACGTGCTCAGGTGAGCATGGTAGTGGCAGTATCATGCTTTGTAGAAGCTTCTGTTTACCGAGAACAGGGAAACTGGTCAGAGTTTAAAGGGAAGGTAAAATATTTGAGTTTCCAGAAGAACAACAACCCTAAATCTGAAGCTGGAGCTACAAAGGAAGAGTTCTGGTTTTAGAAAGGCCTAGTCAAAGTTCTGGCTTGAAAACTGTTCCCAGATCTGTCCAGTCAGACTGAGCGGCCAAAAATCTCATTCTTGATGCAGACAAACTGGTAGAGATGTTTCCAAAAGAAAATCAGGAGTGAAAGATGCTTTATTAATTATTACCTACTTGTTTTTTAAGAAAAAATAAATCTTCTAGATTCTTTTCACATTAATTGGCTATTTTAATTGGTCCATTGCTGAAAATCCCAGTGAAAAACACAAAAAATTTGGCAGCAACATAACAAAATGCAGATATTTTTAAGGCGTTTAAATAATTTTCCAAGATAAAACATCATTTTTTCTTTGTATAAATGAAAACTCTGCGAGCCTGAGTTTCAAATATTGGCTACTTTACTGGACATAATAAGATTTTATAACAATCTGCAGTTCAACAATGAAAAAGTTCAACCTGGAGCATTTAATAGTCACTAAAACACAAAACATTAAATATTTTACCTTTAATATCTGACCTCATCTTGAAAACTCTAATAAAGGAAGGTTCATAAGACATAAAATAAAGTCATAAGAACAAAATAAAGTTTCTAATTTTTATCTAAACAAGCAGGGAATATCTAAAATGACCTGATATTCAAGACAAAATCAGAACTATTTCTTCTATGAAAGTTTAATTCTTCATAAAAGACAGAAAACTGGTGGAAATGTGCAGACGCTGCCACGCTGATGTATTGATCTCATTAAAAATATATTATATAAATTTCACCAGCTACCAGAATTAAGCTCCATTTTTTGTAATAACTGTCACAGCATAAAACGACAGGCTATAATTTCAACATGAATCATATTAAAATACAGACTTGCATTCATATGTGGCGTAACTGGAAAAATTCCTCATTTATCTGGATGGTTTCTGCCTTTTTGCGTTTTCTTCGTTTGATTTTTGGGTTTTCTTTTTAAGAACTAAAGTGTAAAAATGAGATGAGTTTATGAATTAATTACTAAAATCTATTCAGGGTCAGGAAATTTCAGATTTGGAAAAACTTCAGGCAGGTTTCCAAGATGTTTTCCATCATAAGATCTTACAGAAACATCTGACGCTGAGCCCGAATCTGAATTTTATATGATCCAATACCGAACGGCAATTTCTTTTTCACTTTCCCGAACGTCCGATTCAAGTAAAACAGATTTGTTTTGGTACTCAAAACTCTGAAAAAGGCTATAAATAAAATAAATTTGCCCTTTTCTGCAGTCAGAGCTTTATTTTTTCAACTCAAGGACATCCTGGCACAACACAAGATGTTCCAGGAAGTTTGTAAATTTTGCTTTGGCCAAATTGCTTCTCCATAAAATGTCTTGAATCATGACTTTTTTTTTTTTTTTCCCCAGTAATGGTCACAAAAAGTCCTTTTGTTGCCATTCATCCTCCAGTGGGGAGCCAACGCTAACCTTCCACCCAATCATATTTAATTTCAGCAGAACTAAAGTGGAGTGCTGTGTTGTGCCTGATAAGTGGACTGGAGACGGTTCTCTGAGTGGCTTCAGCCGAACGCATTAAAACATGCAGCAGCAAAAACGCAGCCAGGAAGTTAATTCAGGAGGAGTTTATATCTTAGGAGGAGAACGTGTCCCAGAGTTCGCTCCAATCACAAAGTACAAACACAGCTTATTAAAAGCTCCTACTGTTCTCTTCTCGTCGGTTATTGGTGCTTATTTTACAGGGACTTTTCTGAAACGAGGTGTTTCAGGGAAAAAGAGATCAGGACGATGATGATGAGGAAGATTGTTCGGTTTAAGGTCTGAATGCGGTTTAGAGACACAGAAAAAAATATTAATCCAATAGAAAATTGTAATTTGAATCGATTCAAAATGCTCAAAATTGTTTGAGTTTGAAAAATAAAATGATATTTTTTTTTATATCAGAAGAGCCAATCAGCTACGCTAACCTAATGCAGATCATTAAGTTGCAGAACTAAACCTAAACCCAATCCTCCTTAAATATGCACTGATGAAATGTGAAACCTGACAGAATTGTTTTGAATGTTCTTTTTGTTTACAATGTTTTTGTTGTTTTTTTCCTCTTGTGAATTTCATAACTAAACGATTGATATAAAATTTATTTCTGGATCAAGAAATGCAAATGCAAATCAGTGTGTTTGCATTTAAGTCCAAATGCACATTAAAAATAAGCTGAAGGTCAACAGGAACATAAAAAATATAACAACTTATAATAAACAGTTTATAAACAAACTTTTTTGTTTTCTGTATGCAGTCACTGTAATAAGAAATGTCAATTTCAAATTGCACATTTTTAAAGATCTTGAGTCAAAACATGTTTTATTCTCAACTCTTTGGTGCAGAAAACTGGTTAAAAATGTATCTATTCACTGCATGTTGTGTAAAATGCTGCACATTTACCAACTATTCAGACTGAGAGACACAATAAAAATGTAATATTGAAAGAAAACAACTAAAAAAAGTCAAAATAGGTTTTTTTATTTTCTTCTTAAAGAAGGTTTTTTGTCATGTATTAGTTTTGGATTAAGGATGAAAATCCCATATTTCCTCTCATCCATTATTTTACAAATCTCCAAAACAAAATGGCATAAAATAAAAAATACTCACAAATGAAATATTAACAAACATAGAAAAATATTACAAAAACATTATATTGCGGCAGAAAAACTTTCAGTATTCAAGATGTTGCATAAACTGACCACTAAATATCGCGAGAGAGAGAGAACGCAAAAGAAGAAAAATCCCCCTTGTCCACTAGGGGGCTCTGTTGAAATGAAACATTTCAGGTTAAAAATGTCTGAAAACCTCTAATTATTAATCCATGGTTGTTTCCCAGGGTGTAAACATGACAGGGGATCATTTATTTAAGTCACTGGATGTTATGAAAAGTGAAACAACCTGAAAAACTCCCTGATGAAGAACCATCACAGTGAGCGACGTTGAGTCTATATAAGCATCTATATTGTGTTTTTCAGCAGGAAGTGAAGCTACAACAAATATTCACAACACTGTAAATGAAGACATGGATTCTTGAGAACCCGTTCAGAAATCAAAGTAAATACCGAAAACTAAATGAGCTTTAAATGTTGACAAAAGATAAAACAGTACTTACGATGTTGTTGAACTGAAACAGTTGTGATGCACCTAAACAGTTTGAGCAACAAAATTTAGACCATCTACACAAAAACTAAATAATCTACTTTATTTCATCAGTCTCAGAGATTAAACTTATAGAAAACCTGTGAAGGGTGAAAAACATAGCTGGATGATATTCAGGGTTTTGCAAACAGGAAAAGTGAAACCTGGAGAAATGTTCTTGGTTTCCCTTTCAGCAAAATCAGAACCAGGATTGGTTTTATTGACCAAGACAACAAATTACATTTTGGGTTTCAAGCATTCAAAACATATCAACTTTAGAGGAAGTACAAAATGGATAAAAATAAATGAATAAAAACTGTCCAGCCCCAAAAGACGAGGCACCTGACGAAACAAAAACTTCAGTGGAGATTATCTAAGAAAAGTTCGGACAACTTTTAAAACTCTTAAAGAAGTAAGATTTGAACTTGAGGTATTTTTTAAACGTTTTTGTCAAACAACATAATGGAAGCAGCAATTATCACTGGAACCAATGAAAGCAAAAGCTTTCATTGATGCACATGTTTTATTGATGTGCATCAAAAGCTTTCTGTCAAAAAAAATCTGTGAAGGTCTGAAAAGGTTTGAATATCGGAGCGACTTTGAAATAACTGCAGAAACTCGGTTTTTATTTCTTCTTTTTCTCACTTGAGGCGACGACATCGGGAAAGTAGAAATCAAGCAATCATTACCGGAAAGAAACGAGGTGGGAAAAGTGGAAAAAGCAAAGCTTGATTGACGTCTTCTGCAACAAGCGGACGAGGCGGCTTGAATCAAGCTGTGGGGGGGGGAAATAGCTTTTTGTTTTCTTGACATTTTTAAAAATCTTTCATCCAATCAAACCAGTGATGAGCAGCTTCCTGAAGCCCCCCAGGATCCCCATAATCGGCTTTCCACACCGCAGCGACCTGCAGACGCCCGAAATATCAGGGCTCGTTATTATAATCGGGACAGAAATTAGCTTTTTCTCATCTGGTTTAATGAAGGATTAAACGGGAAAAATATCCTGCAAAAACAAGACTTCGTCTTTAACTGCCGTGAAAAGCTTAATGAAGCCGACGGACACGTTTATTTACTACGACGTTAAGAAAAATGTACAATTTTCCATCGTACATGTCCGTCCGTAAAGCGACGCAGGCTCAGACCTCGGACCGATCGTTACACACAAATAATACAAAAATTGCGTGAATAATTAGAAACGAAAAGTTTGTTGTTTTTTAACCATATTAAAGTCATCTTGTTGTTTGTGTTTGACCAGCAAAAATGGCTGACATCAAGGAAAAAATTGAGGCTCCTTGGAGTTTAATGGCTCGTCATAAAATTGGCTAAAAATGATTAAAAAAAACCCCAATGTATTTAATTATAGTTCAAGTAATAAATGCAGGTTTAAGCTGCAATTGCATTGAATAGAATGAATAGAAATATTCTTTTATTTTTCTTGTATTTAGGTTTGAAACTGTTTTCTTTGCATAGTTTTCATGGTAGAGGATGTATTTATGATCTTTTGGGGAAAAGTTTTATGTTTCTCTTTGGTTCATCTTTACAGAAACAATCAAGGAAGTCAATATATTGACATGCAAAGACATTTAATGGCTCATTTGAGCAATTTCAGGAGGTCTGAAATGATCTATGTGGGTGTAAGATTTAGTCCTGACAGCTTTTAACTGAGTGTTGGCCGTGATGGATGACTTTTTTTAGAGCCGAACATGTCATCACGTGTCTGTGTGGGACAGAAATCCCAGAATATCATGTCAGGAATAAAACTTTCTGCTGCAAATAAAATGATTAACTCCAAAAGATCTGAATCTAAATTAGTATGCAAGTGAGAAGAAGCTGGAGATGAGCAACAGGGATGAATGAGATGCAATTCTTCCTCCGAGAATCATTCACCCTTATATGCATTCCTCAATTTCTCACAGTGTCATGCTCTAGATACTCTATGTGTGTGTGTGTGTGTGTGTGTGTGTGTGTGTGTGTGTGTGTGTGTGTGTGTGTGCGTGTGTGTGTGTGTGTGTGTTTAATAATGCAAGACAGTGGGAAGGTGTTCAGACAATGAAGCATGCAGGCAGGCAGGCAGACGTACAACTGCCAATCTTCTGCTTCATTATCACACAGTGCGGCTCTCAGCTGCTATAAGCTCTGCATACTGGAGATTTGTGTGAGGATGTCACAGATGAGCAGCTTGGCTGCACCATGAGCAGCCCTGACGTCCGTTTTCAGGTGAACGGCAGCTCAAGTCTGACCCGAGGACGGTTCCTGGAGGTTCTGTCCTGCAAGGCGCTAATAAAATCTGGCTTTCAAAGACGGCGATGTTAAAGCCTTAGTTGCTATTTTTAAAAAAGAACAATATGAACAATTGTTTAGAGTAGCAGAAAACATAAGTTTTCATTTCCTCACGACTCAAAAACTCTGACTAGATACAGATGAGTTGATGTTTCCACTTCTAATATAACTGTTCCAAGAGAAAAGGGAAAATAATAACAGCTGTTCATGTTGTTATTGTTTAACTTGCATCAGGCAGAAAGTTTGAAAACCAGCTAAAATTAACTCAGTAGAAAAAATAAGTATAAGTATAAAATAAGTATTTTCATAGTTACAGGAGTTTACTGCTGTTGCATCTTGGATTTAAAAATAATTCTGGCAGAAAAACTTATTAAAAAACTCCACATTTTGATTACTGGAGCTATTTATGTCAGGTGTTTTACTAGTTCAATAAAAACTTCTTTCTGAAAGGATTTTTCAACTTGTGTTATAAATGTGTAGTGCAGCTAGCTTTAGCTTCTGTTGGAGCTACAGTTAAATTGAAAATGTTTACAGTTTAAATTTTAGACAAAATTATAATTTAAAATGTTAACCGACTTACATTTAAGCTACATGACAACTTAGATGCAAAGAAATCATAACTGAATCAGTTTAAAAGTGGCAACAATTAGCTGTTGATGTTAGCGCTGGCATGCTAATGTTAGCATTAGCCAAATCTGCTCGATTAAAAAGCGACTTGGGAGTAGTTTGGCTTCGTGGACATTGTTTTTATTATGCATATGACAATTTTATAACATCCTCAGTGATTTTTACTATAGTGAAGCACAGTTTTGGTATTAATTTCTATCATTTAAATGTGGACTAAAACTAAATTTTGACTAAAAATTGCAATGAGTGATGATTAAAAACATAAAGGCAGGTCCGTTTATATACAATGTTTTCTTTTTCTATGCTCATAAATAAGAAAAATGCAGAAAATTTCACCACAAATGGTTCTTATAAGCATATAAAAAATGTACGCTACTAAGTGCTGTGCAGAAAAAATGATCGTATCATATCACACAATGTTCCTTCTTAATACATACTTGTATGAGGACTATAGGGGCCTCTTTTTTCTCCTATGTCCGTCTCACTTATTACACAGTGACCTTGCCTGTAGCATTGTTCAGTGAATAATAGGCTTTTGGGGGATTTCGAAGAACAGCAGAAAGAGCGATGAGACTGTCAGGATGCTGCCAGAGCGCAGTAAAATCTGGCAGCCTGGTGGGTCCACCAAGGGACAAAACACAGGTACAGAAGGTTATATGAACTCATACGTTGTGATTTATGACTTTCACATCTCGGGGAGAATTATAAAAACACAAGAGCTGTCATTATCCTGTGTAATTACTATCATGTCTGAAAAAGAAAAACTGCTAACCAGGAAATAACAGCAGTAAATATAGGATGAAGATCCCACTGCTCTGAAAACCTCCTGGTTATTCCACCAAATGTTGATTTCTGAACTGAGTTAAAACTTTAGTGTTGTTTTTAATTTAACATGAACTTGTTTTCTTTGCTTTATTTGATTTCTGAAAGCCCTGCATTTTGTTAATTTGATCGTTTCTCATTTTCTGATAATGAAAACAAAATTTCTGCTTTGCATTTCAGAGACATGTCGTCTGTCGCATTTTTAGTAACAGATGTTGTTCTATTTGTTATAAAAGCTTGATTACAAAAAGAAAAACTTTGGATTGTTTCCAACGTGACGCAGAAAGAAAATATCTAAAAGCGTTGAATATTCTGAACGATTGTTGACGCGAATCTCAGCCCAAACAGCCAGTCAGGGAGTAAAAGAAGCAACAAGAGTCACATTATGTAGAGTTAAATTTAATGTTGAACAAGAAACGCATAACGCGGAGTGTCGTGTGAATCTGACAAGGTTAAAATGGTGCGATACGTAATCCTGTGTTTCGTTGCAGCTTTTTGATTCAACTGTTTCCTTCAAATGAGCTGCAGATTTTTTGGTTCGCATTCATCCATTTAAACCAGCCTGCTACTGTTGTCACTTAAAATCACTCATCAGTTTATATAATTTCATGAAAACAACTGCAGGCCTTGACATTTTCAGTAGTAGACATTATTTCTCTGTCCTTGGCTCTTAATGCAGAGGGGATACAATAAACAGAAAACAGGCTGCAGCGCAGTCATTTACTATGTTGACATATAAATCACGAAAAACCGGCTCAGGATGTCTAGTTACTGCACAAAAAGCAAAAAATGTATTCAAATAGCCAGCTCTTTCTGTTATTTATTTCCATATTTTTCCTCTCTAACCTCCCATTTTTCTCTTTCTGTCAACTTTCTTTTGTTTTTTTTCTCCCCACCGTCTCTGGGAGCCTCGATCCGAATCTCGAGATAGAAAGCTCGAGAAATATCGATCAACGCGAGTCTATGGGGAGGAAGAGTGTGGCAGGCAGAAAGAAAAGAAAAACAAAAAAAAGAGGAATGGAGGAGGCCAGGAATGAATGGGATGCTGACACAAGAGTTTCCAACTGGAAAAAAGAAAGACAGGAGTAATAAGATGAAGCAGAAAATAAAAAAGAAGCTGCTTATTGTTCAAATGTGGAGGGCTAAAAATGTCTGACTGAAGGACATGAAATGTGTCTAGAAAAAGAAGGAGTTATGTTACAAAATGACAGGAAATCAAAGACGGTAATTAAAAACTTTCACCTGAACAGATGACGGACAGATCCTGTGAATCGTGGAGAGAAAACAGAGACATGCGGCGCAGCGGGGCGGCGCACGGAGTGACATTTACAGAGCGCCGACGACTGAATAAGCATGAAGGTTACAGCCATTTTCTCCCCTTGTAGAAGCGTGGGCTCAACCGTTCAGGCAGCCATGAAAACGCTGCCGGGACAAATACGGGCTTTAGAGCTCCATCAAAATTATCCCAGTTAACAGGAGGCAGAATGCATTTCCAAACTGTGCAGTTATTAGATCTAAGGGTTGCATGATAGCCCTGAAACCAAGACACGTTGAGATTGTCTGTTAATAATTGATAATCTGTAAAAACTACAAAAACCAACCAATTTAATGCTTCTTAGTTTAACTTTACATTTTTTTTCAAGGTGTTTCAAAGTTTTTGGACTGTGTGTACTAATTTTCTTTTCGTGTTTGACTGAACTTTGACCAGTCAGATAGAAAAACTCAAAGGATGATTTTCAAAAAGACTCAATTTTAAACTTGAACTTTCCGCATTTTGTTTACAAAGACACATTTTGATCCAATGTCTTCAGCCTAATCTATGAAAAACAGCTACTTACCATCAACAAGGTGACTAGCTTACATTTTTCTTGTATCTCATTGGGCCTGAATGCACATTTAAAATAAAATATTCTTCAGCTTCTTCTTCCTGCACATCCAGCAGTGAAGAAGCATGATGCAACGTCAAAACTCTCAACTAATGAAACATTTAACAAGCAATTGAATTTCCTCCATCTCAAATGTTGCAGCAGTGACCCAGTAATAACACTGCATAATCTCAAGCTGTGCTGTGCATACACTCTGTCTGCACTGGTGAAAATTCTGAAGGTTTAGTGAATCACACTAAACTTTGCTGCTTAATTCAACCAAAAAATTCATGAGCCTTAAACACGACAAGAGAAATAAAACAAAGCTGTCAACAAAAAAAAGAAACCGTAAACCGTTACAAAGCAGTGCAAATTTACACCCTTTATCCCAAGACACATGCACTATTTAAAGCAACAGCCTGTCATAAGAAGGAAATGTTTCACAAAACGCCCATGTGGCAACAGAAAGCATCCTATGAAAGCATCCTTTAATAGAATAAAACAATCTAACCTCACTGTTTTTGGCCTGAAGGAGGAATAATTAACAGTCAGCAAGTCTGAGTGCAGAAATATTATCATTACTTTTTTATTATATTACTGCAATATTTTTTCAAGCATCCTGTTGCCGTAGAAACACATTGATCTGATTATGACTGGGGAAAATAAATGTGAAGAAAGCCTGAAAGCTGCTGCCACAGAGTACAGGACAGAAAAATCTGGAAACAGTAGCAGCGACTAAAAACGTACGAATCGCACTTTATGTGAGTTTCACTGGTGAAAATCGTGTTTTTCTGTTTCCTCTGAGCAGATCTCCAGCCAATACAGTGTATTATTTTCCCCTCCCTGCTCTCTGCAAGAGGAGCGCCTGCTGTTTACCTGCTCCTGCAGGAGACAGCAGTTATGTTCAGAAAAGCCCGTATTTTTACACGTTTTGACATTTTTCTGTTCTGTGAGCACGGCTAAGCGCGCTCCTTATTAAGCCAATCTTTGAAGCCGAGGAGTTCTCATGTTGTCTGACATGGAGGGTGAGGCTGGGGGAGGCGAAGGGGAAAAAAGGAATATTTTGGTGAAAGGTTGTTATGTCGAGCGATCAAAATGCCATCAGGCGCAGCTATCCGGTTGCCATTTCATTTAGTATTTCATCTCCGCTGTAATCTCTGCGGGTGTATTGTCTTCCCCTCTCCTACGTCTACGAAGAACAAAAAAGGAATCAATCTGTGTTTGAACAGCCATTCAGGCTCTCGGCAGTTTCTGCTGTAAATAAAGGCACGCTGTTGATCTGTGCAATAACCTTCAAACGCAGTTCAAGATAACTGATGCTAGGAGGCGGCTATGAGGGCTTCGACCTCTAATGTCTGCTGCAGTGGAACGCATTTCCCACCAGGAGCAGCGAAAGGGTTTCTCCTTGAATCGCTTCGGATCATTTCAGCAACACAAATGGCTGACCAATAGTAAATAATAATTACTGAGCTTCCTAAATAGATCAAAAAGATGGACAATATAGTGATAACAATAAAAGTGACAATAAGAACGAGTCATTACTTTATGTTAGGTAACTTTATGACTGTGTGTCACAGTAATTATAGCCCCCCAAACACAATGAATGCTCTTTAAAAATGTTCCCATTTGTAACTTGTTTGTAGAAAACATTATTTACATGAAAAAAAGTGATTTGTGTCACTAAAAGGCACACAGTAACTGCATTTTAAATCTTTTTGGTATTTATTAAACCTTTTATTGAACAAACAGCAGAACAAATAGCAAAATTATCAATCCTGATGTTATGGAAATTTTAAATAAATTGATCAAAAATGACTTTTCTACCTGACACTCTTCTTCCATAAAGCCAAGATTTATGTACACAGGATCCCTGCAGCTCCTCCAGAGTCACCACACACAGACTGTCTGCTTCATATTCAGTGAACGGCCACAAATAAAACCGTATGCTTTTATTCTGAAATGCAAGCAGCAACCTCAGAGAGTCTTTAACACAAGTCGAAACATTTCTTCGCCTGGCCTCGTTTCATTGTTGAGCTTCTCTCTTTCCATCCAAATCCATTCCTGCCTCCCAGATGAACCTTGTAAGAGCTTACGCCACATCGGGCTGCAGCTGTGGGATGTTGCTAACCAGCGAGCGGATGAGCTAACGCTGCTAATGCTGACAGAGTAAAACACCGAGGGATCTGAGTAAAGGGAGCAGCTCAGGTCAAAGAACCAGGAAGGACGGCAGGATGTCGATGCAAGCCTGCATATGTGTTATTTTCCATTTCACTCTTATTACTCTCTTTCATTATCGCTTCCATCTATTATAAAAAAAATTCCACTTTTAAGCCTGTCAATGGTTACTTTCATTAATATTAATTTGTCTCCTTAAGTCTGCTAAAAGGAAAGCCTGTTGGACTTGAAAAATACAGGAGGCGTTGGGGAAATAAACTCGAGCTGACATCAGTGGTGAAGCAGGACGTATGTTGTTCTAATGAGTTAGGACAGTTCAATCGCCATCGCTCTGCCCCTCTGAGGCGGCCTTATCTCACTGAGCTACAGCAAACCGAAGCACTAACAGTGTAATCTCTTCTGTTACCTAAAGACCGAACCTGCAGCTACAACGTAATGGGCTCTGAGGGCCGAGCAGAATACTGAGAAACACGGCAAGGTCCAGGAGCAGAAAGAAATAACACTAAATAAAACATTTTATGAAATAATAATAAAGTAAAATAAAGAAAAGTTAATTAATAAAATAAAATATTCTAAAATATTTTAAAATAAAAAAATATAAATAAATTAAAAAAATAAAAAGTAAAATACAATAAAAATAAAATCAAATAAAAAATAAAATAATATTAATAATAACATAAAAATCAAAAATTGATAACAGAATAATATATTTAAAATTTTAAAAAAAAGATAAAATAAAATACATAGAATAACTTCTTTAAAACAAAATAAATATTTAAAAATAAAACAGAATAAAAATAAGGAATAAAATATGTATTGAAAAACAACAAATGTACTAAATAATATTGTGGAATAATAAATTAAAACACATAATTTAAACAGTGGAAAAATATGTTACACTTAATATGATTTTAATGCATAAAAAAGTTATTCTAAATCATTGGATGCTAAATATAAAAAATGTATAAAGAAATTATTTGAAAATTTTAGTTAAAGTGAAAACTTAATTGAACTAAAAGTAATATTAATTTAAAAAATAAAGGGTGATTAAAGAAGAAAGTCAATGAAACGATGAACTGTAGGCGATTATATCAAATTAGACAAAAGTGAATACAATTAAAGAAATTTTTAGTTTAATAAAAGAACATTTGGCGGACAAACTTCACAGGTTAAGTTTAGTTTCCTTTCTGCCTGTGTTTTATTTTTCTTTCCGGTTTATTTAATAATTCTTCAGATTTGCATTCAGACACCTCTTGTTGTCGTGACTCTGAAGCAGAATCCCAGTCAGATCAGAGCGGACTCGATGATTTACGACAAGCTGTGTACAAGAAGTCGCCATCTGAAGGCGTCGCGGCAGCAGATTGCACGGTGACAGACACTACGCTGACCTCACATCTCTAATTGTGCCGTGTGTATCGCTGCGAACGTGGAAGTCGCTACACCCACAGGCGAGGCGGAGGAAAAGCTGTGAAATGTTTTCAGCGTCGGCGTTGATCCGCGGCGGCGTCGTCCATGGTGCTGAATGTTTAACCGGCGCTACGAATGAGCAGCAATCTGTGGCCAAATGTTATGCAAACTGCTAATGCAGTCGGCTTTGAGGAAGGAGCAACGACACGACATACCAAAATATTGTTGTTTTAACAAGTACCATAAATAATGATATAATAGTGTAAGTTTTCTCTCTCAAACATTAATAAAATTTAACATTTACTGTTAACAAAAAACAAGAAAACAAACAGTAAGGTCATCTTTTTTTGATGTCTAAAACATTAGCCACTTCAAAAACGTCTCCCGATCATTAAGCACTGCGCCGTTACCTAGCAACATCAGCAAAGCCCAGCCTTATTACCTAGCAACTGAAGCAGAGTTCCAGCATGTTTGGTCAACTGGATTTTACCACTGTATGAGTTGTACAATGGCCACTGAAAATGACAAGTGTTTTGTTGCTGACCCATGACCCAGCTTGATGGATTCTTGTTGGTTGTGCAGAAGGCTCCACTTCTGCTCTTCAAAGATTTACGGTTGTATGCATCTGTTTGCAGCCAATTTAACATGCAAGTGTAAATGTTGAGTTGGGCCGCATGGCCAGAAGCTCAACGTAGGCAGAACTGAAATTTCATTATCTAAGAATGATTTTGTGCAAAAAGTGAAATGAACATATTTTATAACACCCAGCGACTGATCCCAATTTGTTTGGTCACCTTTAATGTAACACTAGAACTGGAAAAGATTTTAAATATCCACAAAGAACAAAATGAAAGAAAAATGAAAACCAACACAAAACAGTGTTTCTTTATTCTCTAAAAAATTGCCTTTTAAACAATTGTGAAATTCATTTAAACTCATCATGAGATTAATTGATTTATTGCAACAGTCGTAACGCAGCATTGGAGTTGCTGAAATACCAAAATGTCCGTCTTCTCCAGGTGTCTGCAAACTTGCATCGAGACGCAGAGATCCAGTGATGGCCGTCTCCACAAACACATGAACCAAAATGTTCTTCTTTACCTCTAGATATCATCCATCCATCCATCCATCCATCCATCCATCCATCCATCCATCCATCCATCCATCCATCCATCCATCCATCCATCCATCCATCCATCCATCCATCCATCCTCCCCTCACTGCTTCCTATTTCAAATCCCTCCTCTTCCCCTCTCATTCTCCAGGCACCTTCCATTCAGAGCTGTAGGAGACTCACTGAGCAGCAGGATCATGCAGAGGGACCCCTTTGTGTGTGTGTGTGTGTGTGTGTGTGTGTGTGTGTGTGTGTGTGTGTGTGTGTGTGTGTGTGTGTGTGTGTGTGTGTGTGTGTGTGTGTGTGTGTGTGTGTGTGTGTGTGCAGGAAGGGTAATTTGCATGCATTGCTCCTGGCCACCTCAGCCTCAGAAGCCCTGAAGAGATGGCCCTTTGAGCTGCATTGGAAGCGATGGGGTGTATTATTTATGTGGGAGCAAGAGAGAGTTTGGAGGATGAGAGGTCGGACAGCAAAAGAAAAAAAAAAAGTGAGAAAAAGGAGACATGACTTGTACTGTATAATGATGACTACAGCCTGTCAGCCTGTTTCCTATCCAGAATGGTGAACATGTGAATGAACGTATGTTTGCAAGCATGTAGACCATAAAAAGTTAGCCTTAAGGTGAACTCTGACTCCTGATTCCCCCTGACAGACGAGTTTATATTTTGGGTTTGCCTCCCAGGTAGCCGGGCTCTTTGAGCCTCTAATAATTTTACTACCACAGCTTACTCAAATAAGAGTCGCTGCGAACACAACCCACTTCTGGTTTCAGGTAGAAGAGTCTGAATGAACGACTTATAAAACATTAAAAAAATAAAACTGTTATCTAAGTGGTTCCCCTTTCTGCACAGCATAAAGGATTAGTATCCTTTCATATTTGCAGGGTAGCTGTTTAATGTCTTTAGACGCATATATAATGAGTTGGTTCTCTATTTTTGTTCAAAGGTTGTCTCTGCTTCACAGTATTGCAGGATATTTTCCCGCGGCTGCAGGTTCTGCTGCTCTGAAAAGGCCGAGTCAGCATTTGAAAATGTGAAGCGTATCAACAAACTGAATGATTAATGATAAAAGATGACAAAAGTTTATGACTTTTTATTCCTGCCCCCACATTGCTGCATATGAAATCTATGTGGAAGAATCGGCTGAAGTGATGGTCGTTCGGATCTGATGCAACGCTTCGTTGCACCAAACATGGCAGAACTCAAACTCAGCTGGAAGCTCAGGATCGGATTGTTGTCAATTTCCAAACTGCAACATCAAAATTTGGGCCGAATTCATATGTCAGAACCAATTCATTTACACTTGAACAAAAAGCTTTATCCTCATTGCAAGATTAAATTCTAACTTTAAAATCAGATGTTTTACAGCTTAATATTGAACTCAACATTAAAAAAGCCAATTATCATAAAGTCTGGTAAAATGACAATTTTTGTATTTGTTCATCTTGAGCGATTTGATGCCATTTATCTTCATATAATGTGGGGCAATAAAGGATGTTTTATTCTATCCATCTCTAAGTAGAGCTCAGCAGAATGTCAAACTGCAGTCAGTGTGAGGAAAATCTGCACAATATTTTATTTTTACTTTCAATGTTTTACAAATCGGCATTTAAATTCAGTTAGAAGTTTAAGTTCATGTGTGATCTTCCACCCTAAATACGTTTCCAGTACAAATGTTTGCAAAGTTCAATTTTCTGCTAATGTCGAAAACAACAAAATTTTGCAACTGTGGTGTTTCCATTAAATAAAAAACAATTAAAATTGCATGTGAATATGTTTGTTTATGAGATAAATCATCAAAACAAAATGCTGCGGCATCATCCTCCAACCACTTCCTGTTGTCTTTTTCTTCGTGGTTTCCACCAGTAGTAACAGCCAGTTGGGATGTGAAATTAAAGTGTTCCCATTGCAATTATGCAAAATAAACCAATTTTGATTCGGCCAAAGAAAAAAATAATCACCTCATCCTAGTGCCAAAACTTATCCAAAAACAAGTTTCAAAATTTATATTATATTAGAAATGGCAAATTGTGAAACTATATAGTCAACGGAAACAGCTTTTATTTTTATTCTTACATGAGTTACAAGTGAGTTCAAATCAAAACTAAAATGCTATCTGGGGTTCCTGTACACATACAGTATATATTGTAAGTACAGTAAACCTTTATTAAATTATGTCAAATAAATCCCATTCTCTGAAATATAGCATCACTTTGACATAAATGTGATAAATGTTGCTTTCTTCCTTTAACAGGCCAGCAGGTAAATGTTACCAGGGACTCTGCAGTCCACTGTGCACTGGTTCTTAAATGGGATGCTTAATTGATAGGACAGCCTGTATCAGACTTCATCAAATCCCATTAGATGCACTTCATCAGTCCCAGTGTTAAATAAGATGATATCCCAGATTGTGCTACAGAAGCCGAGCCAGAAGAACATGGGCGGCCAAAGCCTGGGAGCTTATTATCTAAGCACTGTTAAAGTCGGCCCAATTCCCCGCAGGGTAAAAAGATCATTTAAAATGGACTCTGTGGTGCTGGATCCTATTTCTGCCTTCACTGCTCATCCAAAACATACTGAGGTGACTGGGAATCTTTAAGAAAACCAGAAGGGATGTGGGGGACACTCATACGAGAAATGAATGTAGAGAGAGTGGAAGGAGCGAGGACAGGCATGAATGAAGCAAAATGAGACAGAGATTGTTGTGATCATGTGATGCAGGGAACTAAAATCCACCCACGCGTGCATCAACGCTCATATTCTAACCTCGACTTCTCTTCATTCTCTCCGTCTCTCTCTGGCGTTTGGGCTATAAATAGTCTGGAGCTGAGCTGCTGCTGCTGCTGCTGCTGCTGCTAATTCCTTCATTCAGAGAGCAGCGAAAGGCAGAACACACCGGGCCTTTCAGGCATTCAGGTCCAGCCCAACAGGAGAACACAGGAACAGAACCGCCATGCTTCTCCTCAAACACTTCCTGCAGCTTCCTCTCAAAGTGTTTCCTTTCTGAAGATCCCAGTATGTTCACTGTTGAACCTTCAGACGCAACCGAAGGAGTAAATATTGTTAAAGTACTGCTAGGGCTGCAACTACCATTTATTTTAGTCATCACTTCAATTATATGAATCCATTAAATTTGACTTATTATGCTTCTTTGGGCAAGTTGGGTAAATCTACGGTCTATGCAAAACATGCTTAGTACATTTTTTGCACTAAATCATTCTGAGAAAAATGAGATCCTACTCTCAGTTTTCAGCTGTTTTAGAGCGTCTTGTCACTTTAAATCCAAAGAAGCTGCTGCTTGCTGCGCCTCCAACTCAACATTTACACTCAGACGTGAAAATGGCTGCAAACAGATGCGCAATTATACAACCGTACATCAAGCAGAAGTGGAGCCTCTTCCACAGAATGCAACAACGAACATCTTTCGTATCCAGCAGCCATTGTTCACCACATACAGCAGCAAAGCCAGCTGGAACTCTGCTGGGGTTGCTAGGTAACGGGAGGAACTCTGCTGGGGTTGCTAGGTAACAAGCGGAACTCTGCTGGGGTTGCTAGGTAATGACCAGTGTCTGCTGAATTGTGACGTTTTATTCCAGAGGTTTTTAAAACGACTCATTTTCCAGGCACCAAGAAACATTAACTTCCCGACAAAAACTAGCTGGGTTGTTTTTTTTTTAAGAGGTTTGGTTGTGTTTAGAAGCAGCAGAAACCCAAATGGATCTCTGCAGTCTGTGAATTTTGCATAATATGCCTCCTTTAATTGAATTGAAAAACTGGCACGTCCTGCAGATTTTTTATTCAACCACTTGAAGACTTTTTCCATGTCCATCCATTGTAACCGGTGACTAATTTTCACATTTGATATGGACTTCCTGGGGTCGTCTGTGCTCGGCCCACTGTGTCTTTTTGGTTCTGAATAAGTCTTTGGATTTTAAGGTTTTTATCATTACGAAGATATTAAATTAATTCAGGCTCCAAAATCTGATAGAAAGGAAGTTTTACAACTTAAATGTGATAACTTTAAACTATATCAGATCTTATTTATTTTATTATATTTAATATTAGTTTGGACAGAGAGCATCATCAAGGCAAGACACAAAGAGAGAAACAGCCAGACATGGAAACCAAACAATGTCTGCCATGTTTTACCATGCCTCACTTTTTATCTTTACGTTTTAAATTCACATTTTGATTCGTCTGCACAGCTCATGTCTGGATTTAAGAGCCGATGTCGAACATGTACGAGTAACGAGGACCAAAGCAGGAAATTCTGACAAACCTCATGTTTCATTTTCTGGCGGGAGGAAGTTGGACTCTCCGCAGTTCAAACAGACTCACTAATGTTTCTGTTCATGCTCAGCCATTCACAGCCGTTAATCTCACATCAGTTTGATTTCACAGGATAAATCTGCAGAGAGAAATCTAATTTCTTTTAGGGTTACAACATCCTTCATGGTTATTACCCAATTTCCAAAAGACCAGTAAAAACCCTCCAAATAATATTTCTTCTTAATCCAGTTTTCCATTTTCCATTGCATATTTTATTATTCTCTACAAAAAAAATAGCAAATAGGTGAAATTTTCAAAAATACTGAACTGTGAAGCTGAGTTTTAATGTATATAACTGCATTCAATTCACTTTCTTTCCAATGTCAAGGTAGATTTAACATCCACTAGTGGATAATTTGTATTAGACCCAGCAGAAAAAGCATTCACTAATAGTAAATAGAGTAAATAAGATAAAAACCATCACAGTAGAGACATAAAAACATAATTACTGATAGATGCAACATTCAACAAGAACACAAATTAATGCTTAAACATTTTGGTTCTGCAGCTTGTTGTATAAATAAACTGTAAAACTGTTTGTCATGAATTGATGCTAAAATAAACTGAATTGAATTTCGCAGAATGACTCCCCACTGTCACCACATGCTTGATTACATTGATGAACATAAAACACCGTCTGCTGGTTTGTTCAGACAGACAGATTTGTATTTATTAGAATATACTTAAAGTTAAAAACAAACATGGAAAACCAACATTTAGTTTTATGCCTCTAATCCAAAACAAACTTAAGATCCAGAGAAAACCCTAATAGTGGATAAATTATGAAACATGGAGAACCAATATTTAGTTGTATACTTTTATAGTTTTCTAATTCATGTAAAGCATTTTGATCTGCCTTCTTGCTGACAATGTGTCATACAAATCAAATTCCTTTACCTCAGTTAAAGTTAACATCGTATCACTTGGACCAGTTTCCAACAAAACAAACTCAACCAAATGTCACCGAGCTTCTCTCCAATGTGATGCGAATAAAACAGATTTTTGTTTATCGTACTTTCCCAGAAGTTGTGTTGCTTCGATGTGGAATGAACAACTTTCTGAAAGGCAAACAGAAGACGCGGCGTTGTCTCGTATGACAGGAGAGGATGTCAAAAGGCGAAAAAGACGAACAAGAAGACGATATCCACTTCAGGTGCAAAAACTGAGACGGACTCCATAATTTGACAGGAAGGCTGCAGGTGTTCTGACCTCCAACCTAATCTCCAGATCCCAAACTTCAATCAGACTCTGCTTCTTGTCATGTCCTTGTCTATTTTATTAAAGACTCAAGTTTGTCTTTCAGTCGTGGAGTGCAGACTCGCACTAATGAAAACTGTAGGGTGTGTGATGAAGGATGTGTGAGCTGCATCGTTCATTCCTGGCTGTAGAAAGATGTATGATCTATATTTCCCCGCCTTTCTCCCATCTTTGCACCATGACACGTACCCACTGAGCGTGCCTGGAGAGAGTGCTGATACAAAAGAGAGAGAAGAGAAAAATCAAGGATTTCTATGACATGAGAAAGAATGTATTTCATATTTCCACTGCTGTTTGCTGGCATCCTCGTCTCTCTTTCTATTATTTATCTCTTTGTTTTCATTCAACTCCGGCCCTTTTGACGACGCTGCAGCATGGCCCAGCGGACGCCGTGAGCATTATTGTATTAGTATTGAACTCCTCTTGATGAATCTCCGCAGAAAATTGAAATATTGCAGGATGGGGAGACTCAGGAGTTTGAGCTTGATGCATGGAGATAGATGAAGTATTGGAAGGAATAATTTATGGGGCGCTCTGCTCGCACCCTGCAGCTCAGCCAAAGAAGCGCATCGCTGACAACGCTGAGGTTAGCAGATCAAATCTCCAAGGGCTATCTGGCAAAACCAATGCAACGCCTTCTTGAGGCGACTAATTGAAGAGAGCGATCATCTTAAAAGGGGCCTTTGTAGCAGTTTATTGGTATGAAACCCAAGTTTACCACACATTAGGCTGGTTAAAAATGTGGTAAGTGGCTGATTTGGCTCCAGACAATGAATCTTCTGATCAGCAGTTTTAGAAATGAGCTGAAAAAAATAATACGGTCATCATAACAATGGTGCTTACAGACAGTTTAATGGCCTGAAATGACTAATTAATTGCTAAATCCCAAATGTGGTCTTAAATTGATGTCTTAAACTAAGAAAACTGTTTGATTGACTCGCGCCTGAAGCTCTACGATAATGAATTCTCTACAATGGCCATTGTTGCAGGGTACAATGCGTATATTAGGTTAATTTATTTTGATTATCTGCATTTATATGATTACTTAATTTGATTTAAAATGTCCAAAAGACAAGAATTCAGTGGTTTCTGAATGGCAAGCCAACAACAGGCAGCCGTTGTACAGCACATGCAACGGTAAAACCAGCTGACCAAATGTCCTGGAACTCAGCTTGGGTTGCTAGGTGGAACTCTGCTGGGGTTGCTGGGTTACGGGAGGAACTCTGCTGGGTTGCTAGGTAACGAGCAGTGCCTGGTGATTTGTGACATTATATTCCAGAGGTTTTTAAAACTGCTTTTTTCACTAAACACCAAAAAACATTAACTTATTGTTATTTTTCCATGTCCAGTAGTTAAATTGCCTTTGTGTGGAAGACGGGTTAGTTTAGCGCTGTGAGTTGCGAGGTCCACCAGGGGAACTCAAGAGCATCGAGTGCTTTTTTTCTCACTCGATACAAGAGAGTGAGCGGAAGAGCAGTGATTTTCTTTCCTATGATCATTTCTTTTGCTATTTCCCTTCGTTTAAGGTAATTAATGGGGTAAGAATTGTAAGAGAATGCTAGCTGTGTATGTATTTACTTTGCTTTGCATCACACAGTAGTTTGTTTGGCGCTAATGTGCAGCGTGAAAAGTATTCAGCTAACTAGTGCAGCTTTGTTACTAACGGCAGGAGGCCTCGTGTCCCGTTATGGCATCTGGCAGTTTGATTTGGTTAAATAAGAATAATCCGTTGCCTACGTATGATTTCTGTACAGTTGGTACAAGTAATGTAAAACACTTGGTTTTGTTGAAAAATATAGAGTAAATAAAATGATGTGATTATAAGCTGCTCTCTTTGTCATGAGAATATTTTGGTTTTGTTGTCTGAAATACACTTGAGTGAGTGGAAGAGCCATAATTTTGTCTCTTGTGGTCATTTCTCTTGCTGTTTTTCTTCCTTTAAGGGCTAACGCTACCATTTACACGTTTACACTAAAATCAGCTTTAGCATGAGGGCTTGCTCTTTGTTAAAGGCTACTGACTGCTGAGAGAATCACAGGTTTTTCTGCAAGCTTGAGGACGGTGGGGGTCCTTCCTTTTCCCTGCCTCGTCCATCGATCCAGTGCAACTCCGTAGGAGCCACACGAAAACCTCTTTCTATGATTTATGGGATGTCTCCAGAAGGACCAATGGAGACCCCAGCCTCCCTCTGTTTTGTGAGAAAGAGCACCCTGCCAGCTTCCCTTAGGCCTAAAACATAATATTATAGAAGGAAAGGTGAAACAAGATGGGTAATAATTAACATTGCACATAACAGTTGAACTGTGAAGTTAATTTTCTTCTGCAACCGGTGGAAATCCAAGACCATCCATCACTAATGTAGGGTGGTGAAACATAATATTTATAGGGTGGAAAGGTTACAGAGAGTATTATGTATTATATATGACTATGTACAGGGAAGGGAAAAAGCCTTAAAAACTGGACAGGATGCATCAGGCAGCTTGACAGCTTGGTTGCCCCTAGCAACCTGCAGAATTCATCACGATCTTTGGGTTTTAAACCTAGAGTCAGAGACATCGAGGCACAGATTCTTAGGGGAAGAATATAAAATGCTGATGGACAACTTCCATCTAAAAACTAGAGTGTGGGGTCAGCTTCCCAATAGGGTTAAATTAAATTTTATTTACAGTGTGCAAACCTTGCTGATATTTATCCTGTTTTCTATTCATTTTGTATCTAATCTGCTGCCAATAAAACCCACAAGTGGGAGAATTTTTTATTTTTTATTTTTTTGAAAAAATCATATTATTTTATGCTTAGCGTTTTATTTAAGCAGCTAAATCTCAAAATACTTTCTTGACACCACATATCGGACAAATAACTAGCCAAAATTAAACTATTAGTAACTTAGATTCTGCATACAATCAAGCTAGTAACCAGTCACAGTGAAGCTAGCATCTGTGCCGTTTCAAGCCCTCACTAAGCTAATAACTAGCAAAAGTTGCACAATGAGCATTTGGAGTTAGGCTACCAAGTAACTACAATCAAGTAAATACCAGTAAGGGATGAGCTAACATCTAGTCAAACTCAAGCTAATATACACAAAGAGTAACTAGCTCGAGTCAAGCTAATCTAGTCAGAGTCAACATAATAACAAGGAAGAGTTGAGCAAAACGAAGTTACAATTGAGCTAATAGCTCGTCAGTTTAAAGCTAATGCCAACTCAGAACGAGGCTGCTGACTAGCTAGCCTCAAGTAACACATCTGTAAACCAGGGTTCAGCATGTGTAGCTAGTTACAAACTGCTCTCTTTCTGCCTTTCTGTACTACATATATAAAAAGACATCATGTGACTTCCTGTTTCCTAACTAGCTAATCTACTAATCTAGTTGTCTACTCAAAAAGGAATTTCCTCCACCTAAAGTTTAAATCAATACACAGGAATATTCTTCAAACCTTGGATTGTTTTCAAGAGGGAAATGTTTCCACTGCTTTTTGTATCTGAAGATTTTGGGTGATACTTTGTTAAATTACACACAGATTTCTAGATATATCCTTATTGTAACCTGCAGGCACTCACAGTCGACCAATTCTAAGTTCAAGAAAACAAAACAAAAGATTATATGAATAGGAAAGGGAAGCTAATATAACCTCAGTGAATGTTGTTGAATTTTAGCAGACTTTTAATACATTTTGTGCATCAGTAGGAATGATCCTTGTTTAAAATAAATAGTACATCGATTTAAACAACAGCCTAATGCAAAACCAGTGAAGTATAAAGGAGCTATTAAGATTTTATAAAGTATTTTTCCAAACTGGTTTTGACTTTGAGTTGCTGTAAATGGTGGAAATTCACCCTTGAACAGATTCTAGTCTAATTAGCTATTAGCTTCACCAGTAGGGAGTTAGCTTGACTCCCTTATTAGCATCTTTATGATTCTCAGAACTGAATAATACATTTTGTACTACCTACTGCAGGAAAAATGCTTCTTTTATCTGTTACATGTACTTCAAAACAATTGAACTTTACTTTTAATTCAGACAATTCTAGAGTATAAATAACGTTTTTTGTTTTTTTCAAACATGCTAAGAAAATATTGCCAATAAGAGGGTCATATGTTAAAAATATAACATTAAAATCCTTTTCCAGAGGAAACATTAGCAACCCATGAATTAAATCTTTAACTGTTGTAATCTCACCAACACATTCATGCACGAGTGGGATGGAATTAGAAATAATAAAAACACATCCTTCTCTTTGCAACATGTGCTAAACATTTAAGTATTAGATAAAGAGCCATGAGTAATTGCCAAATGATACCAAAAATGTTTATCTATAAGCAAGCATGCATTCATGTCAGAGTGTTCCACTTTTTTCCCTTTTGCAACGACGGCAGCATTAAGAAGTAATTCTGCAGGATTAATCCACTTAAAACTGGAGGAGATTTTAAAGGATTCTGTCTACGGAGTGCCCTAAAAAAGGAAAGGAGGATTCAAAAACGAAGCCTCCGGAGGCTGGAAGAGAATGAAAATAAAGCTAAATAAAAAACCAGAGCATACTCAATGTATATGTGTCATTATGCGACAAGCTCAGATTTAACTACTGCCCAAATCCTGATGTTATCTTTGTTCCCCTAATCCAATTTACCAAAGTCCCTGCACTGCAAAAACACAAAACATTACCGAGTATTTTCGGTCTAGCACAAAATCTTACTGAACTTGAAATAAAACAAAACTAATTTACAAGTAACTTTTCTGGAGCTTAATATTGATTAGAAGCCAGATTATTTCACACATAACAAGACATTTTTTCCATGTTATAAGTGAGGCAATCTGCAAGTGGAACTAATACTTTTGAATCAATATTAGGGAATTATTTACTTAAAACAAGCTACTTGTAAGTTAGTTTGGTAACTCTTTATTTGAAAGGGTTTGCATTAGACTGATATGACACTGTCATGAAGGAATCTACATAAGTATTCATTACTGTTGTCAGAAAATAATGACACTTTTAGTACATGTTCGATCCAATTTTGCATTAAAAGTGTCATTATTTACCAAATAATACAAAGCAGACACTTAAAATAGACTTTTAATGGATGTTTTATTGCAACTTTGCTTTAAAGTGTCATTTTTTTAACCAATTAAGGCAAAGTTAGCCATTTTAATGCATTTAATTGCATTAAAAGTGACATTATTTACCAAATAAGACAAAGTTGACATTTAAAATAGACTTTTAATGGATAGTTTAATACAACTTTGCATTAAAAGTGTCATTATTTACCAAAAGACACTAAAGTGCTACCATTAGTTTTTGTCTTATTTTGAGTATACTAAGATATTTGCACTAAAAACTCGACACAAAATACTTTGTAAGATTCTGTGTTTTTGCTGTCTATCTCCTCCTCTCAGCAGGAGGCGCAAACAAAATATTCAGAACAAGAGTGGGAGAAAAAGAGGCGGAAAACAAAGAGATTAACCTGCACACGCCACACTAATAATGATTTCTGGCACCACTCAGGATGCTCTGTGAATACTGATTCTCCATGCAAATACATTTCCACAGTCAGAATCCGTTTTACATCTGTGTGACATTTCCACCAACAGGACAAGATGCAAGCAAGCTGCTGGTACAGAATGTACCATATACATTCCTGTATGCGTTATTTTACATTTCCACTGCATCTCAGACGACAGGAGGA
Organism: Poeciliopsis turneri; assembly: GCA_922788865.1. Classification (NCBI taxonomy): domain Eukaryota; kingdom Metazoa; phylum Chordata; class Actinopteri; order Cyprinodontiformes; family Poeciliidae; genus Poeciliopsis; species Poeciliopsis turneri. The sequence goes on from CAKLNU010000879.1 coordinate 183,728, forward strand.
AGAAGTGTGTGTGTGTGTGTGTGTGTGTGTGTGTGTGTGTGTGTGTGTGTGTGTGTGTGTGTGTGTGTGTGTGTGAGAGATGTGATGCGTGGCGTCATGTGCTGTTTGAGCCACAGAAGCTGAAAGTGGCCGTGACGAAGTGTTGAGGGCTGCAGTGTTGGAGAGGAGAGGGGGAGGAGATGGTGTGTTAGAGCTGTCAGGAGACGGGAGAGCAGAAAACTTGGAGTGAGGGAATGTTCAGAGTTTGTTATGACACCGAAACCAACGACTTCAAGGAAGCAAAGAAACAGGACAGCGAGTAAATGGTCTTGAATTGGACCAATTTATTTCTTGGCCAAAGTCTTGAGATGGTTTTTGCTGGTATTTCAAATGTATTCCTCCCAGTCTTTATTTCTGGACTTTAGCTGGGCCATTTTAACACACGTGCAATTTCTTTCCATACTGGAAATATACGTAAAAATAAGTATATTTGGTCTAATATTTAGCGCAAATATCTAAAATAAGACAAAGCAAGATATAGGAGCCAATAATTCCTTAAAGAATAATGTAAAACTGATCTTTTTTAAGCTTTATGTTATGTTTTGATGTTACTTCATCAAAAACCAGCATGTTTCAGAAATCCTTAAATCTCCATGGCAACCATTCAACTGTGCAAAACGTCTGATTGGACGTAGCTCCTCCTTCGAGATTTTGTGTCTTTCCAGTGTAGTTCAGTCTGAGTCTTTAAGTTTGTTGCCCTGTTTGAATGCAAACATCCACCCCAGATCAAAGTCTGAATGCCAGATATATTTTAGCTACAAACTTCATGTTGTATTCCTACAGATGAGAAACATCCCCACAGCATGACAGGGCCACCACATGCTTTATTTTGAGCACATTTGCAATTGAAACACAACTAGAGGTGTGCAGAGACACCACACTTTGGGTTTTGCTTGCAGAGCAAAATGTTTACAAACAGAAAGGTTTTGATATGGCAGTCACCCAAGGCGGCATTACAAAGGGGTGGAACGCCCAAGACATAGAAAACAAAACAAGTTTTTCTTTTTTGAGGCAAAGCAGACAGTTATCTGGCATAGGAACCCAGAATCAGTTTTTTTTATTTTTTTTATTTTTTATGTTTGTATAATTCTCTGCAATAAACAGATATTTGACAGAATATTTTCTTCATAAAATTGACTCACAGCATGAGTCAATTTTGGCTGAACGCTCCATGTCTAGCCAGTAAAATCTGCAGCAGGATTCCTACAGACTTACAGAAAGCTTTGTGTAGCTCATACAAGAGATAAAGAAGAAGCATCAAATTTCTAACATGTTATCAAACACGCTGCGCTGCAAGACGGAGCTGATGGAAGCTGGGAGACTTCTTATCGGATTCACTGAAGAAAAATAAATATTTTTCTTTTTTATTGCTTTCACCGCGAGTTGTGGCTAGGCAAACAGAAATCTCCACAGAATCAGCAAAAAGAAAAAAGAAAAAGGTTCATGCCTCAAAAAAATGAGATAAAAGTCAAATATTTTTCCTCATAAATCACCTGCAGACTCCAGAGGAGTCAGACGAACTATTATTCAGTCATCAGCTTATTTCAGAAGCCCTCTAACAGAACCAAAGCAGATTAAAAGTCTCAAAACAACACTTATCACATCTAGTAAGTAATAACACAACTGTACTGATTCTGTTTGCGATTTATCATTTGTGTTTTTCTGTTTTTGCAATAAAATTTAGTAATGACTCACTGGAAGAAGTGATATTGTGCATAAACAGAGCGCAACTGTTTGAAAAAGGCAAGATAAATGCAAATAATAAAGAAGGGAGGTAAAGAAGAAAAATAAAAGAATAGCAGAGCGACTGGTGTGTTTCTTTGCCGACTATCTTCCCAACAAAGCAGCTCCTGCAAGCGACGCTATGATGAGTTTATTAGGGAAATTAAACTCCAGCAACTTCCTGTCAAATTGTTATGTGTAAAACAATCTTCTCTTTTTAAATTCATTTTAGGATTAAAACACATTTAAAAAGCAAAACACAGACCTCCTGATGTAATATGACAGGAAAAACTGAAAACAGAACAGCAATAAAGGAATCTCTGAAGATTCTGTCAACACTAAAAAGGATCGGTTCTTAAAAAAATATCTTTAATCTCAAATTGCAGCTGTGATCTACTGGATTTGTGTAAATAAACTTCAGGGTTTTTGAAAACTCAAAAACAAATTGTAGTTTTGGGTCTAAATAAAAAAAAATGTAATGGATCTCATTTTGGAAATGAGAAAAGTTCTAGAAGAAATATTAAACATTGGTATATTCATTATGATAGCTTACCTTAACCTCTTTTATTTGAACATTTGCCTCTAATCGCTTCCTGATCTTAATCAAACCTAATGCCTGTTGATGCATATTTCACACATACAAGTAATTATATTTGAAACACTTTGCTGCCATCTAGTGGCTGGAGGATTCCTCAAACACGCCTGACGAGGGTAACTAGCAAACTAAAAATCAAAGTTCATATCCATTGTTTTAATTAACAATCACTTCTGAATTTATCATCTACTCAAAAACACAATCAAAGCTTTTGTTATAAAAATATAGATTCATTTGAACAGAAATTAATATTTATTTCGAGTATCTCTTAAATAAAAAAAACTTAAGTACATCTGATTTGAGGTCGCAGTCAGATATTCCAGTTTCAGCTCGTAAATGTGGAAATAAGTCGTTTTATATTCTGTTTTTCCTTTCATTTTTAGTTCAACTATAGTTCAAGTCTTTTCTTTTCTTCCTTTGGATTTGTTTTTAATGCTGTTGAATTAAAATTCAAATAAAAATAAACAAAAACTAATAGACTATCCAGATTTATCTAAAATGCTGATATGAAACAAAAAGTCAACAAAGGTTTTAAAAGACTGCTTACTTATTATTTTATTAAACAAAAAGACAATTGTAATAAAATATGAGAACAACTGAAGTTTTACAGAACTTGAATATTAAGGCTTATCGGATCATTTTCAGTTTGAATCCTCACAGATGCCCAGCAAGTGAGAAACTCAGACCTGAACTCCAACAGGACACATTGACAACAAACATTTTCTCTGTGGAAGTTGTTATGCAGACATTTTGACTTTATTTAAAAGCCTGCTTTTCAAAATGCACTCAGAGCTGCAGCCAGCACGAATTATTGATGATTTCTCGTGCCAGAAAAATCCGTGTTGCAGAAAGATCTTATACCGAAGATCTTAAAGAGAAATTGGAGTAATATGAAATATGTAAATCAAGTCAAAGCAAAGATCAGAAATCAGAAACCTCTGATTGTCGTAGCTCTTATGATTTATGATTAAATGCATCGTTAGACAGAAATCAAACACTTTTGTTTTGCACAGTAAAAAACCAACACTTGCTCTTCTTAAAATGAGAAAAATTAGACTTCGGTTAATCTGTCCCCTTACCTGCATCTCCTTAAAAGAAGTAAGTCAAAGAAAAAAGTCGAAGTCACAGAAATTATTGGAATATTTTAGAAGATGTGAAACTGAACTTTTTCTAATCGTAGTTGTTTGGAGATTTTAAGCATGCACTTAAAAAACACAAAAATAGAGAAATTTTTACCTGTTTCTGTTCATTTGAGCAGATTTTTCATTCAAACTTCAAACATAAGTGACAGGAAATGCTAAAAACATTTAACTAGACAATTACTGTCCAGATGTAGCGTTAGCATTAGCATTAGCATTATGACCACCTAGTGAAACAGTGTGGAAATTTTATATTGATTTGATTGATATTAATGCCATATTTACAAACAAGTGGTAATAACTACCGTTAAGGTAAGTCTGAAAATGTCTCGTCTACAAAAGAGTTTTGGACAAACAAAATCTTCCAGACCAAAAAAGAGAGACAGGTCTGCGTTCTCTACCAAAAAAGTGATGATGATGATGTATTTCCTTGTGTATTTACAAGAATTTTGTAAGATTGGAAAGCTTGAAAGGGATAGACACAAGAACCAAAGCGTAAATGCTCAGTAACACAAACCCATTTGTTCTTTTCTCCACCGTAAATTCAGAGCGAACTTACCGTCCTCTGTGGGCACGTAGATGTTGAGGTAGAGGCAATCCTCGCTCTGGTTCTGGATGTATCCCGCCGCCACGTCCAGGTTATCCGTGAACCAAACCGGAAGCATAATCTCCGGCAGGACGCCGTGGATGTTCTGAGGGCAAACCGGGGCAAACTGGGTGGCGTTGCGGATCTCCTGCCAGGAACCCGGCGCCTCCGGCGGCTGAAACCGTCGGTCTCCGATGGGCGCGGTGGCGTAGGGAACTCCAAGGTACTGCTCCACCGGGCCTAAAATCTCATTGTTCAGGTCCTTCTTGACGCCTCTCAGCTTGCCGTAGTGGGTGCTGACTATGGGATGCTTCGAAGGGTCCATTCTCTGGCAAGAGGCCAGACTGAAAAACAAGACGAGGCTCAGCACCGTCATGAGGCAGCAGTCTGTCACGAACCTGAAGGGTCTGGTCCTGGACAACAAACCCCGCCGACTCTGTTTACTCAGAGTGAGTGGAAGGTTGTTCATGGCTGGAGTCAAAGAGCTCAGCCACCTGCTTCTAGTCTGTTCTGTCAGTTCGGTCCAGCAGTGAGGAGGGCAAACCATAACAAGATAAAACACCAAAATCAGACGAACTCTTCAATCAGCGCCAGGCAGAAGGTAAGACGTTGGGTTTTTGGCCCTCGGTATGAGATCCAGGTCAGTGGTGAAACTGATTAGAGGCGATCCAGAACACTTCTCCAGGCATGGTTCTGTTGCGTTCCATGCCTGTCCTTCTCCGGTTGTCCGGATAATTGGGTTGATGAAGGACTCTGTAGAGTGAGACAGAGGAATGGGAGGAAGAAAAGCAGATAAGAGTGTTTTCCAGCCGTGCAGTGTCATTTTATAGCACATTCAAGTAACTAGGTTAACTTCAGTTGCTATAAAAATACTACAAGTCAAGTAGGACTTAAAAGAAGTTTGACTTTGTAATTTAATACCTTCAAATTGGGCCTCTGACTCTTTAAAAGCTCCTGCTCTTTCTGAAACTCCGCCTTCAGGAAGTCATCACAGCATGTCTCCACTATTAACCCTTTGGCGGCATTTTTACCAGCTACTTCATTTTACTAAGAAGCAGCTCACGTAATGATTTCAGCTGACGCAGAGTTCCACCAGGCTAATTGCTGCTGGCTAGTCTGAAGGAGCTGCTCTCAGAGACGGAAGCTCAGAAGTTTGGAAAATGCAGCTCAGAGGAGGAGCTGCGTCTCGAAGGCGGGGCCAGGTCCACCCAGGTGTTTTGCACATCTGCAGGGTTGCCATGGCGATTAAAGAATTTCTCAAACATTTGTGAAAGAATAAAAGCAAAACTCAAAAATATGTTTCTGATGAGGTAATAACGTTATGACATGATGTAAAGCTCAAAAAAGTTAATTTCACAAATATAACTGGCCTTTTAAATTACAGATGAAGCTAAAATATATTCAGGTTTTTTCCAAGCTGAGGAAAAAAACGCTATGAAAACAGAAGACTTTCTAAATCTAGAGACACTAAGCAGCTCAAGCAACAGGGAACATCTATCATGGAGATTAACATGTTGACAACCTTTAAAACATCTCATTTCTCACTTTATTATATAAAGTGAGAAATGTAGCGATCAATGTAGCGATTACCCATTATGGACACATTTCAGTGTTAGCTTGGATTTAGACGGAAATATCTCCATTTATACGCTTAAGAACATCAGAGTGGTCCTCATAAGACAGATGCCTCCTGGATATCATGAGGGATGAAGATCTTATTCCATGAGAATCTAAAGAAAATGTCAGTAATTCAATATCCGTGATATCAGAGAAGTCATGCATGGCTAATCGATTCATCTGTCCGTTCGGTTAGCTTAAGATTTGAAGCACAGATTTTTGATGCCTCATTAAATTGTTCTTGTCTATTTCCATTTGAAACCTCATTCAAACCGACACTGAAAAAACAAAACAAGTGAGGAAACTAAAAGAAAAAATATTGTTACAAATAATCAAAGTGAGTATATTACATTTATTCAGTTAAACACACATAATTAGTCTGATTTAAGCTTCCCTTTTAACTTAAACATACTTGTTATTCATTATTTAACTAGTTTTTATGTCCAACAAAAAATAAACTGAAACTAAGACTGTGCTTGATTTATTTGCTTTTGGGTTCATAAGTTAAAGAAATAATTTTACCCATTTTGCTACATTAAGCACTTTCCACAATTAGTGTCTTACAAAAAATATATATGTGTTCATCTGAATTTATTAAAGAAAATATCTTTTTGCTTTCTGACCAGATGCAGCTTAAATTGCAAATGTACATTTAAACGTATGAAACCATATAAAACACATTATTATACGTTTTACATGCCCAATCCACTCAGTTTATTTCATTATCAGAGGAAAAACTCTATGACTATTTTTTAATTGTAACATAATCAGGACTTTGTGACACTTTAAATCCACATATCTGCTGTATTTTGCTGCTGGACATGTCCGTCCTAAGCTGGCGTGACCTGTATCGGGGCCAAATCCTCCCGAGTTGATCTGTGTTTAACATGGCCGCTCATTCCTCCATATTACACGCAAATCTCCACGGAGAGCCAATGTTGTCCAGAGCCACTTCGCCAGGCCTCAGCTAACGACTCGGCTACTGATGATTCCTGGATTCTTTTGCGGTTATTCATTTCCTGGAGGCTTTAGGGTTGCTGTTGCAGATAAAGTACAGTAGACACGAAAGGACGGACAGCAGAGGCTGGAGATTAGGGCGATCCTTTCACTGCCCAGCAAGGTCAAAGGTCAATAATGTGCTCCGATAAGCAGCTTATAACAGGCGGGGGCGGGGAACGCAGAACTCGGATGCATTTGGTAAGCCTTAACTGACCCACAGATGAATGAGAGACCACTCGTAGTACAACCATTCATGTAATCTGGAGTGGAAATTTTCAAATCCTCGTGTAACAGAACCGGAGTCAATAAAAGGACGAGGCGCGGCAGGGATTATACCAGCAGAACATGACACGACCGATCCAGGTTGGGTCAATCCCCTGAAAAGATCTTCCCCACATTTGGTCACGTTGTCGAGCTAAACAGACCAACACAAAGCTCCTCAGGCAGGAATCACTCTAAAGATAGAAAGAATGTGGATGAGATTTAATTTGGGGAAGACGTTTTTATTTACATTTAATAAAATCCACCATGTGAGAAAACGATCAGTGGAAAAACAGTTCATGGTAACTTTTTGCTGATGAGGTTGGAATGCCTCTGTACCATCATCCTAATGTTTTTCGTCTGCCTTCCTAACCAGTCCACTTCCTGTGACCAAAGATTTTATCTTCTGCTATAGTGGAAAAATGGTTTCCAATGTGCGTGTTGATGCTTATTAAGGGACATAATTTGTGTTTGAACTATTAAAACAGCAGATTTAGAGAAGGTTGAAAGTTTCTGCAGGTGTTTTGTGATGATTTTCACCATTAAGGACAAAGTGAATTTTCTAGATTGTGAAATAAAAAGTAATAAATCAGATTCATTTTGCAGTTTGACAACGGAAAAGGAATTTATATGAATGAGTCGATGCGTTTGGACTTCATCCGAAATTGTGAAATTGTGTTTTTAAGGGAATCAAGTAAATAATAATTTTCAGATGAAATATGATGAACAAACAAGAATTATTTCACATTTCATGCGGTGAACTTAATCCAAAATATCCATGGGTTAAGCTAAGGTCTTACATGTATTTTAGAGCTGGGATATTGATGCATTTTTGATTAATTAACTTCAGATTTCTAAAGACGTATTCATGCAACTTCCATGAACAATCAGGGATTCCTGAAACAATTGAAATCTAAATGGCTAAATTAGCACTTAACAATAATCTGATAGTTTAATAACAGCAGATGAAAAACGTAAATATCTTTACATCTTTATATTCCATAATTCAGCAAAAAAGAAAGGAGTTTTGAATTAAAAATGTTGCTCATTTTGTCGATGGTTTTGCAATTCATTGATTATAAACCCCACACTTAATTCAAAGCTTCAGTTAACTTGATTAAACTGACCTAGTTTATTGTCCAGATATAAACTATCAGCAGGTAGCATACATGCAAACCAAAACACACACAGATACACACAGGAAAACAAAATAATTATCTCTTTTTTAATTCACCTTCCTCTCTTTTACACACTCTCCCTCTTGATCACTATAATTATCCATTTTAAGGCCATCATTAACTGAGTTAATGCTGCAGCTGAAGCACTTCTGTGTTTTTGTTGTCTCCCTTTTTTTCTTCCTCTACCTCTCTCAATGCCAATAAAGCCATCCGGAGGAGAAAGTATGAGAGTTAGATGTCCTGAGGCGAGACAGCAGATAATTGGAGTCCATAGACTGATGAGCAGATAAAACGAGCGCGGCGCCTTCATGTAGCAATAAAGTTTATGTACAACAAGATCTTTGAGGGGAGAAAATCCGCGGAAACGTGTGGATTCTCTGAGGTTGTTATAATTGTGACGCAAACTACGGCGTCTTTAATTGCTCATTGTCTCTTTCTGGTGCAGTGGGTTCAGACGAAAATATACCGCAGCCTGCCTTTGTTCTCCTCGGTGCAGACTTTGTTGTGCTGCCCACGCTCCCTTTCTCTCTTCCTCTGTGTGTGTGGATGTACATATATGCTCTCAGAGAAGCAGGGCAGCACAATGCACGCTCTAATTAAACCGCAGAGAGTCTAGAGGCTGGCCTGCTTTGAGCCGAGCCGCCTCGCCGACAGAAACTCAGACACATTCATACATAAAAGAGACAGCAAGGCCGAGAGGCAGAGATGAAAAAAAAAAAAAAGAAAAAACGAGGGCGACAAACGGCAGATGAAAGGTGAAAATGCAGATGGAGAGGAGACAGGCAATAAAAACGCTCCTCTCTGGTCAGCCGAGACCCTTCAGGAAAAGCAACACGAGGGCTGGAGAGTGTCGGGAAGTGGACGCTAATAGTCCCACTTCCACGGGAGGCTGCTGTGGAAGCGCTCACTCTTAAAACATCACACCTCCAGTCTGAGTGGGCAGCAGAGCACTCTTCTCCTGAGCGAGCGTCTCTGGTAAGAATCCAGAACGCTGGCAGACTCCAGCCTTCCTGAAAGGACCTGCAGAGTTTCTGGGTGCATCTGAGTGTTTAATTGCTAATTGGCTCAATTAGAAGGTTTAATTGGTCCAGCTTTGCTGTGAGCCGCAGGAGAGCTTAAGTGATTGATGAAGCAGAGAGAGAGAGGAGAAGGTGATGCTGAGGCAACAAACGGTATAAAAATGGGAACATGCCTGATATTTCACTCTCATACCCTGCAACACTTAAAAATGTACTTTAGGCCTAGTTTCCATTGCAAAACCAACTTATAAATAACTTTTCAGCAAGATAGGAGCTTGTTTTAAATCTATAATTTCTTAAAGGTGACATATTTTGCTGCCTTGAAGTTACAAAGGTCTATGGGAAAAATAAAACATTGTTTTCTAAAATTCGTTCTAAAAATAATGAAATTTTACCTATTTTTGAGCCTTTGTCACTTTAAATCCACACCAAATCAATGTTTATACTCACACATGAAAACTATTCCAAACAGATGCATAATTATACAACCTTACATCTTTGAAAAGCAGAAGTGGAGCCTCCTGCACAACCAGCAAGTGGTTTCTGGCTGGTAAGTCAACAATAAAACACTTTGGTTCAGCAGACCAAACATGTCCGAACTCTTCTTGAGTTGCTAGGTAATGGAGCTGGGCCTCGCTTGGGTTGCTAGGTGACAGGCTGAGGATTTGTGACATTATATTCTGGAGGTCTTTTGAAACGCACGTTTTCCAGACATCAAAACACATTAATTTATTGCCAAAAAGAATCGACTTGGTGGGTTTCAGAAACAGTAGATACCCCCCAAAAAATTACAAAAATGGGCAAAAGGTGAAATTTGCTTGTAACATAGAAAAAAAATATTATGAGTGAAATAATCTGCCAGCGAAACTCATACATTTTCATCAATATTCAGGATGTATTTACTTAAAACAAGCTCTTACATCTTTCTGAAAAGTTACTTGTAAGTTAGTTTAGTCTTATTTCAAGTATATTGATATATTTGCAATAGAAACTAGACCAAAACTAGTTGGTAAGATTTTGTGTTTTTGCATTGTGCTCTCACAAACAGCTTTAAAGGAACGGGTCTATCCCCAAAAGTAGAGCAGCAGTCATTGCATACACACGGACCCGCACACACTCATCCATGATTTATGTCGGAAGCAGAACGTTTTCCTCAGCCTCCCAGCGGGGTTATAGAGGCAGGCAGACCGCACAGGTCGCTCAGCTGAAGACTGAACAATAAACCCCACTTCCTTCACCCACCTCCTCTTATTTCAGGATTTAAAATCTAAAGGGAGAACTTTATAAGAGCCACTCTACAGTTTTTCACTTCTTTATCAGCCTCTTTACCGTTGGTAAAGGCTTTTATGCGTCTGTGTCACTGGGAATAAAACAAAGAAAATGATAGAGACCTACTTTACTGCAGATATTTTCTCTAGAAATAGGACTCGCTTCAGCAACTGAGTTTCATTGCTAAATCTGTGCATGCTGGTTTTGTTCGCTGTTTTCCACAAGTATTTATACTCCTTCAGCTTAGTTGCAACCAAACACGGCAATGTTTTTTATTTGGAAAAATGAATGTGATTAGATTGTTTAATCCCAAATTTCTTCCTGCAAACAAATTGCTTTCATTTTAATCCTTGCACATATATAATAAGTTTAAGATGCATGGAAAAAAAACAAGATGAAAAGAGCAAATAGCCAAACATTTGACACCTACCATAGCGCCTTGCTGAACAATTACTTGTGAGTGAGTTTTGTCTGATTCACTAAGGACAGAAAAAAAACAAAACGCATATTATGGTAAATGTGCATCATAAGTTGCAGATATTCCAATTATTCATTACATGCATTTCCTTTGCACATAAAATGCCAATAAAAGGCATTGATCTGTGTTTTTAACATGACAAATAGTGAAAATATGATACAGAAAATCTGCAGCTCAGTAAATGAAAGTCAAAATTTTTCCCTCCAGTTGGGAGTTTATTAAAAAAAAAAAAAGTCCAGAATACGAAAAGTTGGGGTTTAATTTCAGCGACATGTAAAGGCGACTATCTGAAGCACAAAGGTGGTCAGACCCCATCAGAAGAAAACTAATTATGGATTTTGATCACAACATGACAAACTATTGGGCCGGGTCTCCACACAGATCGATCACGAATGTCCCACCTCTGTCAGAGCAATTATCGGATCCTGTCAGCGGTCGTCATCACCAGACGGTTTCTGATTACTGCTGCCGGAAATATTCCCCAAACGGCGAGAATGACGAGCATTTACGAGTTATTTACGATTATCTTCAGAAGTGCTGAACCAATCAGCTGGTCTTTGACTGAAATCGATTAATTTTCTCTCCATCAATTCTGTCAGAAGCAAAAACACAAAATCTCTATTTTATTTTTATCTATGGTTTCTGGTGAAAATGTCTTAGTAAGCTCAAAATAAGACAAAACTAACTTACAGCTTTTCAGGAAAATATAAGAGCTTATTTTAAGTTTAAGACGGATTCTTAAATATTGATTTTAAAAAAAATAAATAAATAAAAAATAGTTCCAATACACCTGACATAGTTAAAAATAAAAGCAGAAATACAGATATTTTGTTTTTCCTTTTTCTTACACACGTTTCCATCAAGAAATGTATATATTTTCTTTTTCATTTTCCTCCAGCATGGATTTTTGTCAAGAAATATATATATTTAGATTTTTATTTTCCTTAAACATGCAGAAAATGCTAAATAAATAAATAAAACATGTTTCTTGACAAAAATGCATGTGGAAAAATCAGTGGGACAGATTATGTAATATAATCTTAATTTATGAATATGTTCCCTTAGTGTGATTTTTTTGATCATTTTAACCTTTTCTTCTAACCTGAAGGAAAGAATAGATTAAAAATACCTCAAAAAGTCTTGAGGCAGTACATACATTTTTAATTACTTTTATTTAATTATTTAATTTCTTTTTGCATCGATGAGCTACTAGAACATTATTATTAGCTGGTATCAGCTTTGTGACTGAATGTGCACATTTTAGGTTTCTAAATATTCTTCGTTCAGAGTCCTGTTATCGTTTAAAGTCTTTTCTTTCTGTGACAGATTGTACAAACCTGACCTGAATATCCTGTAAATTCCCCCAAAAACATTAAGTGTGGATGATTTCTTAGAGAAATAAGAATCTGGAAAAGAACACAAAGTTACTTTCTAACAGGATAAAATCTGAGTTTTGAAACTCTTCTGCCTTTAATGTTCTCCTGAAACAATTTAACTTTCTTCTTTTCTCAGCTTCCCCCCCAAGACTCTGCCTATTATTATGTTAGATTATGACTAAACTACTCTGCCTTTGCAGCAGCACTGTTTCTGCTGCAATTAGAAACAGCAAGAAACTTACTGGAGACCATAAAAGAGTTGAAAAACAGTCTGACTAACCACAAAGCCTGCATAACAGGAAGAAAAAAAAAAAAGCAATCCTGAACAGATCATCAACCAGAGCAAAACAATTAAAGTCTTAAAAATTTGTCGTCTGGCTGCAGAAACTATTTAAGAAGTGTGAAATTTGCTGCACAGACAATTAAATTTCATTTTGCGGGTCTTCTATTTTTAATGTCGCCCTCGTCTACACACGTGTGAACAATTTTCTCCCTCATTAATTACAACAAGTCTCAGCAGAGAAAATGTTGCACGATTTATTACTTGTTCATTTTTTTCTCCTGCATATTGCAACTTCAAGCCTGATGCAAGACTTTTGATGTTGCTGCCAAGAGGAGCAGAAAGGTTCTGGGTCTCAGCTCTTCTATCAGGTAGCATGAAAATTACAAGGAGTTTTTAGCATCAGCCAGACTGTTGTTGTCATTTAAGACAGGCAAAAGGCAGGGCAGCTTTATTATGCAATATGAAAACAAGTTTCACCTGCTTTGAGAGATCATTAGGACATACTATTGAGATTATTCCTCTTCCGTGTATCTAAACATTATGAAATGTTTTGGTTATAATGATGTGTTGAGTCAAGAATTGGAAAATGTTTGATCTTCCACTTTTATACATTACATATAAACTATAAACAAAAAGCAAAGTAAAATTCAGATACCGTTTAGAGATGTTTGGATCTTCGGGTGTTTTTGTTTGGATAATTTTTTTCTTTTTCTTAAAGTTTTGTTGGTTCTAATGGCTTTTATTTGAAAATAGTTTTGACAGGAAACAAGGTAATCAGTGAGGGGGAAGAGATGCGGCAAACTTTTTAATGTGTTGCTTTAATAGTTCATTGTGTTTTTGATCTCTTGGTTTATTTTTAGATTTTGTTCTACATATAAATAACTGTAAATCTTTGAAAAGCAAAAGTGGAGCCTCCTGCACAACCAACAGCCATTGTACAGTTCAAACAACAGTAAAACCAGCTGACCAAACATGTCGGAGTTCTGCTTGGATTGCTACGTGACAGGCAGTGGATTTGTGACATTCTGGAGGTTTTTGACACAAAAAACATAAAAACTTTTAAGAACTTGTGCTGTTTTTAAAACAATTATTACTCCAAAAAGAGTTAATATTGTGATTTAATACTTGAGAGACTAATGTAGCTTATGGCTGCTTTCAGAAGCAGTTGAGACCACAAAATTCTGACAAATGTGAATTTTGCATAGTAGCTCCCCTTTAAAATGCTTTGCTTCCATAAAACCACATCAGCCGTCGTTTTCTGCTGCTGCTCATCATCTTCAGAGTTTGACTTGCTGTGTGTTCGGAGGCGACTATTTGAAGGTTGTATGAGCGGCTACTGTGGTCAAAATTTTCTATTTTTCCAGTTTTATGCCAGGTTGATTTTGAAAACGACAACATTTTACCCTTAAATATTAATAATAACCAATCCTGAATCCTTGTCTGATATAAATAAAAACGGACATAAATCTCTTTCCTGCATGTGGCTTGCAGCTGCTGGGCTGAGTCACACTTGGTGCCAACCGTTGTCGGATCCTTGGCTGGAGGAACAAGCCAAAACAAAACACCTGCAAGCCTCGATTTCAGATGTTACCTCAACCTATTTCTGGCTGAAATGTTTTATTTCTTTGGTGAAATTAGCATCACAATCACATCCATCACCTTTTGGCTGCAAGGCTTGCTAGGAACGGTCCAAATCCAGCAGCTGCAATAATCCCTCCTGTAACTGTTTCCAGCCTTTACCTGACTGGTAAAAACACACTCAGTGTAAAACACTGTAGCTTTTCATGTGGCCCTTTAGACTAGAAATCACATCAAGAAGTCCCTCCAGTTTTTTCACAAAATTCACAAAAAATTAACAAATTTTACTGCAAATTTTTCTCAAAAACATTTTGTTTAAGTCACTACTGCCTCAGCCTCTGTCATGTCAAATTATAGGTCACCATCAATGGAGCGATTAATAAAAATTCAGATTTAACATCATACGGTAACATCATACATTGTGGTGCTGTTTGTAAATTAGCAAAACAAAATCTGTGATTTTGAATGCAAAAAACACAAAACAATCGATATCGGTGTAAAAAGATTTTCAATATTGCTTAATTTTCAGACACAATTATTGAAAGCTGAAACAAAAAACAATTTATTGATATTTTAACATCTTAATGGGTTTTATAAATGCATTCTGGTTCAACCGGCCCTTTAAGAACATTCAGAAATGACCCAAAATTAAAATTACTTTTAACACCCCTGATGTAAAGTAAACAGGTTGTCAAAGTCAGCATCAGAAAGAAAAGGAACATTTTAGAATAAAACATCTGTGACAATTTGTCCCTCTTTTTAATTACAAATCTGTAAAAATGTGGGATTTATTCCCAGTTTGCAGCTTTACGACATGATTCCTGGCATCCTGACTGCAAAGTAACTCTAAGGTTAAAGTCGGGTCGACGGCGAGCGATTCAACAACGGCGGCGCAGTAAAAAGAATCCGTTTGATCTCAGCAGATGCTCCATTATTGCCCGTGTTTGGCAGACTTGTGTTTGTATGTTTTCCATCCAGCTGACAGCTTCTGTGTGGGCTGTGAATAGAAAAGAGCCGGCGGCCAGGTCAGTGTTTGCTCAGGCTGCTGTCAATCTCAGGCTTTTTTCTCCTATTATTTATCGCTCTGTGTGTGTCAGCCTGAGACAGAAGTTATTAAAGTCAGAGCAGAGCTTAACAGATCCAAAGCTGAAGGGAGGACATGCGCTAAAATGAAAGTAACGCTTCGAATATTTGCATGTACTCTGCAGAGCTCCCTCGTTTTTCCGAATATCGGAAAATATTCCAACACGGTTTCACAAGTTTTATTAAATTTCAGAGGAAAGCAGTATTGCTATATTTTTATTTCCAAAGCCACAGAGATAAACTCTCTCCATATCTGTGTAATCTGCTATCAGTTACCAACAGCTGTTCTGGTTTTTACTGCTCTCCATGGCGGCTCTGCAGGGCGTCCAGGATTTGCTCAGAAAACAGAAAAAGCTGCTTTTTTTTTTCCCCTTTCTATTTTTCTGGCCTGAGAGTAACCTTCACAACAAATACAGATTTGGTTTTCTCTGGCAAAGGTCAAAGCTCTTATAAAATAACAAAACAAACACTGCGGCGGCTATTTGAAGGTTTTTGCATCCATCATCCCTCAGTTTTTGTCTTATGGGTTATTTTCCTCATTTTATGCTCACTTTTCTGATCTTCAAATGGTGACAGACTTTAACCTCAACAGACAAAAGGTTGAAATAAATGCGACACATGGCAAATTAAAATAAAAATTATACCAGCTTTTTTGAGGGAAGTGTTTTTCTGCGTACTGAGTTGCTGATATTGTTTTATGGTGCAAAAAGTAAACTGGTCCGTCTACAAACCGCGGTTTCTGTTCGGCTGAAGTGAATTCTGACACGGTTTGAATGCAAACGGATCGGAGACGGCCTCAAAAGCAGGAAGTGGACTGTAGCGCAGGGCATTCTGGGTAAACACAACCAAAACAAACACAAGTCTAGCCCTAGAAAGAGAAAAAAGAAGAAATCCTACAACCACTAAAATCTGACGCCATTCATGAAGAAGGAAGTTACGCTCTGTGTCTTCCTCAGAGATTTTTCATGTCGTTTCCTTCAGTGGTTCTTGGTGCAGCGCCCCCGCAGGTGAGGAGGGAAACTGGTTTTCATCTAGTTTTGTTTGTTTGAAATAGTGCAGTGACAGAGAACCACAGCAGCTGAAAATGTAACAAATGTTGCAACTTTTGACCTTGGTATACTGTGTGAAAACACCCTAAAAGCAACTTGATGTTACCCGTTTGTATGAACTAACCTTCAAACTCTAGAGGTGAAGCATCATCCCTCTGTTAACATCTACAGGACAAGCAGTTCTTGCTTCTTCTTTTAAGAGATCCAGCTGCAGGTTTGGTGCATTAACAATGTCTGTTTGATGAATGTTCATGTGCAGGTATGTAGGTCAAATGTAGGGCCTGCATTCACTTCATTCCTGCAACTTTATTGCATCAGAAACCAAAAAAACCAAACATTTCCTCTGCGCTGCAGCTTCCCTGCAAGCCAACCATGTGTCTATCTCCATGCATTGTCCATTGTTGTCTCTCCTTCCTCAGACTCCTTTCAGTCTATATTAAACCAGACTGGTGTGACGGTGGAGACAATGGGCTGATACACTGCCAGCTACAGTAGAGGCACAAAGGGACGGACAGAAGGCGGTCTAGACGGAGGAGGTGCTGTCAGCGGATTCACCGACCGGATGCAGGCAGCAAAGCCGAAAGTGCGATTCTACAAGTGTGTTTCTGAGCGAAGGAAGGGATGTTGGGGTTGTGGACCAATGAAGCGTAAAATTGGAAACAATGTGTCTGCAACAGTTAAAAGCAAATATTTACAGGGCTTTAATTTGCGCCGAGCTTCCGGCGTGGGTCAGAGCATCTGTGCGGCGGACGCCAAGGAACTTGGAGGGGTGCGGGCGCTAATTAGACGCAGACGGCGGTAGATTAATCACAGGCTGACAGCAGCCTGCCAAGCAGCTCCATCACCTCGTCTGGCGGCAAGCGTATCCTGTCTTTATCGTCTCTTAAAAGGGCAGTACGTATTTTCTATACACAGCCAAGTAACTATGTTACTTTCAGTTGTTGTAAAAATGCTACATCTCTGAAATATAAAAGAAATTTGACTGCAAAATTTGACATCTAGAAATTGGGTCTCTGTTTCTTTAAGAAACTCCTGTCCTTTCTGAAACTCCGACTTCAGAAAGTCATCACATCACTCCTCTATTAGCCCCTATGCAATGTTTGAGCTCAGCTTTTACGCAGTTCAACCAGGTGTTTGCTAATTGCTGCTGGCTAGTCTGAAGGAGCCGAGTTGTGGAGCTGGAAGCTTGGAAATTGCAGCTCTGAGGAGGAGCTGCGTCCTTGTAGGCGGGGCTAGGTTCACTGCTGAATGGTTGCCATGGAGGTTAAAGGATTTCTCAAACATTCATGAGAGAATCGAGGCAACGCAACAAACTTGTAGTCATTATGTCAAGATGTACAACAAAAACAGTGGATTTTACATAACACTACCCCTTTAATTTTTCAGATGTTTATCAAACACTGCAGGAAGCACAAAATCTTACCAAGTATTTTTAGTCTAGTCTCTCGTGCAAAAATCTCAGTTCACTTTGATAAAAACAAAAATAACTTACAAGTAACATTTCAGCAACAAACAGGAATTTGTTATATGTCAATAATTCTTTAATATTGGTGAAAAAGCTTTTATTCCATTGGCAGATTATTTCTCTTGTGAAATAGAAAAAAGGTGAAAGAAACTGTCAATGCAGCAAGTACTTTTTAATCAATATTAAGGAATTATTGACTGTAAACAATGTCCTACATCTTGCTGAAAAGTTACTTGTAAGTTAGTTAATTTCAATTGTACTAAAGTAATTATTGAGCTAAACAATGATATTGCTGTTTTCTGACCATTTTCAAACAATATATTGATAAAGGTATAAAGTTCAGCTTTTCAAAGACCAATAATCTTTAATTTAAAAAATATCTTCCAGTTCCGCTTCATACTGAAACTGGAAGATATTTTAAACAGACAAAACAAACATATGACAATCAAAAACAATAAATGAAAACAAATGGATTATGAAGAGTCTAAACAAAACTGCGCTTCAAAAAATAATAATCATCAGCTCATTTTAATTTATCATGTGACTAATTGACTAATTGCTTATTGCCAGAGGGTCAACTAAGATATTTGCACTAGAAACTAATTATGACTCGGTGAGCCTTTGTGTTTTTTGCAGTGTAACATGTGAACTGGCGCAGACTCTCCTCCCTGTCGTCTTGCTCTGATTACTTCCTGCTTCCTGATAAATCACCAGCCATAAATCTCCCTCCTCACCTCGTTTGAGGACAAGCTTGCGATCTGACCCAACATCTGGTCCAGTGGGAGCGTCCAGGACGGGCGGAGGAAGACGCGGCGCAGCGCAAAGGGCGAAGAGATGCTCAGCGGGCCGGCGGCCGCCACCGCAGCATCAGAGCTGCAGAAACACGCCGCCATTAAACGCCACGGTTAAACGCCACGGTTAAACGTGTTCCATATATCATCAGCATTTTACCGTCTCCTAAGTGGTTTTGACCTTGGATCAGGGTAATGTAGGTTACTGCACGGCACGCGGGAGAGTTTTAAAACCTTTAAGAGAGTTTTGGAGCGGCTCTAATTAGAGGAGGATGAAATGGATTTTATATTAAAGGGGCTTCTGTGCGTCTGATCAGAAACTTTCCTAAGATTCGCTCGCGAATGAAGGACACTGAACTTCACAGGAGAAGGACACTATCAAGCGACGTGATGCTCAGAAGAGCGAGCGTCTGATGTGAGCTGCTCTCAATAAATGCAGTCATCAAAAAGTTGATGTGTTCAGATAATTAAATTTAAAAATTACTGATATTCCAATAATTATCCCAGTTATTACTGATGCTTAATCCATGTGTTTTCCATGTGAAAGTTAATCTACCCAATAAATATTCTTGACATAAACATTTTTATGCTGACTTGTATAAAAAACCATTTCTGTGCGTCTAAAGAGAATAAAAAGGTCGAGCTTGAGTTGTGTCAGGAAAGAATTAGTTATTTTTTTCCCTCATAACATCAATAGGTTTCCCAAACAGTTCCACCCACTTCAAGCATTTGACATAATGAGGCAAGTGAATCTTCATCAGCGCAGACAGAGCATCTGCACAGCATAGAATGAGATTTGGCAACGTATGCATCTGGTTACATCACAGTACTAACATCTATAACTCTTATAGATGTTTTAACACATTAAATTCAGTTGCATATAGAAACTTTAATAGAAGTGATTAATTAGCAAACATCATGTGATTCACTTATTAGCATGAGTTAAAGAACAGATCACTGTTGTCGGTTGTTTAATAGGAAATCGACAGTATTGGGTCATTCTTGGAAAAAAATTAAACCCTTTAAAAAGTTAAATTACAAGAATAAACTGATAAAATTATGGGAATAAAGTATAAATAATACTAGTGTAATGAGAATGAGGTCTTACTATGAGAAAAAGTAATAAAGTCAGAATAATACAAGCATAAAGCTGAAATATAAGAATAAAGATGTAATAACATTTGAACAGTCATATCAGTTCAAGAATAAAGTTGAATTAATATTAGACTAAAGTTATAATGCTTTGTGAATAAATTCATAATACTTTGGCAATAAAGGCGCGATATTACAACTTTATTCTAGAAACTTTATTACTTTAATGACATATGTTTTTATTATTATTTTATTAAAATAAAAAATGTAAAATTTATTTATCTATTATATTTTTATATTTTGGAGTATTAGGGCATATTATGCAAAATTATACTTACAAATACAGATTTACACACTTTTCCAAACTGTGTAAAAACTTTAGTTTCATTCAATATAATAAAATGAATATTAAATTAAGGGCTGGAGACACAAAACACAGAAACAAAAACCTCTAAATTTCAGCACAGTGATGCATAAACAGCCATAAAGCTCAGTGGACCGAGCTCGTTTCTGCTGTCCACGCTTCTAAAACAAAATATTTTATAATATAAATCCACAGAGTCAGATCGGGCCAGCGCTCTGGGCAAGGATTCACTAAACTGCAGTAATGTAACACAGATCCAGACCAATAAACAGAGGGTCAGTTTTAAACTGGGTGAGTAGGACACCGACGGGGAGGATGGCGCCAAGGGCAACGCGAGGCACAGAAACCTCCAACGCTGCACTTGAGGGTGAATGAGGTCGAAGCGAGCAAACGAACGTCGCTGAGGGGAACCGAGGGCGAACGGGGGACAAGCGGCAGAGAGGCTCTCGGACTCCGTTTACAGTCAGACGGGAAACGGATCGCGTTGATTCATGGATCAGGCAAAGGCAGGCAGGTTGTACAAACTGAAATAAATCAGCAGTTTTCTGGCCATGTCTCAAGAAGGAGCAGATATTAAGATGTCAACAGACTAATTAGAAACTTTTATCTGAATTTGCTTCTGGAGAGCGATCAACAAATATGGCTCAGGTTGTTCCTCTGCTGCTCCAGCATCTATTCTGGAGGAATTCAATCAATACGACCGTTTCTGACTGTTGGTGCTCTTATATAGAATCAAAGGAAGATTTATCTGAGGCTCTGAGGTGTTTTGATTCTCTCAGGTTACATTTCGTGTTCGTTTTCTTTTCTTTAGCGAAAGGAAATGTACTTGCTTTGCTCCAGCATTTGCTCAGAGAAACACCAAGGAGGTTTTTCTGTCTTTTTCAATCAACAAAGCACCAGCAGAGGGATAATCTGTGTTGACAGTTGATAATTAATCTGCCCCTCACAGACAACTGGATCGTCATGGAAACGTACACAAACCAGAAAAGTACAAACCTTGTCTTTGAAATAAAAGCAAAACAGTTCAAGACATGGGTTGTGTTGGTGTAGTGGAAACAATTCACCTACAGTCTTTTATTGATTAAAATACCAAATATCTCTTAATATCATGAATATGCATGAATGGCTTTGACTATGGTGATAAAGTTGCATTAAAATTAGCATTAAAAGTGATTTAAAAGTGTTAACTTAGCATTTTTTGGTAAATAATGATGATGTAATGCAAACACCAACGGGTGTTGTTTAATGCAACACTTAGTTGCATTAAAAGTGAACTTTAAATGCAAAGTTAAAAGTATCAATTTTGCTCTTTTCCACTTTTAAAAACACTTTAAATGCAAAGTTGCATTAAAATTTGAATTAAAAGTCAACTTTACATAAAAAATGACGTTTTACTAAATGACACTTCATTACGACAGTAATAACCATTCATAAAGATGTTATTTCATGTTTATGACATGAAACACTTCTTGATATTAAGTGTTACCAAACCACCTTTAAAAGCCCGTGAGTCAACAACCGGAGAGCAGTCAGAGTCGTGCCTTTATGGTTGTGTAACCTCTTTTAATTATAATGGCCTTGTGTGAACACCGGACCAGGACACAAGATGAGATAAAAATGTAGTTTATCTGTGTGAAACAGAATATAAAATAATCAGGGACCAGGTTCGTTACAGGCGGTACAGCACCCTCGCGCCCATCTCTCGTGAACTGGCAACGAGATGTCTGGGTTCACTATATTTAATGTTGCCAACCACCAGGAGGGGGTGCTGTTTCACCCATTACAACCGAACCAAACTTGGAAGTAATGACAAGTGGAATTCTATACAATATTAACTATGTTACAGTTGCATGATCGCTAACGATACCTTCTGAGACTCTGGGATGCTTAAAATCAGGTTGCCAAAGATCTTACAAGGACATGATGCTGGCAAACAAAGTTACTCTCATCTGACTGTTAATCATCAGCTGTGAAGCTTGAGTGGGAGCGATGCATACACACCGGGTGTGTGAGACACAGAAGACAACTGCGCACTTGGCCAGCCGCCATCTTGATCCCGTCGTCCCACACAGATGGTCAGAGAGTCACTGGAGCAGCCGACGTGTTTGACTGTCTGCTTCCCAAACACGACGGCCTAAATTACTTAATTTCCCTGCAATATTGAAAACTGACCTGCTTCCTTCTGTGGTTTGCATAAAAAGAAAGGCCGGGGTGAGAATATTCTTCTAATTATAATCAGCGGTAATAACAAGCCGCAGCATCTGAACGCATCCACCTCCCTGCTGCAGATCCGCCTGTGGCGATTCATGTGTGAGAAATGAATATTCAATCCTTCAATCCAGGTCCTTTAATCCACAACTAGAGGAGCAGAGTTTGCTTTACAACAGAAAGCGAGTTGCACAGGCGCTCTTAAACATAATCAGCACCATAACAAAGAATTTCTTTGTCGCAGCGATGAAAACAACGAGAAATCATCACGAAATAAGGTTTTTGTACGATGTATCGTACATCCGACGTGTTTATAGTTAGTAAAATGTTTTCTTCGCAAGAAAATTCTCACTGTTGAATTTCCATTCTTGACAGTTTAGCAGATCGTGGCTTCATGAGGAAAATCAAGCAGAAAACTAAATTTTTCTGATGTTTGAAAATAGTTGAGTATCAGCAAAGAGGAAGGCTTAAAGAAGCAAAATAAGACAGGAAGTGGTGAGAGGTTGATTATGCTGCACCTTTAAAATGACTCATCACATAAAGACATTTATTCCTGTGTGATTTTAATATAATTTCTTCTTTAATGGAAAATCCGCAGTTACGAAATTGTGTTGATTTTTTCGAAAGTTTTGTTTATGTGTTTAAAGAAAATGCAGCTGCTGTGTCTGGAAAACCACAATGCTCCACCTGATGAGGAGGAGGTTTGAACATTCACACCTGCAGAGCAGAATGACTGAATCGGGTCTGCAAACCGAGGCTCCGCCATCTTCATCTTCATCTTCTCCAGGCCTCACAGGCAAAACGTTGTTTCAATCTGTTCCTGCTTCTATCTCCGGACGTTTTCTGGCACTTCCTCCCTCCGTCTTCTCCTCTGAATCTGCTCCTCCTATAATCTCTTCCTCTCGGTTATTTTTTCCTCCGCGGTGGCTGAGATTCAGTCTGAGCGGGTGAGCGGCGTGTTTGGTGCAACACAGCGGGATACCAAATGCTGCCACTGCACCCTCTCGCTTTTTTACTGGCTCTACTTTTTTTAATTCCTCCGAGTAACTTATTCAACTGGACTGCAAACACAAACTCTTACCAAGGATTTTTGTTCCAGTTTCTAGTGCAAATATCAAGAATACGTGAAATAAGACAAAAATAACTTACAAGTAACTTTTTAACAGCATATAGGAGCTTGTTTTAAGTAAATATTTCATTAATATTTATAAAAAACAACATAGTAGATTATTTTACCTACAGAGGGGAAAGATTTCATGCTGCAAGTGAAATAATCTGCTAGTGCAACCAGAACCTTTTCATCAATAATGAGGAATTAGCGACATAAATCAAGATTCTACATCTTATTGAATAGTTACTTGTAAATTAGTTTTGTCTGATTTCAAGAGTACTAGGATATGTGCATAAGCAACTAGAACAACTTGGTAAAATGTTTTATTTTTGCAATGCAACTTGGACGACAAAAACAAAAAATTTCAACCTGCAGGTTTAAAAACTGCAAAAGTGTGTTTATGACTCAAAGAGTAGAAACAATAAGCAGAATGAATGAATGAAAGCTGAATGGAGAGAACAGACACAGATCTGATGAGATTTTTACTAAAATTGACACAAACATGGAGCAAAGCCACAAATAATTTTTGCCATAATCTAATGCAAACATATCAGTTCACTTGAAATAAGAAAACTATCTTACAAGTAACTTTTCAGCAAGACAAGAGCTTGTTTTACGGTAATAACTCTTTCATATTGACTGTAAATACATTATTTTTATAGATTATTTAACTTTGTGAAACAATCGCTCAGTTTTTAAGAAATTATTGACATAAATCTCGTTGAAAAGTTACTTGTAAGTTAGTTTTATCTTATTTGAACTGCTTTAGACTTTTGTGTTTTTCCAGTGTAGGTGTCAGTTTGTGCATGCATGCATGTCCCCAATTGCTTCTTTTTTTAGGTCATTTCTTGCTGTTCCTAAGCATCAATTACTCTCCAATCTATCTGTGAAAGCAGCTCCATTCAAACACGCAGCGAAATTAGCGAGAAAAAAGTAGGTTAGTGTTGTTTGTTTCTCACTTCTTCCTCCCCAGCACAGTTTTTGTTGGCTTTCCCTCACTTCCTCTGCACAGCGTCATAAAATATGTATAAGACAGCGCAGCCTGTTTGATCCCCATATGCCGTAATTTGAATGAGATGGATGAAGGACGAAAGCGAAGTATGACCATAAACCCGTTCCTTCAAAGCCGAGCCTCGGCTCTTTGTTTTCGTCCATTTTTCTTTGTCATTTTTGCGAGCTGCCTTTGTTTTTGGCAGCCCTCCTTTGTTTTGGCCTCGCTCCCTGCTTCGCTTTTTTTTTTTTTTTCCTTTTTCGCTCTCCCCTGGGAGCAATTTTCTCAGAGCTATATTCCACGCTCAATACTCATCTACTTTTCTCCTAAATCTTGGCGCCGGTGCGCGTTTCGGCCTCTTAGCATGCGGCTGCTACAGGCCTTTGACCACAAGGAGAGGACAAATCCCGCTGCTCATAAACCCGTAATCTTTACAGCCTCCAACAAGAATAATTGCCCCTTGAGGCCAGCGCTAGGTGCTAACTGTAAACTTTGACTCCTGTTTTCTGCTGCACGGTTCAAACTGACAACCTGATGGACGGGGAAACAATTTGAACCAGAGATAAATCGGTGTACAAACTAGTTATAAATCAAGTTTCAGCTGATGTAAAAGGCCGAATTGAAGGGTTTTCTCAAAGATTAAGCCACAAAGTTTGATGGATTTTAGTAAAATACCAACAGGTAGATGTGCATCACTGCAAAGTAAAGAGGATGAATTAATTTCAGATTTATTTAGCTACAAAACCGAAAAACTTTTCACCTTTTTTCACTGTGATTCTTCTAAACTTGTGGCTCTTGATAACTGCAACAACTTAAAATGATTAGTTTTGTAATTACTTAATGCTTTAAATACACATTTAATATTAAAGGTGGTTTAAACTGCTTTATGTAATAAATTGATATTCCAGGACAGAATCACTGAAAATATCAGAAGTGTTGGTTTAGATCCATTTCATTTTTGTAATTAAGTTGGAAAATATACACTCGGAAAGTCTCTTTTTTTGTTGTTTGCCAAAAAAAAAAAAAACTGATTATTGGCAAAATATTACTATTTAGATCTTCTTTTCAGCAAAACATAAATGAATAAATAAATAAAATGAGGTTCTTTAAAAATAAGAACAAATTTGCTGAAGTATGCACTTATCAAAGCCAGCCACACTTTTCAGATTATTTTTTGAGCCAGATGAAATCATTTCTACGTTACAACATTACAGAATGTGCAGCACTTTGCGTTTGGAGCTTTTTTTGAGTGTTTTTGGTAAAGAAGTGGTCAGACTTCAGTCATCCAGCCTCAGCGGCCCAAAACCCAAAATATCGCCACAGAAGTCGGAGAGCGATCCAGGATTACGGCCGCACTGAGCCGCTGTAATTAATTACAGCAGCCAATAATAATTAAGGCCAGAGAGCAGAAAACTGGCGGCTCATCTGGCATCGGAGCGCAGCCTCTGAGCCCTCTGGGCGCTGCCGGCCACGCTAGCACCTGCTCACAAACTAGCAACCGCAAACAGCTTGGTGTGTAAGAACGTTGGCCGGGGAGCAGTTTGACACGGAGAGAGGCTGCAAAACACACCAGAATCAGCCATGAGCCATTGGCAGCCACTGGGCGCCATCATCATGTTCAAAATTAAAATCCAATTCGCAGAGTTCCCAGTCTGTAACATTAAATGTAATGTGGACTGTTAAAATGATGGACAGAATGATGGATAAACCTCGACGACGATTAAAGGTGACCTATTATGCTTCCTTGTACAGATTAGGACACATTTACAATATATACAAAAATGTTCATTACATATTTGGCACAAAATAATTTTCAGATAATGAGATTTCAGTCTCAGTTTTGCCTATTTTGAGCCGTTTTAGGACGTCCTAGGGTGTGTCACTTTAAATCCAAATAAGCTGCTGCTGGCCACGCCCCCAACACAACGTTTACAAAATGGCTGCAAACAGATGTGCATTTATACAACCATACATCTTTGAAAAGCATTAGTAGAGCCTCCTGCATAATCAAGAAGAAGACAACAAGTGGTTTCTGGATGGTAAAACAACAAAACACTAAACAATGGCTGCTTTTCCAGCAGCCATTGTTCAGCACATACAGCAGTAAACCCACTTTGAGAGAATTATTAACAAGGATTATTGAGATTATGCTCAACAAATAATCCTAATCTTTACTCAGGAGTTAGAATATGTTTGATCTCTGCTGTTTTTACTGAATATACATCACAAGGTAAACTTCAGACAGGCAACGTTTAGAGCATAGGTGTCAAACTCTGGCCCGCGGGCCAAATTTGGCCCGCAGTGTAAATATATTTGGCCCGCGAGGCTATACCAAATGACTACGCCAGCTGGCCCACCGGTATGATACAGCGCATTCATTCATCGCTAATACTACAAATCCCATAATGCCTTGCTGTTGTTTTGGCACGTCAATCAGGACGGGTCCCAGAAACGCCCTCTCCTCTGTGACAGTAGTTATAGCGATCTCAAGCTACAACTGTCACTGTGGAACCGAAAAGAAAGGCAGACAACAGGAGCTTTCTGGACAGGTGGGAGACAGAATATCTGTTTACATCTGTAAAAGACAAACTGTTTGTCTTTTACAGATGTAAACAGATATTCTGATATTAAAAGGTTCATTTGTTCAATGCTGGCCCGCGACTTTGTTCAAGTTTTACATTTTGGCCCACTGTGTATTTGAGTTTGACACCCCTGGTTTAGAGCCTTTCTCTTTCAAAAGTAAAATATTCAAATCTTCTGGTTTCTGTTTTGACCAGTTTGTTTTTGTGTGTGTGTTTATTTACTTTCTTAGAAGTTGTCTTAATTACTTTCTTTATGTTTCTGATTTCTTTGTATATTTTTATATTTCATATTATATAAACAACAGTAAATCTTTGAAAAGCAGAAGTGGAGCCTCCTGCATACAACAACAAGAAAGAAATGTAGACAGTGGTTTCTGGATGGTAAACAACGAAACACTCGTCGTTTCCAGCAGCCATTGTGCAGCGCATGCAGCAATAAAACCAGCTGACCAAACATGCCGGAGCTCAGCTGTGGTTGCTAGGTAACAGAAGAGTTTCCCCTTTACTTTTTTAAAAAATGTTTTAATTTTTTAAGACTTTGTAGTTGGTGTTCAGATAATAATCTTCCAATAATACATAATTATCAAGTGATATTTTCACATTTTCTGTCAGTTTTTAAAAATTAACTCTGAGCGAGGAGGTCAACTCGCTCAGAGGAGGTTACTAAATCTGCCCACACTTTTGTTTATTATTTAATTTAATAATCCAATTAAGTTTGACCCGTAAAGCTGTTCTTCTCTTTTTGGCAACTATTTCACTTCAAATAATGCCGTAAACACAAACTAAAACAAAGTCTCTTGGAGAAAAACTTCCAATCAAACTCTGGTTATGACATAATTCTGCATCTTAAATAAATAGCTTACAAACTAATATACAAATTAGAAATATTTTTATCCCGGTATCATTTCCTTCTGTGCATAAATTCAGTGCATTAACCTCTGATTTTGCATGTGAAGAAAATCTTAAAGTGGGTTTAAGATGTTTCTTGACGCCTATGCAAATGAGATGTTTGAGTATTTTACCCAATTCCCGCACAAGGACATCCCAGAAGTGTTTTTTTTTTTCTGTTTTATTAGCTGCTTACATCTGGCCCCGCTATGAAAAAAACAAAAAAAAACAAGAAACAAGCATCTCATGTGCCACATTAATAAAGACGGGCTTGTTATCTACACCTCATTTGGCAAAGCTCAGCCAAACTCGGGCAACTGCCAAAATATTCAGCGCTAATAGCAGCAAATTTAAGCAGATTTCTACCCTCTTCTTGCCTCTGAGAAATCTCCCCTGTGAGCATCTGGCACACTTTGCAAAATTCACGTGATCTGGTCATGAACACAACTTTCAAAGTTACCTAAACCTTGTGAATTTAATCCCAGTTTAATCTCCTCTTTTACTTTCAGTTCTGGTCACACTGGAAGGATATTTTAAGCCTCAGTCAGATTCAGTGACGCATTTTAATCATATTGTTAATTAGCAAACAGTCAGAATTGAAAAAGAGGTGAAAATAGGCAGTAAAGTGATGAGTGGGAGTGGAAAACATAAGAGGAAATTAGTGAGCATATGTGGCCTGCTGTCCTGATGCTCGTTAAACAAAACAGACTAAATAAAGAAACTAACCCACACAGAACATTAACCTTCATTCAGATTCATTCTCAGGATTGTTTTTCACAGGAAAATAAACACAAAATGAGATTTTAGACCCATTTCTTTTGTGATTTACCTCCGAGATTACAAACAAAATTAATCTGAACTGAAAAGAATCACAAAGTAATCCAAACTGAACTGAATCAAGTTGAACTGAACTGATTTACATCACGTTTAACTGATTTAAACTAATCTGGTCGTTGCTACAGGCGAAAACCACAAAGACAGGAAGTAGTAGGAGGATGATGGTGCAGGATGTTTGTTAATGACTTATTGCTTGAACAAACTTATTTACATGTGATTTTTTATTGCGTTTCTTATTTCATTGAAAAACCGCAAAAGCAAAACTGTTTTTACAACATGAGCTGAATATTGACAGTTTTACACACATTTGTAATAGAAACGCAGCTTCTGTTCCTGTTCTTAGTGTTTTATTGCCACCAAATTATTTATTTTACTACTTGTTATAAAAATTATACACAAAGTATAATTTATATAAAACATTGTTTTTTATCTTTCTGTGTAAATGAAAGTATAATAATTCTGCAGAAAATGCTAAAAAGCCAAAACTTGTTAAACATGTGCATCATAAAATCCATCTGTGTGTGAAACATAAATAATTATTCCTGTTATGATAAGATATAATAGCATAATAATCTGTCAAAGATCAATAAATTATAATTCCTAACAAACATTTAATGCTGTATTTCTTAAAATATCCAAAACTAAATCAGCAAATCAACAGAAAACAATAAAAATGGAAAACTGGGACCAATTCTATCATGCAACTGCAAATAATCAGGGTTGTTTTAGTTCATCATGTGACTCATTTATTGATCATTAAGTTTGGCTGCAGGAAATTCTGCTGTTAATTTAGAACAGAAAATGTGTCACTTAAATAATTTATGTTATTTAAATAACAAATTCAAGTAATTATACTGTGCATTTTTTTTTAATTTTACCTGTAAATGAAACTCAGAAGCCAGAAGGGAAATATTCTCATTCATCTTGCCTCAGGAAAGATTTATTAAAGTTTCACCTCATTGTGCTGCGCAGACTTGATTTGTTATTAATTCAATAAGAAAAACTGGTTTTAAACTTTAAAAAGTAAAAAAGAAAAAACAAACATTTATTTAGAATAAAGTTGTATTCATCTATTTTACATTCAGTGCTTTAAAGACAGAAGCATAAATAAGCAATAAATCATGTGGGAACAAAAATAACAAATCAGTAATGGACTTGCTCTGCAGGACACTTTAAACTTTAAACAGCAGCTTTTTTCATTATTATTATCATTATTATAATTTTACTTTGCAGTGTTTGTGAGGAGAAGCTCACATTTCCGTCAGACCTTTTCTCTAAAAACCGGTCATTTTGGTTTCATCTCCTCTGCCGTGAGAAATGCGACAGAAACGAGTCGACTCGTCTCGTCCTGGGAAACAACGCGCCTCTGACTCTACTGGGCGAGTCTGGCGCTGTGACACTGAGCCCGATATCAGGGATTAGCACCATATTCTGGGGGAGGAAACGACTGCAGAAGCAGAGAAGTGCAGCTGGACTCCAACGATAACCGGAGCCAGAAAGAGTCGCTATTAATCTGAAGATGTTTCAAATTAAAAGTGGAAAAAAAAAAAGAAAATTCAATGAGGAGATTTCTGTATAATTCATAATGACAGATATTCTACACAGACAAGTGGCCCCGCTTTACCTCTCAACGACGCCAACATTTGTTTGATGAAAAGAAAATCGTGAATAATAAAAAGGTTAGAATGAAAATTATCTTGCAGTTTAATTACGACCTGAAATACTGAGACTCACGGTTATTAATGTAATGCTTTGATTGGAGGCGAGTCTAACATTTGTCACTTTTTACCCACAATGGAGACAAGAAGTTCATAATATTACATCCCTCTATTTTCTCTGTTTGACAACCAATCAGACGGTCGAAGGAAAGTTTATGAAGAAAATTTGTAGATTTCTATTTCTTCACATTTGTTAAACAGCTTATTATTCTCCACAGGACAAAAAACGAGGGTAGATTAGGAATTAAAGGTTGGATTTCTTGGCTGCATTTGGCCAAAATAACTAAAAATCCCCTGATTGCAGATTTTTATCCACTTTCCCATCTTCTCTGAATGTTTAAAACACTTTTATTTATATAGCACATGTTCAGCAACAAGGCAGTTCAAAGTGTTTTATAGGAAATACAAACAAAAGGAAGACAAATCGGTAAAAGTATGTTTAATAAGAACAAGAATAAGTCGTCCACAGTTTATTAACTAGTAGAGGTTTCTCTGGATTCTTGTTCTGATTGAACTAAATGTCGGTTCTCCATGTTTGGTTCTTGCTCTGATATATTAAAAGTTTAAAGCCAAATGTTGATCTAAGGTAATGAATACTCCACAATTCCCAGAAGTAATAAATTGCACAGAATGACAGGGCAAAAAAAACGACACATCAGGAAAAATAGACCCATTTAGCGAAGGCAGTGATGTCACTGCTGAGTATCTGCAGTGTCCTTGCAGCAGGCTTTCAAATTTAACACTAAATCTGTTCATAGTTGTGTTGTTTCATTTGTGCATCATTTTCTTCGTGTTTGTGTAATTGCACAAATTGGAATTACAAAAAGCAAATGTGCCAATTTCAGGAGAAAAACAAAAGTTTTTCGATGAAACGTTTTTGCGCAACTATGAGGTGGTTTATCAGCTGCATCGAAATTACCGTATTTTTCAAAGAAAATCCTTATTTTTACATCGTACGAGTCTCATGAACAATAACTGGAAGTTATTACTGTATTTTTTTTTTTAAGAAACCGAAACGGCGTTAAATTCAGCTGTTTTTCTGTTGTTTTCAGTGTTGGACGTTTTCAGGGCTCAGATATCAGTATTTTTCTGTTTTCTTTGTCTATTCTTGTGTTTCTATTTAATGTATGTGAATTTTTGTTCAACGCCTTTTCCTTTATAAGATCCAAAGGAGTATCTGTACTTCAGTGAGAAATAATTTGACATAAAAACGTGGATCGTTGCATCCTTAAGCCCAGGATGTTTATTTTGTCCTCCACCGTTTGTCCAACCGACTCCAGGAAACTATTTAAAGTGAAATTTCATGTTTTCGATTTAAACCACACAAGATGTTGCAGCAGCAGCAGAGATCGTTTCACTCCCGGGTAAACATAAATCATTTGGACGTAGAGGTTCGGTTCTGTACGGTTCCAGAAAGCAGCGGGTTAAATCACGAGGACAGTGTGTGTGTGTGTGTGTGTGTGCGTTTCCCCTTCATGTCCACAACTGAGACGAGTGTTTGAGTGCGTCCGTGGCACCGAGTGTGATGGCCGAGCGCTGGGAATAATTAACTCCGGTGACCCGGCCGCTGCAACCGCTGTGACTGGAACGCCTGTCAAATAGACTGGTCATCACACTCTTCAGGCAGCAGATGAAAAGAAGGAGCCTCACACACACACACACACGCATGCACACACACACATCCAGCAGAGCTGCTGTGTATTAATTAACACATTTAACACCTCGATAGGCAGAACAGAGGCAACCAAAAACGCTCTATAGCTCCTCATAAAGAAGGTATATAATTTTAGTACGTGTCACTGTCTCTTTAGCACACTTGGCACATCCACTTTCACACCAACGCTACACACACACACACAGGCATATGGCAAGAAGCTGGCTATTCCTTAGCACCCCTGACATCTCTGACAAATTGACTCCTTTATACGAGTGGAAGTGTGCAGAAAGGTGGCGGCGGGGGTGAGAGGATGGAGGCAGGGAGGGCGCTGCAAGGTGGATCGTCTCATTCACACGCTCTGAAGGAGAGACGTATCATTCTGAGACACACCGACTCCACCTGTGACACCGGCGGCATGCACAAAGAGCCGCCGCCGTAATGACGAGCCAAGATGGAGGAGAGCAGGAGGAGAGTGAGAAGGAGGGAGGAGAGAACGATGATGAGCAAAGAAGTGAAAATGATGAAGCTTTCACTGCAAAAACACAAAACATCAAAGTTTTATTGATCTAGTTTCCAGTGTAAACATCGTAGTACACTTAAAAATAACATACAGGTGACTTTTCAGCAAGACATTGGAGCTTGTTTTAAGTAAATACTTTCCCAATGTTTATTTTAAAAAAATAAAAAGCTCTTTGTTAGAAAATTTTTATCAATATTAAAGAATTATTAACTTAATAAAAGCTCATATATTTTGCTGTAAGTCAGTTTTGTCTTATTTAAAATATTTGCTCTAGAAACTTGACCAAAAATACTTGGTAAAGTTTTGCTTATGCAGCGTAAAGTTAGTAAAGAGTTCCCTTTACTGTCTTTATTGTTCAATTGTGTTTCATAAACAGAGAATCAGTCAATTATATTTTGACAAAAATAATGAAAAGGCAAAATTATATCAGATTAGTTTTTATCTACACTAATATTACCTTAAATAATGACAGTTTTGGAATCAAACTGAATATTTTTAGACAAAACAACTTATGGATCTCTTGTTATTTACATCCATAATTAATAAATCAAGTTAATAAGTGAAAACGATGTTGTTTTGTTCTTTTTTTAAGGATCAGGTCTGCTTTTGACTTCATTAAACCTTCACCTCATTTTTATTCAATTGAATTTTAGCAACAAAAACTGCCTTGTTTTGCACATTAGGGAAAAGGAAAATCAGCAAAAATATCTATTTAATGTGTTTAACAGCACAGAGAAACAATCAAGAAAATATGTTTTGATTATTAACAGACGAGTAGAAGTGTCTAGAAAGCGTAACGTAACAATCCCTCATCTAAATATCCAGAGATTATTTCATACAAATGAAAAATACAACTAAATAAATCCTCATTTTGTTGATTTCTAACACGTTTCAATCCTTTTTTTTCTCACGTTAGACATGACCAGAGTGTTTTTTTAAATTATATCCATCTTACATCATTTTCTCTTTATCCAATCCAAGACATGGAGTGAATTAAATTGATTTTTATCTTGTGCTCCTTCTGTGGAGTGTGGTTAGCTAAATTTGAGATTGTTCAGAACCCGTCATGTGTGAGGGGTTATTTGGCAAAACAGTCATTGATCGGACCGTTATTGATCGGTGTGAAGCTTCAACATGGTCTATTTAACCAATGAGAAAAAGATCATCATTTTGCTACATTTTCTTCTCCAATACTGAAACACCTTGGATTAAAATGACTCCCAGTTTGAAGCAAAAACAGATTCCAGATGTAATCCGGTGGAGAAAGTAGCAGGTTTCTTTGTTTATCTTTTTGTGTTAACCCCCCTTTTTTTTTATTCCATTAAACCCCAACTAGTCTGATTCAATCAATCTGGACTCCAGGAGTAAAACTAGAGCATCAGCTCATTTAAACCAAACAAAAAGCAGCAGAAGAAAAGTTTTTTAGCAACATTAGAGTCGTG
The DNA here is from genome assembly GCA_922788865.1 of Poeciliopsis turneri. Classification (NCBI taxonomy): domain Eukaryota; kingdom Metazoa; phylum Chordata; class Actinopteri; order Cyprinodontiformes; family Poeciliidae; genus Poeciliopsis; species Poeciliopsis turneri. The sequence continues at coordinate 217,665 of CAKLNU010000879.1, forward strand.
TCATCAGTTCACAGATACATTCTACATGAAGAAGAACTTTGGATCAAGAAAATGGAGAGTAAAACCATTAAATTGGCCTTTTCAGACAATTTTCTCCAAAGTGCCACAGAACCAGAGAGATAAAGGCGACGCAAGAAATCTGTTTTCAAATTACAGCAATTACTTACAAATGCTACAGGAGCCGCTCACTTTTAGCTTTCTCACAGACTTTAATAGAGACAACAGTCGGGTTTCATGTCTGAAGCGTGTGAATATCAGAGCTGCACACGTGAAAAGCCTACAGCTGATCTTCATAGAGGGGGAAAGGAACTGAGACACCAAACATTTTCCTGTCATTTCTCTGCAGGTACAATGAAGAAAAGCATAAATCATTTCCATGAATAAAAATAAAGACGTCTGTGAATAAAATCCACAAAGACGAATCTAAAAGTGTCTGCTTTCTAAATGTATTCACATTTTGTTCTGCACTACCTCACCGTCACATTTTAAAGGGGCAGTATTGTTTGTTTTCCAGGCAGAAAGTCCCATTTTATAGCAAAATCAAGTAACTATTAACTTCAGCTGTTAAAAAATGACTTCTATATCAAATGTGACTCACGAGAAATTTTACTTCATCATTGAAATTGGGTCTCTGTCTCTTTAAAATCTCTGCCTTCAGGAAGTCTTCACAACAATGTGTTTATCAGCATTTCACTGGGAAGTAGCTCCTTAATGAGCCCAGAAGATGAGCAGTTCCACCAGGTGTTTGCTAATTGCTGCTGGCTAGTCTGAAGGAGCTGAGTGAGGGAGTTGTGCTCAGTGAGGCAGCAGCTCTGAAGGTTGGAAACAGAAGCTCAGAGGAGGAGCTTCATCCTCGAAGGCGGGGCTAGAGCCACCTGGTCGTTTAGCACAGCCGAGTGGTTGCCATGGAGAGCAAAGGATTTCTCAAACATTCATGAAAGAATCAAAGCAAAACTCTGTATGTTTCTGATGAGGGAATAACATTAAACATGATGAAAGGTAAAAAAAAAAAACAACAAGATGTCAAAAACAACAACAAACTGATTATTCTGCGTTTTTAGGTTGCAACAGAACATGAATCTTCCCCAAACCAAGAAGCTGCAAAACATTCGTCACTCTCAGGTGCAACTAAACGCCACAGTAATGAGGCCTGTAGCGTCTTTTCGGGAGAGATGTTTAACGCTTGCCGCCAAAACTCACCCTGCAAACGCAGCGCTGTCACGGCTGTCGGCAGCTGAAGACGCGTGCGCCTTCGACAAAGTGATTACCTCACTTTCGTGTCATGATGAGCTCAGCCGTCTGCCTCTTTGTGCGTTTTAATCTTCGTCTTGTTTGTAAAGTTAAGACCCTGAGTAGCTCCACGCTTATGACAGTAAATCTGAGGATTATGAAAAACATATAAAAATAAATAAAATCAAAACACCTGAGGTAGACGGAGATAAATGGATGAGAGGAAATGGATGAGGAATGGGACAACCTCACAACTCTTAAGCAATTCCTTCGGCGCGGCGAGCGTGATTCATATCCAGCGTTATGAGGAGGATGATGAATCTACTGCCGTCAGCGATGCGCCGTAGTGTCCTCAGCGAAGAGGAGGAGTGTTCCTGCCATCCAGAACCAGATCCACGCTCCGTCAGACTGAAGTTATGGCACATTGTGGACGCAATACGCTCAACTGTCAGGCTAACAACTAAGTACACCCTCATTCAATTAGGGTTTCACGAATCAGGACCAGAGTTGAGTAGTAAATAGTTACATCAACTCATGCAACTTTTATTTGGAATACTTTTTTACTCTTTTGAGCAATGTTTTGGATGACTACTTTTTAATTTTACTTTAGTAAAAATATGTTGAAGTAGTGCTGCTCTTCCTTGAGTAAGTTTTTTGGATGCTCTGATCACGATATAATCAAAGAGATCCGAACTTTACTGGGTTTTCAAATAATTTAAATCAAATCCTAAAGTTTTCAGGGAAAAAAAGCTGATTCCACCACAAAAAGCGAAAATCTTTGTGCGCAAAAGTCAGAATACAGAAGATGTCTTATTGTACTAGTGTTGTACTGAAAACAATATTAGCTATTATTGCTAATTTGCTGTCTGCTGAGAATTATGCTCAAACAACTCAACTTTGGTTTCCTCTGTCTGAAAAACCTCGTTCCAGACGTCTTGTTGTGCTAGGCCCGGACAATAAATCACTAAGAAAATAAATCGCGATAGACACATAATCAAAATCTGACATAGAGAATATTCTCTGAACTCTGATCAAGAACCCCACTGCATTCTGGGAGATTAAGGAAGAGGAAGAACTATAGCTGCTCTCTCAACCGCTCACTGCTAGCTAAGCTATGTTGATGGAAATCACTAACTCTCTCGCTCTTTGGTTACCTAGCAACCAGCGCATTCTTTGGTTACCTAGCAACGACCCGTTGAGTAACTGCCACTTTAAAAATACAGAAAAATAAACCGCACTGGGAGAAAACTGTGGCTAAAACAGGTAAGGTTACGCCACCAGTTTGGCTGAATTTCAGTTCTTTAAAACAAAAAAAAAACAAAAAAATCAATAGTTATTGATACCAACTGATATGAAATGACTGCGACAGACTGGCGACCTGTCCAGAGTGACCCCGCCTCTCGCCCGGAACGCAGCTGGAGAGGAACCAGCAACTCCCGACCCCGTTAGGGAGAAGGGTGACGGAAAATGGATGGATGGATGGATGATATGAAATGATTAAACTGTGATATATTTGGGGACCAAAAGTGCATGTGAATGTTTGAAATTAGTGAATATTTAAATAATCCTTTTAATGATACGAACGCTGGAAATTGTCTGTATTTTCTTTAGAATATAATCCCCACACACATACATATATATATATATATATGTATATATATATATATATATATATATATATATATATATATATATATATATTTAATTTAATCAATTTTATACAAATAATTTGAGTCCACAGAAAAATGTCCTTATGTAGTTCTCTTTCATGTTTCCCATTTGTTATTCTTGTTCCAAAATGATGAACTTGTTTAGAAATAAACTTCCCAAGTTGGTGGAAAAAAACATTTGCCGATATGTTAAACACCATCAAACTGCAAAAACTATTGCTTTAATAGCATGCATTTTATGCAAATATAAATATCTTTATCAGAAACTCTTAAATCTTTTGCATACAGGAAGGCTATGTTTAGTTTTTTCAGTTTATCTTTCTTCCATTCATCATTTATATTATCCGCGATATATAAAATAGCAGAACTTGAGAGAGGGCGGACTGTCTTTTAACTTGACAGGCTATAAAATGAGGGGAGTAAAAAAAACAGTAAGAAAATGTACGATATTAGGCGTATTTCGGCTACATTAATTTAAAAGGTGAACTGATGATAGAAATCAGCAGGTGCGTGATAAAAAGAGGCCATAATTTCCCTGTAATTAGTCCTCCCTGTGAGTCATTTAACAGCTGGCTGATCATTTTTAAAAGAGCCTTCTACAACGTAATCATGTAATTAATGTTCAATTTTATTTGTGGGATAGTTGAATTTGTTAAAAAGTGGAACATTTTACGTGAGGCTTTTCAGAACTGCTCTTCAAGGTATGAGCGTCTCCTCTCGCGCCGGGGTGCCGCTCTAAATAATGACGCAACAACAAGCAAGACAATCTGCACCCGCATCACGTGTTATTCCCAAGAGACGTGCCAAACGTATGAAAGCTCAACGTGTTATCTGGATTTTGTACCAGCGTACAGTAAAAGGAGGACACAGCTAACTGATGTAGCGTTTTTTGTTTTTTTTTTTAGTTTTGCAGGTTTTGTTTGTGCTCTGTGTGTTTCAGACACCCTGAGGTGGCCCTGGGCCGTCTCGCGGCGCCTGCTGACGCAAAGTGTTTGCGCATGGCGGCTGCTAATGGCTGATGCCGTTTGATATCTTGGCTGAAGCCTTATCTTTTTTGGCTGCTGCGGTTGCTGTGACATGTTGAAAGGCAGCTCGGTTTGGGGAGCTGTCAATGCCCCGGTTCTCGTCAGCCATTTTAATTGCTGGGATCGAACCCATGCAGCAGCATTGTGGCGTTCAATGAGTTCATTTTAGAGCTAAACATGTGAGGGAATATTTGAAATGAGGTTTAAAACTGTGCATTAAAGTCACTATGAGTCTGCAAATGCAGCAGCTGGCAAGTCATAAATCAAGTGAATAAATGTTAACATTTCTGGTGCTAGGTCTCCAAGCCGTCTGTTTCTCTCATTATCTTGTCCACATGGAAAGCTACTAAAGATACAAACCTATCAAGATTGATTTGGGCGTGTTGTTTGTGTAATCCAAGGAGTTGCTTAGCGCTAAATGCATTATAGGTTCCCGTATAAAAATAGGTTTTTCAATGCTGGGCTATCAAGATGTTTGTTTAAAGGCTGCCACATGCTTCAGAGAGGACATAACATGCTGATTCAAGCACTAGCAGGTGGCTAGTGCAACATATGGCCGACATGGAGGGAAATCGACATGTGGTTCTCTTAATAAAAAGGAGATAAAAACACAACATTACTGCAGGCTCCAGTGAGCCCAATGCTGCCGCCTTATGCTTAATTAACACTGGCAGTGCTGGAAGCTGAAACGCATCATGAAACCTAGAAATGTAGTTTATCACAAAACTGTTAAAGAACTTAAAGAGGAAACAGCGGTACATGCTAATATTAGCATGCTAGGTCGCTAAAAATGTTGATATGATTTAAGTGTCATTTTTTGGATTTCTGCTAAATGCTAAAATAAGCATGCTAGGATGCTAATACTGCTAATATTGAATAGATTTCTGCCTACCAGTCATGTTAGCTTTTCAGCGTCACAACATCAACAGTTTAGTCTTGTTTTGCAGTAAAAGTATGCAAGTATTTTTAAAAGCATTTCTTTGCTAAATGTTAACATTACCTTGCTAAGTTAGACTGAACAATTATTTTACGCTGTATAGATAAAATATCTTTACAATTTTAGAACACAAAATGTCATCAGTTTACTGCGTACCTTTCTGTTTAAGGTTTCAGTACTTAAGCAGATTTTCTTGAATACTTTTTGAAAGTAACTGAAGCAAAAGATGATGTACAGAGTTTTTTCTTAAAATACAATTTTTACCTCTGCATGTGTTATTTTATGGGTGATAGATCAACATATCATTGGAATGACTAACTTATAATAATTCCACCTTAACATCGACCATGTGTGTACGTCCCTTTCTGGTCTACTGCAGCAGCTCTATGTGCATTTCCCTCTACGCCTGCAGACTATTTCTACACTATCACCTCTGATAGAACCTGACAAGTGGTTTTCCTTCTAAGTAGTTTATTCTTGGCTTAGATATTAACTTCATTTTTACATCGCCATCTGTAAGTCACTTTCAGTAAAAGCATCTGTCAAACGCACAGATTCTCAGATAGCTTTGTTAAATAATACTCACTGGAGCTACATGCTAACCTGACTCTTTAAAATACCAAATGTTGATCTGGTGAACAAATTTAAGAAATGTGTTTTTCAGGATTTGATAATCTGTTCTCTAACTTTCATATTTTTTTAATTCTGTGCTAAGACTTGGACGTGAAGAAACAATAGTGCATGCTATTTATATTTGAAAATTATGATTTCTTTCAAGTCAGAAAAATCAACTAAACTGCCCCTTAAGGTCAGGATTTGGGTTTATAATCTCATGGTTTTATTAGCTGTCTTTTCATTAAAAATGTGCAGAAATCTTTGTTTGCATTACCCTAAGTTGCACCCTAGAGAGCGGAAACTTTATAGTTTTGATGATGCAAACCTGGCTGCATCAATCGACAGGGAGACTTAAAAAGATTTTGCAGGCAAAGCAGAAATTAATTTCTTGCTTCCCCAACTGTGACAAACTTGCAGAGTAACACCAATAAATTAGTTAAATTGCTGTTTGTGAATAAAAATAACCTCCATTTTCACTGCGCTGTAAACAAAAAAAAAGTATAGAGAGCAGTTTCTTTGACTCACAGTCATCTACTTTAAATTTATAATGCAAATTATTTATGTACATTGCTATTATGTTCATAAAGAAAACAGCCGTGTAAATTTATGTTCAATTTACCTGATGGATAGCGACCGCGAAGCCGCTTAAATTCAGCAGGAACGATCAAAGCTGTCGCAACGCTTTAAATTTCCAGGCTGTGGCTCTAAACAAAGCAATCAGCTGGTTAAACTCTATCAGAGCAGCTCCAGAAAATGAGACTTAATGCCTCCAACGCTTCTGTCCTCACTTCCTTTCTTTTATTTTCAGCTGATCAGAAACGCCGTCACACCACATTGCGCCCTGTAATGGTTTTTATGTCTGGACTCTGAGGTATTTAAATGAACAAAAGGAAACGCAGACTGTGGCTAGTCTGTCTATATGTGTCTGAGTGGAGGGGAGGGAGTGGACTCTTAAAGATGGATGCAGGAGAGCTGAAAGATTGACTCACCCAAATAGGGAAGGATTAGGACAAGTGGTTAGGACGCAGTGGACAAATCAATAGAAATCGGCTTTACTTGTAGTCAAAGAAGTTGGCGATTAGTTATTCAGCTTATTTTCATCATTGTTTTGCTTCTAGATTGATGTTTTTGTGTCTGTGTGTCACACAGTTTTTAACATCAAAGTGTTTCTATAAATAGCCGCACGCCAGCTACGCAGCATAATGCGTTATATAACCGAGCCGAAACGCATTCGGAGGCCACATCAGCATCAACAACAGTGCTGCTACCTGTTATATCCGCTGCAAGGCAACACGTCTGCTCCTCTTTCTCATAAGAAACAAATGCAGATTACATGCTCCTCCTCATTATTCATGCAGCGTTTCTGTCTTCGCTCGAAAGTATGCTTGGAAAATGGAAAACGACTGAGAAACCTTCTGTAAGTGTTGCTCCTAATTATGAGCCCCGCTGAGAAAAATCACCCACGTTTGAGGTTTTCTCAGGACTGACAGATAAATTGCGTAAGACCTGCCAGGCCTTGATGAGCTGAAAGAGCACTTTCTCAAGATTTATCAATTTAAATGACTGAAATTTTTAGATTTTTAAAGGAAAAATACTAGAAAAACCATACCAGGTCAGTTAAAGGTGATTATGCTTCACTGATGAAGTTAGGATGGCTTTTCCAAAATATTTTCAGTACAAAATCAATCTTAGATAATGAGATTTCAGTCTGATCAGTTCTGCCTATTTTGAGTTGTTTTAGTGCATCTTGTCACTTTAAATCTAAAAAAAACAACAAAAAAAACAACAACAATTCAACGTTTACAATCACACAAGAAAATGGCGGCACACACATGCACAGTTGTACAACTGTGCATCTTTGAAAAGCAGAAGTGGGACCTCCTGCAAAAACAACAAGAAGGCAGCAAGTTGTTTCTGGATGGGAAGTCAACAGCGATCAGATCAGATCTGGAAACCATAAAATCAAAAAACTGACTCCAGCTCCATAGATTGCTGGCCTGTGTAGAAACCCTGTCAACACTGATCTCCTCATCGCAGGAACATGTGGAGAATCAAATCAAGCTGAAAATACATTGGAAATTGGGCTCCATTTTCAACTTACCAGGTGGTTAACTCGGCGAATTTAAAATGGAAGCTGGAGAGAAAAACTAATTATGAAAATTAATACAAATGTAATTGGCTTCTGCTTCATGAAAACAGTGTTTCTGATGAGAAAATATTGAAACTCTTCCTCTGTGATTTTTTTTTTTATGTGATTTTGATTTATCTGTGTTTACATGGGAGAAAATTAAGTTAAAACACCAACAGTTCATCATTTAGTGGCCAATCTTAGTACTATTCTCATAACTTTCTCTCTAGCTGAATGCAGGCCTGTCATGATAAACAGTACATCAATTAATAAATTAAAACTATCAACCTCATTTTAATTATCGGCTTTACCCCTCCCCCACCTGTTGATGCGCACTGCCACTCAGCTGGCTTAAAGGAAAACTTTTTACTTGTTTACAAAAATATATCCAAATCATTTCCACACAGGATTAATATCAAAAAAATAATTTACCAGATGTGTAAAGAGGACTCCCAATATTCAGATGTCCTCTAAGAAATGTTTACAACTTAATATTTTAACAGTGAAAACACCAAATGTATTATAATATGCAGTGGAAACCATCTTAGTGCTACAGAAGAAGCCAACATCTACGGTCTTCCTCATTTCTGCTCTGGTGGTTCAGCCAATCACCACCAAGGAAAATAAATGGCGCTCCTGGATTGGCTGGTTTGCAAGTACCAGCCAATAGTATGTCAATTAGAATTTGGCAAATGTATCTCAGTTTCCTAAGCAATATTTCTTTCTCCTCTCCAAAGAATACACTCATTTTCCACAAATAATCTGGAGTTCAGAGAAAAATCAGTGAATACTGAACTGGAAAAGTTATCATGAATGTTTTCCACTTGTCATTAACCTGTTTGTGTTGCAAAATGATGAACTTGTTAAGAAATGAACTCATTATTTCCCAGGTAGATGGAAAGAAACAATTGTTTATCTGTTCACTTTCACTAATACTCCACATAAACAAACTTCCACGTTGTGTCAAAGTGTTTAAATTTCTGAAACTGCATTTTCTTTTGAGTTTTTCATATGCTCTGTGAAAAAAGGTGGATTTTCCATTAATAAGAATAAGTACGAATAAGTACAAAATAGGATTTAAATAAGATCATACACAATCAAATATAAATTAATTGCATCATTTATGGCAAGAGTCTTCAATACCAGTGGGATGAGAAGGAAAAGTAAATCAATACATCAATCGATAAATTAAAGATGATTAGATTTTAGGGCAACAACATCTTTTGGATAGAAAGTTTTTAGTTTGTTTGTTCTTCACTTTGTTGGCCTGAAACTCAGAACATTTTTGCTTTACCTTTCAGTAATCCGCCATTCCCCTTGACTTACATACATTTTTAACATTTAGAGGGAAAAAAGAAAAGCTTTTCAGGAACCAGTGGTTTTTATTTCACATTCTCAGCGAGCCAGAACACAGCATGTGGATTAAAGATCCATAAAACACTCAGCACTTCTCACATAAGGAGTGAAATACGCTCGCCGACATGTCCACTCACACCGATTCCCACCCGTTTTTATCACTCCATCGGCTGCAGTGCGATTCCTCTGCTTACTTTTAATATAACGAGCAGCGTAAACACGGCGCCCCGCAGCGAAAGGGGGAGACGTCTGAAATAACAGCCGTCACGGTTCTGGAGAACCGGGCCCTACGGGGGGAGGCGCAGCCTTCAGAGGCAGCACAGCGTCTCTTATCGTTAACTACTTTAGGACCGAATTAAAATGTGCTGAAAGAAACAAAAGGGAGGAAATAAAATGAAGAGCTGAAGTGTTGAAGCTTCAGATGCACAGCAGGTTTCTGCACATGGACAGTAATCTTGAAGGACTTCCTGGTTAATTAATGGTAAAATATATAAATAAAAAGAAGGAAAATGCAAGGATATTTACAATTATTAGACTTCCATATCATTTCTAGCTCAAGGAAAAGTCAAACCTCTTTAATTTATTGCTGCTTTTATAGTGTTTATTGCTAATTAAGATGGTACAAAGAAGAAAGTATGACAGAATCAGGGCGTTTATTATTATTATTTCCAAACCTTTAAGAGGTTTTTATTATTACCAGGGATTAGAGATGCAAGTTATTGATTAATGAGTTAATCTAAAGTTGATTAATCTTATTGATTGACCAAGAATTAGTTAATAAGCAGCCATTTTATTGAAAACTTGAGTTTTCTAATATGTTGATGTTGCTGTCATGAAAGAGCTTTAAGGGGAAAATTTAGGAGTTTCTTGAGTATTTATATGTCATAACAGAACACCAAATCGGACTTTGTTTGGACCGTTTCTCTTTTCTGTTTAGGTATGGTGCCGCCATCTTTAATTCTGTTTTCCTCTGAGGATGACCAGTGGTGCCCTCCTGTGGATGGCAGCCAAACTACAACACTAATGCTTAATTCACACCAAATGCGATTTGAGCGCCTGGTTTACATTCGGAGTCTATGTGGACGCATGTCGTGGCTCATTTCGCTGCGAGATCGAAGCATTTCGAGCATTTGACGCTGGAGTTAAAAAGTCTGAACATTTGCTGCTCGATGCAGAGCGTCGACCAATCAGAGAGACTCCGCTACGCAACGTAGTAATCTGTAGTTGGTGTCCTGCCAGGAAATGCACGCACTAATGAGGGTTAAAGGTCATCAAACTGGGCTCTGGTGAGACAAAAACGCCAAGAGGCTCCAACCCCCGTCGTGTCATTTTCTGCTTTCACCATTCAATAGAAACTGAACACAAAATGTTCAGGAAAGACATCTGAGCCTCCATTATGATTGCAGAAGTTTTCACTACATCATATTTTGGTGCCATTTGCTCCATTTCATCCACCATTGTTCAAACAGACCGGCTCCTCTTAACGCTCGCCTAAAGACATTTTAACAAGCGTCTGATGTCAAAGTGCACACACGTCCAACTTGAAGTGCAAAATGTATTCATTGTGAAAAGAAGGTCTAAGTGGACTTTATTAGTTAATCATTTGGGATTAATTGTAATCTAATAAGCCATTACGTGTAAGTCAATTAAATGTTTGTTCCTAAACAATTGATTTACAATTCACTTTTTCCATTTTTCTCCCTCTAAACGTTTTTCTGTTTCCTTGTTGTTGCGGTTTAGTAAATTCACAAAATACCAAAGCACAATCTCTGCATCACACCTGGACACACACACACACACACGCATGCATGCAAACACACACACACACACTAACATCTCTTATTACACAAACCTCAACGTTGATTTTCCACCTTAAAGTGGCGACGCTGTGCTGCTGCAGCCACAGAAACTATCTGCTGTGGCTGCATCAGATAAATGAGTCCGCTGCCTTTAATTAGTGTCACATTAATGATCAGTGATTAATTATTCAATAAAGACTTCTGAAGCACAAATTGTACATTTTTCCTCGAGCCAACTCTTACGTGATCTGCTCTAATATGGCCGCCTACATTTGTTTCACTAATGTAGGCGTATACTAATGTAAACTAATGTTTTTGCTCAAAGTGGCCAGTTCTGTTGATCAGTTTTTAGTTTAGTCATTAATAAAACAAAACATGCTGACAATGCCACATTGTTAGCAAGCAAAAATCTAAAATAAACACATTTAATCACAATAACATGAACAAAATTAGTACAACCCAACTTATTCAGTAGTTAAAAAGTCCCTTCCTTGGTTAAAAAAAACTATTATTTATGTGAAATAGATTTCCTCGAAGCTTTGTGATGATCTGTGATGCTGCGGGCCCGTTTTTATCTCACTTTGAACTTTGGTAAGAGTGCACAGCATCAGAAACTCTTTGATATATCAGGATATTTTAGATACAAATCCTTTTTAACTCTAGTTTTGGGTCTTTTAATCAGAAATGGTTGCAAAATCCACCTTCCTCTTTATCTTATCCCACCGAAATAAGAAGGAACAATTATGTACAAAGTGTTTACATTAGGGATGCCTGTAAATGTTTTCAGCATAATTTCATGGATTTATCATTTTCAGTGTAGGATTTTGCTGCTGCAGTCATAGATCCATATATTTTACGCCTTTTTAAGAATTTTCACCAGGGCTGCCAAGAAGCCAGCTGACCACTCCATATAAAATCCTTTTTTATTATGATTTCCAGATAATTAAGTAGTACGAAGCTTACATTGATAGACAATATTTCCAAATAAAAAGCCTGGAAGATGAGATCAATAAAGACAGATGTTTATTGGCCTGAGACCCGAGTTTTGACAGTTTCTGGTTCTGCAGTGGAACATTAGCATGTAATCTCTCTCAGTTTTCTCTCTCCCCTTCGCTCACGCTTCAGGCCTTAAAGGGGCGTGCAATGAGCTGCCGTCCACTCAGTTTGGGACTGCTGAGCGAAAATTGGAAAGGCAGGATACTGGGTAATTTAAAAGAAAGAACCTGCAATGGCAGCAATTTTCAAGCAGAGCATAAAATGTTTACGAGTTCTTAACCCAAACACTGAGCTGAAACAGCCACAGGGAATTACATCACTCAGTGTTTCTGGTTTTCATCTGCTTGCATTACAAGATGAAATGAAAAGCTGTGAACTCGCATTAACAGTTCGTACATGCTAATCGTTAGCATTACAAAGCTAATGCCCAGCAATCTGCAGCTCTGGAGACACAAGCGACTCACTTAATATGTGAAAGGATGAAATGTTTTTTTGTTTGTTCTGTAACCTGAGAAACAAACTGACCCCACCGTGACCCCCACGGTAAACCGCCACTGTCTACCGCTAATCACACTTAGCCTAGTCATTTAGCACAGCTATTATCTTTTTGTTGATTGTTCAGATTATTTATTTATTATACAAGTCTGTTAGCATATTTATGCTAGTAGCAGCCAATGGGAAAGCATTAACCAGTAGCTCATTAGCTGCTAGACGTTAGCTTCTTGCTGCACCAAATAAAAGTCAGTTTCAGTCAGAGTTTAAATATTTTCAGTACGAAACTATTTTTAGACTGCAAGACTAATTTAGTAGTTTTTATGTAGCTTCTCACCGCTATTTACTACAATATAAGGTCAACTAATCGTTGCTAAAATTAGCATCCCCCTTATAGCCTCGTCCAGCAGCTAAATAAACTTTGTTTTCTTCCTTTTGATATATTTTAGAGTTATTTAAAGCAGAGGCGATGGTGAAACACATGTTTTCATGTTTTCTTATAGCTTTGTTAGCATGGTTGATCAAAACATGTCTCTGAACTGGTCCCTGAATGCATCGATTCATGTCCAACAGACTTTCTATTAACTACTATTTCTGGTAAAATCATTAAATGGCAGGCGATGTTTAAAATATGAAGGTCTAGATGTTTTAATCTGATCTTATTCATGAAAAATTCATTGTTTATCTGATTCTGCTAAAACAACTTCAGGCATATCTTAGTTTTTAAGATGTTAATTTTAGCATTTGTATTCATTCAGGAAGGCTTTAATAAAGTTTGGTTTTCAGTAATTTCATTAGAGTGGCTCTGTTTTTCATCTGAATCATTAAAAGACAAACAGAAATAGCCTAAATGCAATTTTTAGCTGTTTTCAAAGTGATCTCAGACATTATCATTCAGTAAGATTGCTTTGTCCAATGGCTTTTGGCTCCATTTTGTCTTAAATTTGATGGTTATTTTCCAGAAACCCAAAGCCCTTTGTTTAACATTTCAGTATATTGTCTAAGGACTAGAGGATTTCCAAAAACTTACATTGTTCATTTTGTTGCAAGGTCTTCTAGAAAGGTCAAATCTCCTTTAAAAAACCTAATGGCCTATGAATAATTGGATATTAATGGAAAAGACTGACTGACTGTCAGTCGTTACAATCCAGCGCACTACACCACCTTTCTGCTGATTTTAAAACATCTGCCCAATTAGTACAGTGCAACATTTATAAATAAATGTTGCACTGCCCATTAGTCCCAATGCCAATATTGATATTTGGGATTATTCTTCAGCTAAATGCAGAGCTCATCCCTTTAATCGCTCCCAATGTGCCATTTGTAAAGACAGGAACCTGGCCTCACATTTTGTTTGTGTAATGGATATGCGCAGTATTGCTCATGTGTTATGCTTGGGGGACATTCCCAGAAGTAACTGAGCTGGAATGATAACAGAAGAATTGTGTGATTGAGACAAATGGAGCTCCACTGCACAATGCACGGTAACAATACATCAGCCACCAGCAGCAGGTATGTTTCTGCTAAGAGGATTGATGGAAAAATGGTGAGAAATTTCTCTTCTCTGCACAACAACATGCCAACATGTCTGAGGTTTGCAAATGCCCTGGATCCAGGCCCATAATGCATGCAGGAACCCACCGGGAATACATTAGCATGCGATAACCGCCGCTGGCTTTTACTGTTAGATAAAAGGTAGCACATAAACAAAGAGGAAGATCTAACCTTTAAAGTTGTTTTGCGTGCCGGCTTCTCCAGATATTCTTGAATGAGTTGACCTCCAGATTTGTTTTCTCAGGTTTTGCAGTCACTATGGGATCCTAAAAATAAAAAGCCAGGTTGTAAACAAACGGAATATGGTGATAAAAAACACTTACAGCTTTTTTTCTTCTACAAAGTTGTGTTTTTTTATTGGTTTCATTTGAGCAAAACTGATATTTGATCACTTCATTAAGCAGAACCGTGTAAATGAAACCACAGCCCAATACAACAGCTCTGCCAGTAACTCATAACTTTAATCAAGCTTGCCCCTTTTCATTTTTAATTACACTTCATGTTGATTAATGAAGCCCACCGCCTTTACATAGATTTTTAATATAATACCCTCCGGTATATTAGCAGAACTTTATGTCAGACTTTTTCAATAAACTTTTCTTCAGGTTCATAAATGCCTTTAGGAATTAAGTTACTGTGTTTTGGTGTTTGGGAAATGAAAAACCTCTTTATTGTTAAGACACAATCAACGCTACCTCACAACACGAGCTGAGCTCCAGCATGTTTGGTCAGCTGGTTTTACCTCAGTACAATGGCTGCCAGAAAAGACAGGCATTTTGTTGTTGACTTACAATTCTTGTTGGTTGTGAATGAGGCTCTATTAGTGCTTTTTAAAGGTCCTTGGTTGCATAACCACACGTCTGTTTGAGAGTGTAAACGTTGAGTTGGGGGCGTGGCCAGCAGCAGCTTTTGGATTTAAAGATGCCCTAAAACAGCTCAAAATGGGCAGAAGTAATGAGATCTCAATATTTAAGAATTATTTTGTGTAAAAATACAATGAACATGTTTTATATAAACCATAGACCTATCCTGACTTGTTAAAGGGAGAATAATAGATCACTTATATCTAATTTATGTTGTTGAATTGCAGAAATAAAGATCGGGATAAAATTAAGAGCTCACTGCACTGAACCCTGTTGAAAACCTCCTGGTTTTTCCACCAAATATTGATTTCTGAATTATTCCTGAGTTAAAATGTTAGTATTGCTGTTTCTAAATAAATATAAAATTGTTTTCTTTGCATTATTAGAGGTATGAAAGCGCTGCGTCTTTTTCTTTATTTTAATCATTTATCATTTTCTGCAAATAAATACAAACTTTTTGCTTGGATTTTTGGAGACCTGTCAGTGGTTCATAAAATGAAAAAACAATGTTCATTTCACTCAAATGTAAAATGTCTAATAAATCCTTACTTCCAGATGTTTTGTACGTACATGGAGGCATTTTAGTTGCTATCTAAGACTCGACTTGAATGTCAAGCTTCACTTCCCACCAAGGTCAACCGGAGCAACTTCGTTGACCTCTGGGGTCAAACTCGTCATCTGCAGCTTCTGTACAGCAGCGTGAGCCACGCAACAGTGCGCCTGGAGCGGACGTGCAAGTAAGACCGCATTCACAGCCCTCTGAGCTCACATGAGCGCATGTTTGCATATCTTTGTTGGCACGTGCCTCGTCCTCCAGCAAAGTTGCCCTTTCGCCCACTCTCGTATAAAATAAATAAAAAATAAAGTCTCATTGAATATTAAATACGCGTAGCAGTGTAATGATGACAGAGACCCAGAGCTAGCCTCTAATTATTCAGGCTTCCACTGCTGACTCAATGGGGCTCCCACAGGGGCCTGTGGAGCCTCCCTTCAACGCCGCTTCTCTTTCAAATAGCGGCGAGCCACAAAGTCACCCTTCCACTTCACTTTCTTTAAAGGCTGCCAGTGTTTAATGCCATTAAACACTGCATATCAGCTGCTTGTTTACAGCCGAATCGGTGTAGAGAGGAGCAGTATTTAAATTACTTCGCCACCCTGCTGTTAGAAGTCGAACGCCGTTGCAGCGACAGCAGCCATGAATATGCAGCCGATGTGTAATTTGCACAGATGCAGATGTTTGCATCTGTAGAAGTGAAAAGGGAAGTGAAGGGGAACGTTTTGCTGAAATGAGCCCATTCTCTTTGCTAGAAAGCAGCTCATTCTGCGGAGTGGTGCAGAGCTGAAAATAGACGCACAGTGGCCTGCTGAATAAAAGATGACAGGACAGCGCGGCCGTGCACTCGCCGTACCCTTCGCAGAGGCACTGCGTGTTTGTTGCATGTCCAAGTGCACGAGCGGTTGGGCTTCAAAGGGTTTTTTTTTTTTTTTCGTTTTGCTTTGCCACATGCACACGAATAATGTAATTATATACTAAAAAATTAGAAATAGATGTCTCCAAGAGCAGCTTTTATCCCCTTTAGCACGCATGAGCAACTCCTTTTCCACTACACCTGACCAATGAAGCGAAACGCTGGAAGAGGATTTGGACAAAAAAAAAAACTTTTTTTTTATTTGAAATAAAAACCTCCCAACACGACAGGAAATTAAAGTCAAGAGCTCATTATTTACACCTAATTTCTCTTTTCTTCTTCCAACATTTATTTATTTATTTATTTTTAACCAAAACCTGAGGGAGGATGTGATGAAATGTTTATCCACTTCTCTCTACACACCCAGCTTTGGTATCTAAAGCACTACCAACTTGAAAAGCGGCGCGATGTGGCGGGGGCGGCTGCTGCTGCTTCCCATTTGGCTAATCTGTATGCTCTCTGATAAGAAAGCTTAAATCCTCCATCCTGCCTCCGTGCCATGAAAAACAAAGGCTTTACCTAATAACAAATCCGAGCCATATTTCACACAGCACTTTGATTTTGCTTTTACTCCCCAAGCACGAAGTAGCTGGCTACACCGGGGATTGCTGACAGGGAGGGATTGGAGTCAAGGGACAGAAACAGAGATTGTGTTTGTTTATTCATCAGAGTGTAGGCAGGTAATTATCACGATTCTTGCAGAATGCGTGTGTACTTTTTTGTTTCTAATTTGTTGATTCATAATAAACAAAATTCCAGCATTTTAAAATCATATCAGGATGACAGTGAGAGTTTCAGGTCAGCATAGTAACTCACATCTGCAAGCATGACTTACATAATTATGACAGCGGTACTAAAAGTCGTGCATGCACCCCTGGTAAACATGCATATATGAAACTTAAATGTATGACAGCGTATTAAAGTTGTCATAGATAGAAAAAAAAGGAGCCAAAACCTAAAATTTTCTAGAAAGAGCAAGACATTTCTGAGCTCCAAAACCAGAAAATGCGCAAGAAAAAAACTCAAATCTCAGAAAATTTATGGAAAAAACCTTGAAATTTATTTTTTATAGCATTAGGGACGTTGTAGATGGAAAAAATGATTAAATTTATGCCAAAATCTCATAAATTTTCTAGGAAGTACAATGAAATTTCTGAAATTTGTGAGGAAAAAAAAAAATCAAATTTTTAGATAAAACTCAAAATATAATTGGAATTTTTTTCTGGAAAATTTCTTAGATTAATCCCAAAATGTTTTATTTTTTTCCAAATTTCAAATATTTTGTCTAGAAACTCAGAAATCTTTTTTCTGTCTACAATGACCGCAATACGCTGTCGTACAAACGTATTTAAAGCACACAGAAAATTACTTTATTCATTTCTTCACTTATTTAGTTTTTACTGTTCAATATATATGATGTATTTTTGTTAGTATATTAAAATCTCAGGCCAAACTTTGAGGAGTGAATAAGCTTTGGGATTATAAATTTTCACCATGTTTTGCTTTTCATTCTCAGCTTCAAAAGTTATTACTCACAAAAATGTAACATTACATCATCATCGGCGTAGCGTGAGATTTTCCTATGCAAACTCAGCGTCTCATCCTTAGATGAGTGATAATATTCAGACTGATTTATTTTATCAGTCAGTATACATCATACAGTAAGAGTTTCATCTGAATACATGCATTAATTTAATTTCTAATGAAAATTTTAAACACTGGAACTGGAAGAAATTTAGCTTATCCAAAATAAATAAACAAATAAAATGAAATGGAATGGCGAGACTTTTTGGTGATTCAGGGGTTACTGAAGCTAAAATGTCACTGTCAGGTCACTCCATTCATCACACTCTACGTTTTATTAACGTTATTTCTTTGTTTCCTGAGAAGAAAAACGTGTAAATCCATCGTTTGCACCAACTGTCGCATTCTATGTGATTTGGCTTCTCAAATCAATATTATGCTGTCAATGCAACAAAAGCGTTTGTGGAGTTTTTTTGTTTTTTGTATGTAGAAGAGGACAAAAACGTGGACAAGAAAAAGAGAAGCGGAGAAAATAACGTCTCTCTTTGCTGCAGCTCTTTGTAGTGAGGGGAAAAAAGGCTGAGAAAGAAAAGAGTGCATGGTGAATCTATTATTCCAGGAGACTTCAGATGTTTTGCTTGAGGCAAGTGTGACTTTGCAAAAGCCAGTTTTTCACAAAAGCTGTCGATTCTGGACCATTTCAGGTGTCTATCTGACCGAGTCCCTCTCCTCTGCTGCCGTCCTCTTCACCTCCATCCATCCCTTTAATAAAGAGAGGAGGGCCACTCTTACTGCTAAACCACCTCTGTGCACCCAGGATCACTCGGGCTTCGCAGTTCGCCTCAAAACTCGGACTCTGAGTGGAAGTGTGTGTCTCAGAGTGTGTGATGGACAGGTTTTGTAATGCGGTACTTAAAATGGCCTTTGCTTTTTTTCCTCCAGCCTGTCCGAACAGGTTATTCACAAACGGTCGAGCCCTAGCACCCTTGATTAATGACTTCTAAAATAGTCAACCGGAAAAAAAGAAAATCTCTTCAACTAAAAAGTGAGTACAAATTGTAGTGGAGGGACCATTTTTATGACTTCTCGCACCAGCAGCAGGTGGTTTGGGCTTTTAATAGACACAGGAACAAGCTAAATATAAGCGAAAGCAATCAAGCCCACAACAGGGAGTGTTGGCATAATACTCATTACTGGGATTTATTTTTGTAGAAGTGCAACAAAATGATACTGCAGTCAAAACTCAGCAAGGTCCACACAAAACAGTATTTATCCACCAAAGATCCAGCTAAAAGGCTTTTATTTCATGATTATTTTTCTAAAATTTCCAAAGAAAAATAAAAGTTGGCATTAAAATAATAATCTAATATTTTTTAATAGACTTCCAAATTGAAGTGTTTTTAGAAAACGAGAAACTGAATTATTTCTCTAAAATAAACTACAGTAATATTAAAAAAAGATTGTGAGCATGGCTCAAGCAGTGCTAGGTTAACAATTGCCCCCCAAAAAATGTAGTTTGTGCTAATTTTGAAACTGTTTTCCTTTTTCTAAGCAGTTTTTAACTTCTTAAGCTTATATTTGAAGATTATTAATCTGTCCTGGTTCATTTTTGTTTTGTTGTCTGCATGCAGAAACCGTAATTAACATAAAATTAGCATTAGCAACAACACTAACATGCTAACTTAACAGTCTAGACCACAAGCTGCAGATAACTGACAAATATGTTACTAAAAAATGGTAATTTTGAGACATATTAACCACCTGAGAGGAACAGCGATGGGCTAATTTAAGACTGAAACCTGTTTATTGTCCTGTTTTCACTAAGCTAAAGCTAGCTAGCTTTTAAAAACAGTGTGGATTACAAGGCTATTAAAAGCCAAACAGGAAATAGACATATAAATGATATTAATATATTTTTCTGGGCTTAATAGGAACTTAAAATAGTCATAATTATGTTTGTAGCAATTAAATGTTTTATCAGAATATTGAAATTAATTTGGGCAACAAAATTTGCTGAAAAGTCAGTTTTAATGAAAGTAAGTAAAACTTACAGCTCCACTGTCAAAATAACATTTCTATTTACTATTCTAACCAAAAGAAACGCAGCAATAAACTATCCAACTCATGTATTTTTCTTCTAAACGTCTTTCTGTCTATTGTGGATTTAGCTCCAGCACAGCCAATGACCTGATGAATGTGTCTCTACTTTACGGGTTAATAATTAAATCATCAAACGTATCAAACTTCAATTAGGCCTGTGGAGACCGCACAATGTTGGAGAGACTCTCACTTTCATATTCATAATTCTGGTTTGTTTGCCAACTTTAAGAACTGAGGCGACAGAAGAGAAAGATTTCAATATTTATCCCAAGGTCGAGTAAAGTTTATTCGCTGTAAGAGGCGAGACTGGATGATCTGGTGAAGAAGCAAACACGGGGGGTCACGATGGGGTCAGGAAGAGGGGAAAAGACAGAAAAGATGGCTGCAGTGGAGGGATGCTGTGTTATTATGAGCTTGGCAGCTGCTTGGAGGGGAAATGAGGGAGATGTGGGAGGCAGGCAGCAGGTGCGCGGGTGTTATTGGTCAGGACCTGATGCGTCCCAGAACAGAACCGCAGACATCCCGGCCAGCTGAGCCAAACCGACTCTGGCTCTGTGCAGCCACACTCCTTTCCCTCTCATTTATCTCGTTTTATTTACTCACAGCTAATTTCAGATCTGCTCAGCGGCTTGAAACGCTGCGCTGCCCTGACTGGCCCACAGAGACTGTGGCAAAAATGTGTCAACTGAGTACTTGTCGCCGTTTTTTTTCTCTGAATATGAAGGAAAACAGACTCAACTGTAAGCAATTGGTGAAATTTAAAACTTCAGAGTCCACTCCTCCAGAAGCATCTCTCAAACTAAATTATTTTAGTCATCAATCTATCAAGTATTTTGACGATTAACTGAATGAAACGCTTGATAAAAGAATATATTGATAAACCAATCATTTTCCTCAAGAAGATGTAATAACCAAGGCTCTAGAATCATTACAGGTCGGGTCCAAACGGGTGAAAGGGTTTGAATCCCAATATTTCTGCATGGATTTCACGTTTTCTTCTCATTCTTGGACGGGTTCTCTCCATTTTCCACCCACACTCCAAACATATGTAAGGTTGGTTTCTTACACCAAAAGATCTCTGCACCAGTGGCAATGCCAGTCTGTATTCAATAATCCTCCTGCAGTTCTGATTTCAGCTATAAACACTTCAGGATCAGATCCGTTTGTGCCAAAGTGACCAACACAGTCACAGAAAGGGGTGCCATCAAACAGCAGCGTCTGACCAAGCAACCCAGGGACACATTTGTTAAATTATCAAATGTCTTGTTTCTACAAACATTGATTGTCCAACTCAATAAATCACAGAAAAGTGGCAGAAATGAAACTGTTTGGCATTGACAGAAAGGCTACAGGGATGCAGCTAACGCCACCAACTCTGCTGCAAATCTTTCCGAGACGCGATTTATGTAACCCAAATGTTCTTTTTTTCATCCCACATTATTAGAAAATGAACAGATTCTTTCTTTAAGCTGCGCAGTCACGCATCAGACATCTACGCCTTTGTCCGCCGCTGCCGTTTTCACCTTGACTTCCGAGGACACAAAGATCTCTATTCGCCCAGGTGTTTTGTTAACTCGCCGGCACAAAGATAAAGGAAGCCAGAGCAACACGCCGTGAAGCCTTTTCCATTTACCCCTGAACCATGAAGCGCACTGCGACTGATTCCAACTTCTTGGATCGATAAGTCATAAACCAAACGTTCCTTTCTGACTGTCGGTAGCCGAGGAGCTACAAGCTGATTTTCCATGAAAATGAGTTTTTCCTCTGGGCGATGTGGAAAACATGAAGGGAAATTAAGCATCCAGACGGTGCAGAGATGAATAGAAGCATCGCATAAAAAATAAAAATAGATTTTTGTTAAGATATACCGAGATAGTACGGAGCTGTATTGCAAAAAAAGACAGAAAAACCTCAGAAGACACTGAGCACAACTTTCTTCTTCATAAAATGCAAACAAAAATGTCAGATTTTTTTGCAGAATTTCTCTTTTGCTTTTGACAAAAGACCAGAAGCCATTTCTTCCACTAGAGTTTGTTTTGGTTTTATTTACCCAGAATGCCCTGCGTTGTAGTCCACTTCCTGCTTTCGGAGCGGTCTCTGATCTGCTTGGCGTTCACATCCAAATTGGAACTGCAGAGTTCACTTTAATCAAACTGAGATCGAGGCTTTTAGGCGGCTCAGTTTGTTTGATTCCTCCCAAACGAACTGGACTAGAGTTCAATTAAATATCACTAACAAGTGGCGATGAGAAAGCAATCTAAATAAATTTCTGGTGTACTGGTTAAAAAAGATTATTGGACATCAATATGTCCTTCATGTTTTGGTTTCTACTAATTGGAAATAAACATGAACTATCCAAGGTGATTTTTACTTTTGGGAGTCATTTCTGAAGACCTTCTTTGCTTCCTGCACGTCATTAGTGAAAGTTTGTGAGCCGTTTATTGGAACAGCAGAAATTTGATCTCCAAGTCGATTTCTTCGTTGCTCAATGGGTCGCAGAGAATCTGTCCTCGTTCAATTCGTCCCTGCAGAAAGCTCATTTACAGCCTCCGAGTCGATCCGGCGCTTTTTGTTTGCCGTCCTTGGTTTCTGCCTCTGACTCACTTTCTGCTCGGCTCTCCCTCTCTTCTTCCCTCATCTAATCCCTCTCCACATGCACCGCCGCTGCACTGGCTCCGGCTCTCTTTGCAAAGGAGGGAAATGAAGAAGAAAGAAATAACAAGGGAACAAAACAACAACAAAAAAAAAATAGAGGGACCTGAGGTAAAATGAAAGGAGTTGGTCGTGAAAGGACGGAGATAAAGTGGGCAAACACAGATGAGAGGGACGGAGCGAGGCTGCGTCACCGCTCCCATCAGATATGACGGAGAGAGGGAAGAGAAGCGGAGCGGCGGATTGATGGGTTTAAGATGTGGAGAGCCGTAAAGAGGCAGAGGTCTATTAAAAGTGCAGCGTTGGGACGGTGGTGATTTAAATGAATCGTTTCTGCGTGACAGGGGTCCGTTCCTGCAGTGTGTTTTGTACTTCAGCGGCTATTTGATGTGTGCATATCCATGAGTCAGTGTTTATTTATCTCTGCGGAGGGTGCGCTGATGAGTCAATACTGTTAGAGGAATATTTAGCTTTTCTGTTTGAGAGGGTTTTTTTAGTTTTGTGTTGGGTTTGAACATCCAACCATCAAATATCAGAGAGGAGAAGATGGAGGGGAAGAGAAACGCAGAGCAACATGGTTTCCAGAGAGCTGACCGCAGTGCTGAACTTATTTAATCCTGCGGTGCCGACTTTGGCCGGAGAAATAAATCTACTGCGGCAAAAGGTTTTTGTTCTGCTTGAGTTCTTATTTTCAAACAAATTGTTTCTACAGACCTGTAAGCCTGCAAATCTGGAGGAGCTGGATGTACAGTGCTGTGCAGCCAGCAGTAAATTCTTGTTGAACTTTTCCACATTCTGTCACAAACGCAAAATTCAATGTTTCTGTTGTGAGATTTTGTGAGATGGAACAGAAACCAGCTGATTGGGCTTCGGTCAGGAGGGGAGAGAAAATGATACAAACTTTTCATTTTGTTTTACCAAAAATGTCTTTCTGGGAACGTTTCTCTATCAGATCTGGGTTTTAAATTATTGCTTAGTTTCTGTCTAATTGAGACAGGTTTTAGAGTCTGTTTGCTAGTTTTATTAGTTAAACATTGTTACATTTCTGTAGTTTTAGTTTCTTCACACTTTGGGTCATTTTTCAGGTGCAGAATTCAAAAAGTTCAAAGTATTGTGTTGTGATTATGTTTACATTGATGAGCAACAATCAGTCAGCAGCTGACATAAACGGCTTGTGTGGAAAATAAAATCAAGTTTTCATCAGTTTGAAAGCCGAATAAATAGATTCAGAAACACAAAAATTAAGGATATAACATCTATATCATCAATTTTGTTGCATTTATTTTCATAAACACACAATATAGTCCCAGTTAGCTCCAGTTATTCCCTTTATTTACTGTTTTTACTTATTTCAGTTCGCGCAAATGTTTTCTCAAGGTCAGTTTTTGTTAATTCGTCTTAGTTAACTATAATTATCCTGATATGGAGACTGATTTTTTTTTTTTAGCTTAAATTCTGTAAACATAAATTTCCACTCATGTTTCTGATTCTCAGCTAGATTGAAGTCAGGGATTTGTCTAGGCCAGTAGCTTCCAAAACTTCCCAATTTGTGACTGACAAAATAAAAATGTAAGTTAAAATAGTGAGTCAAGATTTTAGCCCTACAGAAGAACTCATTGTTTCAGCAGTTTTGCAGTTTTCTAAAAGTTAGTTTCAGATTTGAGGAGCATAAAGAGCAAAGAGGAATAAATGTTTATAAAGCATTTTAAAAACCATGAATAATTAACATCTTGTTTTTTTGTTGATCGAATTTCAATAAAATGATTTTGAAATTTTTGTTAGTCGTGCGACAAAAGATTAAAAAGTTACGAGGAGCTTTTCCACATTTATAATGAAATTACTTGAACTTTGCTGGAAAGCTGCAGCAGCAGCTGATTTCCTTGGAGTATTTATTTTGTATACCTGCACAAAAAGGTTTTACATCACCAATATTGTACAAAGATCTGAGGACCTGAAGGAAATACAAAGCGGCGCTGCCAAGTCTTCCACCTTGATCCTTTATTATTTACGCTACGTAAACAACATCCACCACGGACCCCTGATACCAATTTCTATGCAAATTAAACAACACTGTACGCACAGTGATCCTAATAGTATTACAGCATCTTCTAACATATTTCTGCAGTCTCAAAGATGCACTGCTCTTTTAACAAATAAACGCACACACAGTAAATCACTTTGTTTACCAGCCCTATTAGCATTCTGCTGCTCTCCTGCAGTAGGAACGGTTCGCTTAGGTACGGCAAGGGTTTAACAGCTGGTTTCAAAACCAATAAAACTCTGTATTTATGTGGCTTAAAATGTATTTAAAGGAAATCTAGAGAAGGTCTCCGGCTGAATGGAGAATAAAGTGATGCAGAAACCCCTCCTCCACCTATTGCTGCCTGTAAGCGAACTGAAGAAAAGCTACTTAACTTTCCCCTTGCTTACAAAAGAAGGTAATTTTGCTACTTTTATAAAACTTATGTTGTTCCATAAAACAGAAAAACAGTAAAGAGGCACCATATTGAAAAATTTAACTTAAATTTTAAGTAAATATAATCATGAAATCAACTAGAAAACACATCCTTGCTTCAGTGAAAACTAAAGAGACCAATAATTTGAACATCATATTTATTTAGGTATGATATTTCACCTCCTTCACTTCAGACTTTTATTTTGGTAAATGAAGAGAACGCCGTTTCTCCTTGGTTCCATTAACACAAATCAAACTCCACTCCTTCTATCCACCTGTAAATAAACCACAATGTTTGCGTCACAAAGAAAACCCTCGGCTTTCTGAATCCCACTTTGATTAAATCTCGTAATACTTACAGCTATATATATTTTTAAAGCCAGATTACTGCGGCGGCAGCGGCAGGATGACATGTAATCGGTTCTCCTTCCTGACCTCGCTTGGCGACGGCCTCGGATGTCCTCGCCAGTTTCTGCCCTTCACTGCCCACTGATGCCCAGCCAAGGCTCCTCCCCCACCCCAGGAGCCGTTCTGCTGATGGCGAGGCCGGCTAATATCTGCTTATCTGGCTCCCAAACCACGCTCTGACACAGGGACTGTGGTTAATGGCTGACCGGGAAGTGCCGAGTCAGCAAAAATGGAAGCCAAGGTGGAGGAAGGGAGGAGGTGGTGGTGGGGGGTGGGGGGTGGGGAGTGACTTGTCATGAAATAGTGACATTTTTTTCTGGGCTCTTAGCCAGTTTGCATCAGTATCTTCCCATGTTTCAGACGTACAAAAGTCCAGACAATGAATGTTGCTTTTATATCATTTAGAGTTTCAAATATTGATTTAGAAGAAAGGGGTTACCGGCTATATGGCATCCTCCATAAGAATCCAACATATAAATCAATTAAAAGCCCACTTCCACAGAGTTAGCATTATGCTTCATGTTACACTCATTTTCATTTTTAGCTGCATCAAGATCAGGGCTGTTCTCAAAGGACCGGTTGTGCCAGAATGTATTGATAAAAACCCATTAATAAACTGCTAAAAAATTAATAAACATTCATTTCTGTGTTCAATAAGTTCTTCTTTAAAATAAATAAATAAACATATGTTTCTTTATTCTCCAAATTGACCTTGTTTGGTTAAGAAGTTGCTTCTCCAGACTTTTATTGGTGTATACAGCTTTCCTCTGTTAGAATAAATATATGAACCTAATTGTGTCTATCATGAAGTCAACATACTGGACCTGAGACGAATGTTTACCAGAGTTGGATAGTAACTAGTTACATTTACTCAATTAGACTTACTTGTGTAACCTTTCTGAAAAGAATTACTTTTAGGATAACTTTTACTTCACTTTACTTTTTGCTTAATTGAGAAATTATATTATGAATTATCACTACTATTACTTTAGTGAAACCTTTGGATTCCCTACTAACTGAATGAAAAACCAACATGTTTTATCCAAACATTCAAGAGAAACACACTCACACCTGCAGATTTTGATAACGTTCCATAAGTTTTATATGGAAATAAACCAATTTGGAAACATTTTATTAGCCTGATTTTGTTATTTTTGGTTCCTGATATGAAATATTGTCAGAATTTCCACTTAACTTTATATTTTGGTCCATCTGATGGGGTAATTTTTAAACATTAATTGATTGATTTGATTAGTTACTCAGTACTTGAGTACTTTTTACTTTTACTTGGGTAAACATTGCACTGTGATTGGAGTACATTACCCGCCTCTCATCTTCCAGACAGGGGACCCCTCCACCATCTTTTCAAGCTGCCGCTTGCTCTGTTCTAGTCTTTTGTAGCTAGTTAGGCTGAACCACTGGAGCTTTTAAGAGCTTCTTAACCTGTGAAACCAAACACCCACCCACCGACCACTCCAGCTCTCCTCGACCGCTTCTCCAAAGCTGCCCGCCGTGGCCGAGGGCCGCTGCAACAGTCGTTATCATCTTCTCTAGAGAAGGAGAGCTGCCTAATTAATCGGGGCCCATCTTGACTCCCAGCCTCCCTGACCCTCGTCTCCTGCGCACTGACAGGTTTTGCTGTGAAGTGGAGAATAAGAGGTAGGAGCGTGTGGCTGTTTTTAGCATCTTTGCAGGGAGTGCGTCTCTTCCGCTGCATGCAAATGAGGATTTTGTGAGGTCTTGTTCTCCTCCTTGGTACGTGCGCCTGAATATGTGTGGCTGCTCTCTGCATGTGTTCCCGAACCCTCTGGGGCCTCTTAGCACCTCTCTCTAAGTGAGCTTCTGTAGCCAGAGTGAAACACCAGAGAGTTTACCCTCAATAAACGCAGAGAGCGTCAAAGCGAGTTACATTTGGACCGCCAGGTATCCGTACAAATTGGGTCTTTGACAAAAACCTATGAAAAAAAGACTTTAGATCTTTTGTGCCTCTGATTCACTCAATATCTTGAAATTGCCAGAACCTTTGATAGCTATCGATCTTTTAGTTACATTTTACTTATCAACTGTGTAATTTACCATCTGAAAAATTTGCTCAGTGGATTTTTGAGAACTTACCAAATTAACCCTATTAACAATATAAATAATCATTTATGCATCAAAGAAAATAAGAGAAATAATAAAACCTGATATTACTGAATATCTGTTGTTTTGTCCAAGTTGATTTTTGGATGTCACATTAGCATGTTAGCTCTCTGGCAGATCAGGTAAATGACAGTTAGCTAGGCTTATTATGCTGTGAACTATATAATGAATAAATCAATCTGAAAAATGTAAGACTCTTCAATTTTCCAAGTAAACTAAATGCTGAGTTTATTCTTTATTTTTTCCCCTCAACCTGAAACAGATAAATTCCCCCTAATGAATCAGTTTATCGAAGCCTATATTATGCTACAATTAGCAGGGCAGGTTAACGCTGTATGATTATAAATATTTATTAAGATAAAGTATTAGCAATGTTATGGCCAGTGACATTAGCATGCTAAGCTAACTGGGTGTCTAATGCATTATGAGGCATTTTGACGAATACAGTTCACAGCTAGTTAGATTATTGCTAGCATTAGTACATTAGCATTAGCAATTCTAACATTGGCATCCTTCGCTAGCTGAGTCTGATGCATTATGACTAAACTAGCGTACACCCAGTAAGGTTATCGCTAGAATTAGTATAGTAGCATTAGCAATGTTAGCAGATTGAGTATTGTAACAGTAGCATCTTTAGCTAGCTGAGTGTCTGGTGCATCATCACTGATCTACTTTACAGCCGTATTACTTTTGACATAACTTTTCCTGTTCTTACTGTGTAAGATTTTCTTGTGGGCAAAAACGTTTTAGGGGATTTTCAACATTCCCACACGGTAGATCTACATTCAGTGGACGATTTTGAGCTCCAATCCCATCAGCGAACACAAGTGGCAATATAAGTAGAGCACATTATGCTGCGTTGCAGATTGTCCTCTAAACTACACTTTTCTTCCCACAAAAAGTTATGTTGTCTCAACTTATTCTCTCCCTTCTTAACATGACACACTGCAGTGTCTTCTGTCCAACTGTGAGTCAGCTCATTAAACTGCTATAGCACCTCTGGACTTGACAGCAGGCATAACCAGTAGGAGCTACTTGCCGTTCCACTACACTGACATCAGAATGCTCCCTTCTGCAGCACCTCTCCCCAAAATCATTATACAACACAGCAGTGCAGTACTTTCAGAAAAAAATTAATATATTCCGCTTTAGCATAACGGGGAACCACTCTGGTAACTATATGTTCACTAATCCCTGCCTTTTTTGTACATTCAAAGTCTACATTTTATTATTCAGTCTGTTAATAAGAACTTGTCCAAAACTTTTTATTTGAAATATATACTGCATTTTTCATCAAAACGACACAAATTGGCAAGTTGCTGCTAAATAACGTAAATTTTTGACTAGATTAACATAGAAATGTTCCTCCTTTGCTACGACTGTCTCAACCGCTGCACTAAAGGTGTTTTCAAACCTGACGGTCTGGTAGACTTGGCTCAATTGGGGACTAAAATTGAAACATTTGTTACATTTTCAACTGGTTCATTTTCACATTGCATTATGTCAAACAAAACCATTGAAAAATCTGTTCTCCTCCTCACCTGTGGGGGCTCTGCAACAAGAACCATGAAGAAAACACAAAGACCTCCAAAGAAGACAAAACTGCAACTTCCTTCTTCACAAACTGTACAAAAGTGGAGAAGCATCAGGTTTTAGCGTTTATAAGATTTCTCCTTCATCTTTGGTAAAAGACCGTGAACCATTTCTCCTCCTAGCTCTAGACTCACTAGGCTGCATTTACCCAAAATACCCTGCGTTGTCGTCCGTTTCCTGCTTTTGGAGAGGTTTCCCATCCACTTGGCGTCCACATATGCAAACATATGCAAACGTTTTTGGTCCACATCATTCACCCGATTTTGATTTTGCATTCACACTCCCACAAATGAACCGAAGTTGGATTAAAACAAATTAAACAATGCTGGTGTGAATTCTCTCTTACTAGAAAAGCAAATGAGTAAAGTGAAGAGAACCTCTGAGGAGTAGAAATGGACTCAGGACTAAAGACAATCGAGATCAGTGATGTCAATGGTCAGTCCTCAATGCTTTAGATCTTCTCCTTCTTCAACACACCAGAATCAAATTTATGGGTCATTAGCAGTCTACTGCATAACTTTAAGACAAGCCAAGTGGAAAATTAAGCCTTTTAAATTAGATCTGAAACATCCAGAAGTTATACACTTCTGAAATATAGATATTGTACATGGAAGAATGGTCAAAAAGTATAGATAGTCCTGCAAAATATGCCCTAAAATGCTGGAGTTTTTATTTTCTGCATGTTTCCCTCTGACTGACAGCTCATCATCTACACAGGCTACCTGTTCAGCTGTCCAGCCTTTTCTCCTTCCGCTCTTGTGAACAATGAATCATGAAAATATTAACTGTCTGACGCGATTAAGCCGAGAGCAATGATTTGAGGACATCTGTTAACTGAGCTAACAGATGACACTGGATGTTCTTATTAGACGTCTGCACTAATAAGACATGTAGAAACAGAGTATATTCAAAGATAAACTGCAAAAATTGGGTTTATTCTCTGAGAATAAGCCCAATTTTGTAGCTTAGAATAATAAAATAATAGAATCTAAAGTGTAGAAAATGGCAACATCTACAGAATATCTGCAAGACAAACAAGTTGTGACATTTTATAATGTAAATTTCAAGGAAAATCTCAATCAATGAAGTGCATTTTAAAAATGTCAAAGAAAGTACAATGCCCAAACTGGGTTGATTATAATTGTTTCCAGTCTGTGGTTCTTTATTTTTCATAGTCCCCTCCTCACAAAACATCACTAACATTTAGTTTAATTTGAATTTTTCCCGTGTTCTCCAAACGCTCTGCTCACCAGCAGCTCCAGCCTCTTTGATCTCTAAGAATATCATCAGAGGAACAGCTGTAACGCCGTCTCATCTGACCTTGTTGCTGCATTTATTCAGACTACATTTGCATATATCTCCAGAAACAGTCGCTAACCCGTTGGTTTGTGGCAGACGTGACGTTCAGTCCACCTCAGATCGAGCATAGCATCAGAAAAGGCCATTTGATACACGGATTATAAGAAAAAAAACAAGTTTTTTTGACACAAAACGGAACATTTTAACCTTTAAACTCCAGATTACAGCACAACTTGCACATACTTGTTCACCTGCTGCCTGTTCTAAGATTCAAGCACTTCAAGATTCAACAGTTTGTTAAAACGGCTACGTTTTAGCTTAGCAAAGGTAACACCTTTGGGCTACGCAACCGACTGTGTCCTTTTGAGGAGTCTGAACAGGAGGCACTGCTTTTAGTTTTGATGTGTTAAGTGATTTACATAAAAATAGACAATTATGACACAATGAGACACCACATAATATCTTAATTCCAAAATCATAAGTCCAAAGTCCTTTTCCTTAACTCGCCATCATCAGATCCAGGTGAGGCTCTGATCCATTCAGAAAAATAAACCCGACCTAAAAGGTCAGGAAACCCATTAAGTGTTTTATCAAAACCAACAATTATGTACAAACATAAAGAAATAATTATTAAATTGAGAAATTTAATGTAATGTAATAGTTAGATTTCAATAATCAGGTTAAATTAACCATAATTTAAATAAAATAAAACAAAAAGGCTTCCAAAATATCAAAAAAAAAAGAAATATAAAATAAATTAATTGTCAAATACTCAAGTAGAGTGATAGGAAAGAAATAACAAAGAAATTAAACATACTCCACACTAGCAAACCCAAATGTAGCTTCATTCTCAATTTTAAACTTCATGGCTTCAGCATAACTTGTCAAAACACAAACAAAATGCAACAAGTCAAGAGACTGGGACGTACTGGGCCACAATCAGCCCTGACAGAATCCCAGTGACGGTCCAGGCAAACAGCACCAATTATTCTAATGAAACGACGCTCCAATGAGCAACCGAGCAGAAGGTTCTCTTGTAAAAGCAATAATGCTACCAGACAAATAAAACTCAGCAAGCAATCAAATCAATGGAGTCAAGGATTTGGGTCCAACAGCCAGTGGGGCCACAATCACAGTGGAACAGCTGAGAATGTTTTAAACTGGAGGCTTTAAATAAACTGACAGGGTTTGGGGCAATACAGGAAGTGGGCCCACAAAAATAAAAGTCCTGGACTAATTGCGGGTTACACAATGTCACAATAATATTTTATGAGCTGTTTTACACTTTGGTTTCAGAAAGAGGCAGAACCTGATCAATTGTCAGTCAACTTATATCAATGCATTTTGACCAATAATCAAATGTCTTTTGACCAATAAAATACATCAGAATCTGGTAGCTTGGTTGTTGCTAATTGGGAGGCAAATGATGAAACGAGTGTTCGATCCTGGAATGACAGTGATTATGCTACGTGGAAGCATAACTTTAATCTGATTGTTGGATTGTAAATAGTAGCATGTCATCATAATTGGTACAGAAACAAGGGGCCAGATTAGAGTAACGCCTGCTGATGGAGAAATTGTTCAGTTCTCCTTAAAATAGAAATTTGTATGTGTGCTGGATAAACAACAAACCAACTCAGGATGAGATAGAAACCCAATTAAATCAATGAAGGTTTCAGCACCTATTGCCCCCTGTGTGTGTGTGTGTGTGTGTCATCTGTGGATCAATCCACGGCAGAAATGGACAGAATAATGACCTCAGTTTATGCCTGCACCCCCTGCTGCTACTCCTTCCTCCCTCCATTAGTCTAAACTGGGCTGGCTAATTTCAACAGGTGCTTTTCCATTAACCAAAAATAACTATAATGGGAACACTCCAGTTTCAAAAGAACTGGGATGAGATTGGATCATTTCAAAAAACTGCAATGGAAACACTTTTTTCGCATCACACAGGTCACATGACCAATAGCCGGATGTTACCACTGGCAAAAACCACAAAGAAGAAGGGAACAGGAAGTAGTTGGAGGACGAAGGCGCACATCTTTCTGAATGATTTATCGCATGAACAGACTTGTTCACGTGTGATTTTAATTATTTCAATCTCATTTAAAGGAAACGTCGCAATTGCGAAACTGCTTTTATTTTCCACGTTAGTGAAATACTGACAAAGCTTTGAGCACATTTGTAATGGAAACGCAGCTACAGTTTAAGTAGCTGCGTCTAAGTATGTCAGAAATTATTTTCAAAAAAGGACCGAGACGAAACTGGCCTCACCTTCCCGCCTGAACTTTCAAAGTCTCCTTCAAACACATTCAATTTCTCCTTCTTCTCGTCACACTAATCCAGAAATAACTCCTCTGGGCTGGCTAAAAATCCCACACATTTCCTCTTTATTCTGTCTCTTCTTCATCTTACATTAATCTCTTTTGTTGTAGAAAAGTCCTTTCAAGTGACCCTTTCTACTCTTCCTCAACCCCCAGTAGCTTGAACGGTCCGCTCTTTGATGCATCTTTCATGGTTTTGTTCCCTAATGCACTCCATCTCTTTCACAGCCACACTATCAAATCTGCATCACCGACTTTTATCTGGGATTCCAGCTCCTTTTTTCCAGCCCTTGTAAATTCTTGCTATTGCTGCTTCATACTTCTTTTCTGTTCCTTCCCATGCAGCCGAGTTCAGTATCTCGCTTCGTTCCTCCTCTTTCAGTCCCGTCTTTTATTCGCCCTCGCTTCTATCTCCATCCACTTCCCCTTCCTCCATGTCTTCCACAATAAGTCTCTCATGTCTTCCTTTCCTTTAGATCTAAAGGGATTCAACGTTGACACTTTCCTATATCTCTTGTGTATTTTTTGTTGAGTGGGTCGCTGTTTCAGTAATAATAATCTGTTATGATGTCAGCACCCTTCTTAAAAGCTTTCTTGACCATTAATTTGCTGCACATTCACACAAAACTCCGCATGTTGGTTAAATGTTGGACTATTACAGATTTTCTACCAAAGACGGTTCGGGCCACTGAAAGAAAAATCTGACTTCAAACTCAGGATTCTGACTCAGATTCAGAAATGTTGTTTCTTCACCATCAGGCAAATCAAGGCTTAAAACTCAAATCTACCGAATAAATTTGATAAAGGCTTTGAGTGTGAATAAAATGCACATCCTATGATGAGGAATAAACAGTGATGTGATGATTTTTATATTCCAACAGCATAATTGAGACACCATGAATGTTTGGCTGTTTATTTGGATTTTGACATTGAATTAAAATTTTGAGTTTAAAGTCAGATTTCTGAGAAAAAAGTAAGAATTTTGAAACTTAAGTCAGAATTTTCTTAGTTTTTTTGTGACCTTATTTCCCTTCCCTACTTTTCTGTTTTGTCAGTTTGCAGAAAATATTCAGTTAGAAAACATTTTAAAGTTTCTGTAAATATAAACTCTATGCGAATCTTTTCTTTCTTCCTAATGCAGCAGGAAACAAGATGCTGAACAAACTGCAGGAAAATCTCACATCTCCATCTTGAATCCCCCGGTAGAAGAGATTCCTCTCACAGAGCATGTATATAAAATCAAATTACCTACAACCTTAGACTTGCCATTTATCAGCAGACACGATTCTAACGCGTTAGAAACACTAATTCTCCACTAAACGTGCTCAGACTTTCCCGGCAGAGCAGAAACACCTGACACCTGACTGACAGAAGTGTGTTAATGTGAGACTTTTACTGCCCACCTGCGCCCAGAAATAGATTATAGGGAAAAAAATAAAAATAAAAAATCCAATCTCTCTGCAACACCTGCTTTGGGTCTCTTACATAACTGCAACTGGAGACCACACAGAGGTGCAGAGCCAGAATGGCGGATAAAAGATAAAGCAGAAGTTATGAAGCATCTGAGCTTTTTGGTGTGAATATAGGAAAATGCATTATCCTATAATCCCTACTGTCGACTGGAGGATGGTAGAAATCTTGAATATATTCACTGTATTGCTTGTTAATCCACCTGAGATGTCTGTAATGGCTTGGTTTGTCAGGAAAAATGTTCACATTAGTGCTTGCTTTGTGAACGCTTATCTATAAAGTTATAAGAGAAAGTAAGAAGTAAGGATCAATAAATGTTATAATTTACCAGCAAAAGTCTTTAAAACATTAAATGAGCTTATCAAGGGTACAAACATTATTGAGCAGGAACAATTGGTAAAGGATAAATGTTAAAAAAATATCTTAAATAGTTCAGACGAGGCATGTCACGATAAGATTTTGTTGAAAGTTATTGCGATATATAATATTATTTTGAGACCATTTTAAAATTCCACTGGTTTCATCAACTAGTGGAGGAAAAGTTGGTTCCTCCACTATTAACTAAATTGAAAATGTTTTTAACCAGTGAAGTACATGTAAGGGGTGTTTTTAAGCAACAAATGGTTACCAATGGTAGTGTCTTTAATTTAATGTGTTTGTGATTTATATTTCAAACTGTGGATTCTGTTTATTGTTTTTCCATAATTATGAAAACACATCACTCTGTCATCAGTTTTGAAAAACTATATTTTTTATTATTTATATTTTTTTATTTTTGTTCTAAAATAAAAAAATAGAAATACATTTTCTACATTTTCTAAAATAATAATAATAATAAAAAAATTTAATATAGCACAAATTTATAAACTACCTTTTTCCGTGGCGCTACACAAGTTTTTATTCTTTTATTTTTTCACATTCACGTTGTTGGTAGAAACTCGCAGAAAAGCTTATAAAAAAATTAGATTTACAACGGTGAGCATTTTACTTTATTTTTCGTAAAGCAAAACGTAAATTAAAATTGCATCTCAGGTCCAAATAAACCCTGGGGAATTAAATCGCGTACCCCCGCGATTTGAAAATGTATTTCCTGAAACATGTCGGAAAAGAGAAAACGACAGATATATGGGAGAGCAATGAAAAAAGCTCTCACCCTGGTCTGACGCTCGGTACTTACAGCTCGGCTTGTCACGCTGGCGTCAGCTGAAAAGAGCTTTATGACGGCGGCTGACAGCGAGGCATAATTTACCGCCACTTCACTGCTTCCAGGTTGAGGATAATGATGGGGATTAAGGAGTGGTACGCTAAGGTGGTGGGCGTTTGAAGAATCAGATGTCACAAAATCTGTTCCAAGAAGGCCAAAGCTTTAAAGCTCACTATATGTTCATCAAAGTTTGTGTGCTTATAAATTATACATCTGGCTTTAGTAATGAGGGAGTTGCTCTATTATTCAGTTGTCTGTGGCTCATTTTGGGAAGGTACTCATTTCTGTGTCAGATGCTTTTTTTATCTCTAAAATTATGCAGAACATGCAGCAGAGAACAAATAATCCTTAGATTCAACTCGGGCTGAAACGATTAATCGTGATTAATCAATAAGTGACATAATCACTAATTTAGCAATCGATTAGTTGTTCACTGGAGCACACAGACGCTGAAAAATGCTAATTGCTGAAAGGACAACATAATCAGAGCAGTAATTAGGCTAACACTGTACCACAAATATACATTTTGCATTTAAAATAAAATGTTGTCTTGATTCAAAACAGTGGCAGTTTTAGCTTCACTTTGTTCAAATTCTGTTAAAAAATATCTTAATCAACTTTTACCATTCAGTTATTAATGGATTATTCCAAATTAAATGAGAAATCTGCAGAACTCGCCATTTTTCCGATTAATCGAACAATCGATTAAAGGAATGCTGTTATTGCAATTTGAGCAAGAAATGTTTGCTTTCTTATTTTAAAAAAATGAAGTACTGGTTTATTTGCATATTTTAATGTTTTTCTAATATTGTTCAAAAAGTCCTCAGTGATAAATCTGCAGAATTTCCCAAAATAATTTTAAACGATTAATTGTCAGAAAAATCGATGAAAGGAATGTTATTATTACAATTTAGGCAAGAAAATGTTTTTCTTATTCAAAGAAAGAATAATTTGTTTCTTTACATATTTTAATGTATTTCTAATATTCTGTAAAGTAGGCCTAAGTGAAAAATCTGCAGAACGTGCCATTTTTTATCCAATTAATCATCAGAATAATTGATTAATTGATAACTAACATAATCGTTAGTTGCAGCTCCACATCCATCACTTTTTGAAAAATTTGTTCAAATTATGTTCTCAGCTCCACAACACAAACAATGGATTTAAACCTGCTTAACCTTTCTTTATCTTCATGGTCATTATGTTTAAGTAGACCATTTGTGGAGGTTTCTAAAAAGCTGAGGTCTTTGTGAAATCTGTCATTTTCAGGTATAAAAATTAGACGATGGTTAATGTCAGAGCTTTTCTCCCTCCTCCACCAACAAGCCCCACATGAGACAGCGTGACCTTGATTTGTACAAGCCTCGGGGAGCATATTTATTTGTGTAAAACCACAATGTTTAACTTGTTCCTTGCTAAGCATCGACTCTAAATCCCTGCTTGTCGTGACTGACCTTGAAGCGTGGCTTTGACCGGAGTAAATGTAATTGCGTTGTAACAGTAGTAGAGACAAAGACTCTCAAACAGCACTTGGCAAATCGGATCGTTGCCTGAAACACATCTAGTCTTAAAGGTGACCTATTATGCTTCCCTGAACAGGTTAGGATGGCTCTGTGGGCCACACTGAACATGTTCATTACAATTTTTTGCAGAAAATCATTCTTAGATAATCAGATTTTAGTTTTCAGTTCTTCTTATTTTGAGCTCCTTTCAGAATGAGATTTTTAGGGCCACTTGTCCCTAGAAATCCAAACAAGCTGCTGTTGTCCATGTCCCCCAACTCACAGGTGAAAATGCTTCCAAGGAGGCGCACAATGATACAACTTTACATCTTTGAAAAGCACTAGTAGAGCCTCCTGCACATCCAACAAGAATGCAGCAAGTACTTTTTGCAGAGTAAGTCAACAACTAAACACTTGTCTATTACAGCAGCCGTTGTACAGTAGTAAAAATTGCTGACCAATCGTGCTTGAGTTCCGCTTAGGTTGCTAGGTGACAAGCTGGGCTTAGCAGGGGTTGCTAGGTAACGGGCTGGGCAGCGCCTGCTGATTTGTGACATCATATTCAGACGATTTTTGAAACAGGTCATTTTCCAGACGCCAAAAGTCATTCACTTATTTTCAATAATATATATTTTTTAATTGCTTGGGATGGTTTTAGAAGCAGTTGAGACTCAAATGAAAGTACAAATCAAAATTTTTCATCATAGGTCCTCTTTAAGTTACGTTAAAAACTACATATGGGAGTATATCTGAGGCAAGCGAAATCAGCAAACATGCTAATTTCATGCATGACAGGATGAGACAAAACACCCAGAGGAATCTGTAGTGCTGTATGTGCAACACATGAGCCTCCAACTGCAGAAAGGAAAAACTCTCGTCTTTCAAATTCCTCTAGATAATAAGAGCAGGGAGTAAAAACGTGATTCTCCTGAACGCTGGAGAGATAGAAATGCTTACTTTTTTTCCTCTGCTGTCTCTAAAACAATGATTTCCATTATATACACATAAGAAGATACATAAATGGATAGAAAAATAGCCCCCTGAGTTTGAACTCCCAAGGCGGAAAATGACAAACAAGTTTCAGGCTGAGTCTTTTCCCCAGCCTTGGGCAGCAATGGGCCACCACACAAGCAGAAAGGAATCCATTCATCACACCCCTGGGTATGCCCGACTCTTCTCTGGCCTCCAGGCTTCCTGTACCTTTGAATCTTCACAGTGTTCAGCTCCTTTATATTTGCAGGGGTCCACGAGGGACGGCGCTAACTCCTGTATTTTTTATTACCTCTGTAAGAGCTACCCTTATAGAGAGAGGGAGGCAGGACCAACTTCACCATATCAAGGTTACAAGAAAAGATGAAGGCAAAAAACAAACAGTGACACCAGAGGTACAGAGGACAGATCCTGGGGTCAGTAATTACTTTAGTGAAGAAAGGGGCAAACGTGTCCATTTTTATTGCCTGACCTATAAAACTGTTTATTCATTTCTTAAAGATAATGTTTTAGCTGAGTGACAGAAACAAGTCTCTCACACTCTCTGCTGTGTTGTCTGATGGATTTGTAGGATTAGACATTGTTCTCAAATTTATTTTAATGTTTAAGAAAAGTGAGCCATTCAGCTGCTTCCATCCTCCATAAACTAGTAATAGGGCTGGACAATAAATCTATAATCTATATCAATAATATGTCTGATAGATTATTCAATAATGAGTATAGAAAATATTCATTGAACTATCATGGCTAGCTAGCCAAGGTTGGTGGAATCAACTTACTCACTGGCTCTTTGGTTACCTAGCAACAACTCACTCGCTCTTTGGTTACCTAGCAACGACTTGTTGAGTAACTGGCACAGCAGCAGTTTAAGGTTTCGCTTTGTAACTGTTAAATTATAAAAAACAATTAGTATTTTATTAGATGAACAATAAAGTGAACTGATTTGAATTTGATTGTGTATAAGTTGGATTTACTTGTCTTGGAAAGTGACCTGAGATTAAATTTGTGCTGAATTGTCTCTAATTGAACAAGTTAAATACATTGTTCATTTGTTTTGTTTGTATTTAAGAAATTTACTCCTCATCTCCTGTTTAAATAACTAAGGTACTAAATTTAATTATTTTCAATTTACTTTCCTTTGTGTGTTTTGACCGAAATAGAAAATTCTTCTCTCAGTTATGTTTCTAATTACACTCCAAATAATAAGGGTACTTTTACTCCTAAAGTGATTCATCGTTAGTTTAATTAGTTGATCTAAAGTCAATCGACTGCTTCCTTAAATACCTGAGTTTTATCTTGATTAAAGAGACAAATAATTGTAAGTTAATTTATTATTTCCAACATTAAAGGTGATATTTAACTTGTTTTACAGATTCGGATAGTTGGGTAGTTATACCACAGATTTTCTGAGTCTGTAAGGAGTCAAACTAGCAACCTTCTGCAACAGAGGCAGAGCTTACAGGTCATAGAAGAGAAACTGTGACTTACTAGAGCCATTTTCTGGTTCAAATTACTTTGTTCTGTGATGCAACAGCAATTAAATGATTAAAAATGATTCCGAGCAGCAATATAACATAGAAACCAATTCAAAGTAAACAGTTGCGACATTTACAGCGATGTAATTTGCTACATCAATATCAGGACAAGGTCTGTCCTGGTTTAGGTATAAATAAATGGGAATAACTGAAGCCGTTTCAGTGTACGACACAAATAAAGGAACTAACCTCCTGGTTTAACTGGCTTTGAAGGGCACTCTATATCATCGATAGCCTTTATATACCCACTCCTCTTTTACGATTCCCTCATCTGTTCATTAGGAACCAAAGAGCTTCACCACAATTAGCGGCTGTAAGGCTCTGGAGAGACACAACAAGGTCCACACAGTCCTTCGGAGACCTTCGAGACGCGGACAGAAAAGGTTTGATGAAGTGCCTGGCCAGTTTCCCTCCCAAATGACCTGTGGTAGATGTGTTGATGGAGAGCCCAGAGAAACAGAAAGCACCAAAACCGAGCAGGCAGATCCAGCTCCGAGTGAAGCTTTGCTCCGTCACACTAACAGGATCGGTCTGTTTAGTCCACATATTTACATTACTGTGGACAAAACAGATATTAGAGCCAGTAAATAGTTAGATTGATTAAACTGTTATCAACGAAACCCGACTTTATACAAATGATTTACCCAGTTACAGATTTGTCCTTTTTCTGCTTGAATGTTTAGATCATTACATTTGAATTCAAGTAAAAATAAAATGTGATTTTCAAAGGATGAAAGCCCAAATAAAAGTTACATAAACAGACCTGATGTTGCGTAAAAGACTAATTGCATCCCACAGCCTTTTTCTGATCTTAAGTTAAGTGAATATTTTGGTATTTTAAGCAGCAAAATGACAGCAATTCATATAAGTAACAAAAAAACAACAAACTAAGACAAAAGTATTTTTGCCGAATCAGTTTCTTTCAATAAAAAAACTTATGAAACTTTAACAAAAACTGCAGGTGTGTGTCTGTGTCTGGTGAATTATTTGGTTAAGACATGTTTGTTTTTCATTCAGTGGGCAGAAAATCCAGAAAGAAAAGTAAGAATAGAATTAATTCATAATAAAATTACTGAAGTAAAAGTAAAAAGTGGAAAAAAAATGCTCCTATATGCACAAAAAAGTTTAACATAATTGAGTAGATTTAAGTAGTTACTATATGAAATAATGTACGGCTGTATATCTGTGGCGCTGGGGCAAAAAAGGGGCAGAGAAGCAGAGAAAATGTGGACCAAAAAGAAGTTAAAGTGAAGAATGACAGCAGGCCGGTACTTACTGAAGGAATACAAGAGACGTAAACAGGAAAGAGAGTCAAGAGACGAGCATAAGAGGCCTTTCTCCATAATGATCTCAGAGCTCCTCCTAATTGGACAAATCTCCGGGTAAAGCGCCTGGCACTTTGCTCTGAAGAACAGGTCAGACGGAGAGCGAAGGAGGGAAAGAGCGAGGCGGAAGGAAGGGGGAAACACGGACACAAGGGCCCTGCCATGAAAAGGTCGAACTATGCCAGTGTAATGAATTGAGGGGTTGTACACGGACCTGAACCCGAGTCCCCGATCTGTACCAGCATTTATCCCTCTTCCCAGCTCTCATGCCAGCGCAATCCTGTTACAAATCTACAAGGAGCTGAGTCCACGGAAATTTTGAAAAATGTTCAGGCGAGGTTGGATCCTGGAGGATGAAAGAGGAGAAACCTCAAAGAACTGAAGTAACATTGTGCAAATTAAGATTTGTGGTCAGAAGCTTTGAGGAGCTTCAAGTGCAAAAAAAACAAAATCTCATCAAGTATTTTTGCTGTAGTTTCTAGTGCAAATACCTCAGTTCACCTGAAATCAGACAAAACTAACTTCAAATATAATTTCAGCAAGACATAGAAGCGTGTTTTAAGTGAATAATTGCTTGATATCAATGAATATTGATATATGTAAGTGAAATAGTCTGCCAGTGCAACAATATACGTTTTCCATATTACGAGTTATAAAATAAATAAAAATATAATATGGTAAAAATTAAATCCAAAAATAGATATCGACTTTATTCAACTGGACGTTTACAAACCAGTGATGTAAATTAGCACTTTAGCATTTTTAATCAGTGGGAAGCTAAGTACGCTAAACATTTTCAAAATTAGCAAAACACTAAAACGTTAAACAAAAAAATGAACTCCGATATTAGCGTATTATCAGAAGTTTGCCTACTGACTTTCATTATTGTGGTTTTGTTTTGGATATTTCCTTTAGGGCTTGCCATATTTGGATCATTGTTGCTACAAAGATCTTGCAATACCAGTTCTTTCCTTTATGTTTAGTTTCTTTGTTTATTCTTGTGTCCTGCTCTTTTTTGCATTTGGATTCGGATTCAGTTTTAGTCTTTCCGTGTTGGTTTGTAGTTTCTTTGTGCATCAATCTGCCTGTTTGCTCTCCTCCACACCTCTGTCGTGTCTTGATTAACCCTCCAGCATTCAGTGGCATTTTCCTCCTTTTAAGGTTTTACAATTCTGTAAGTCATTTGACTTTTTCAATTGTTGGAAAATAAACTCCCTCAAAAGTGAGACGCAGAAGTCAAACAGTAGAACCAGCTAAATCCGCTGACACCGCCCAGCCTTCCTTTGTCTCCTCGTCCGTAAATCACATTCCCAACTGAAATAACGTCTAGAAGTTAAAGGGAAAGTAAAAAAACGAATTAAAGTTCTGCTGACTTGCGACCGCTTCCTCCGTTTCCCCACATCCAGTGTTTTCAAG
This sequence comes from Poeciliopsis turneri, assembly GCA_922788865.1. Classification (NCBI taxonomy): domain Eukaryota; kingdom Metazoa; phylum Chordata; class Actinopteri; order Cyprinodontiformes; family Poeciliidae; genus Poeciliopsis; species Poeciliopsis turneri. Next base: position 259,738 of record CAKLNU010000879.1, read on the forward strand.
TCTCTGGAGGTAAAACTCTAATGGAAAGAGACCGTTTCGTTTTGGCACCGTGGGAAGTATCGTTACCGTCTCCCAAGGACTTGGCAGCAACAACCCGGCTCACGCAGATGTCTGAAAACTTCACACACTAATGTACATCGCTGAGAAGCAAAACATCACTCATTAAGCGTTAAAGCGCCGAGCATGTGATGAAGGTTAAACTCTAACTAAGGCTAATTGAAGTGGCAAGACCTTGTTAGACTCAAACACTGATCTTTTCCACTCTTTGCATTCTGACTGAATGTTTGAGGTGAACAGATTCGATTCTCAAGGACAAATTCTGCAAAAATTGTATTTTTTTTTATTCACTATACAACTACAAGTGCCTGTGTATTTTAGACTGTTTAATCAAACACTTAAAACCACTTTCTACTCGCCTCATGCATCTTTTTCCATTCCTCTAAACAGCTAAATTTAATTAGCAAATTAATCTTAATTAAATATATTTTTTACTTTTTGTCCTGACCGACTTTGTTTGCTTGTATTAATTTTTTTTTTGCTCCTTAAGCTTCAGTTAAAGTGGTTTAAAATTAAACTGAGTTAGATTGAACAATTGTCTTTTTAGAATAAAAATAATACATAGTTATTTATAGATTTGGCTTATTTAAGGGGATTCAATTGAAAAGGCAGGAAAAATACACAATTCCTGCTACAAAAACGATTTAAAGTTTATTTTTCAACTCAAAATTACGCATTATTTAGTGTTAGCTTCCGCATTAAGTGCAAAATAAAACCCAAATCAAGGCTGTGATTGTAACACAACTTTGTGAAATACTTTTGTAGGATGTTTAGTAAAACTTTTGTATCTTGTAGCTAGTTATACCTAAAAGGGGAAGGAAAGTCATTTCCAAAGTACTCAGACTAGAGAAATTAACTCAGACTAATTTGGTGGGACTAAGTGTGTTTTAACTCCTGATAGTCTGTTCGAATCTGTTCGATTAGGGACCAAAATTGCAACATTTGTAACATTTTCAGCTGCTGCAGAATAAAATGAACCTAAACTTATAAAAACCTGTTCCCCTCCTCGCCTGTGGGGGCGCTGCACAAGAACCACTGGAGGAAATGACACAGAAACCTTTGAAGAAGACACTGATCTCAACTTCTTTCTACACAAAACGGGAATAAAATGGAGTTGCTTCAGATTTTAGCGGTTGTATAATTTCTGTTTTGTCTTCAGGAAAAGACTACCGATAATTTTTCCCGCTAGCAATAGATTAGTTTGTTTGTTTTGGTTGTATTTACCCAGAATGCACTGCTCTGGTCCACCTGGCATTCACACCAGTGTTCACTTCAAACAAACTGAGATTGAGGTTTTTAGGTGGATCAGAGTTCACAAACCGGACTTTCTAAGCAAACGAACAAGAGTTCGGCGGATTAAACTGATATATACAGCAGCTAAAATCTAATCACGGATCCTTATTTCAAACTCTCCTGCTGTTATTCATCGGCACAGAAGCTGCTTCAGCCTTGAGAGACCATTAATGAACGGGCTGCTGTTCTATGAATGACTGAGGTCGCATATGCTGCGTCTTTAAATATTAAGACAAACAAAATGAAAGTGCGTCTTTGTAGGACCGCTTCCAAAGAGGAAAAGGAGCGGGAAAAGGTTTCCAGCGGTTTGCTTTGAGCCGGTGTCTATTTACTTCGCTGATCCCGACAATAACGGCAGCGATCATCGTCCGCTCCGCATCATCAGGCGCCGGAGTGTAGCGCCGACATTTTTGGACTCATTCATCACTGTCAAGTCTTCGCTTTCCTTCATAAGCATAGCAAACACTCACACACACACCCAAAAAGCACGAGAATGAAGCGAGAGCCTGTCAGCCAGGAGACATCCTAATTCACTGTGTGAAGCGGTCTTTATGTTTTTTCATTAGCATCCTGCCATCAGAACAGCCGACGCCCGGCAGCTTAACAAAGCCTGAGCTGCAGCCTGACAGCAAATAAATGCCCTGTTTATTTAAGAACTAAAAATCCCCCAAAACAAGACTAAAATTCAGGCATTCAGAGGCAGAAAACAAAAAAACTCATGGTTGGCGCCTCTGAACAACTGTAAACCAAATAAACAGGTTAGTTTGAAGTTATTCTGGTTTTTACTCTAAGAAAAAAACATTAAATTAATGTGATTTCATTGTATAACCATTAATATAGAGAACCATTTTATAAATACGTAATTTTTTACACATATAAACATTTGAAACTCTTTAATATTGTGAATTATGATGATTTTCTACTAAAAACAAGATATTTAAAATGAGAATATTACATTGTACCAATAAAAACAGCCATTTTCAAAAGCTATGTTTCATCAGACAAATTGACTTCATATTCTAATTTATTAAATATGACTGTACATTAAAATTACAGCATTTCAACCAAAAATTACTAGAAAATTCAATGGGACAAAATTACAGTTTGTTATTTGTAAGGACTAAAATAAATTAACACTTAAGAGTCTCTAAAATCGTTTATAACTGACTATTTTTTGTTTCCAACACTGTAAAGGTACTCTTCAAAAACACAAAATCTTACCAAGTGATCTCTTATTACACTAGAAATAAGACAAAACAATCTCAAAAATAACTTTTTAGAAAAACAGGAGCTAGTTTTAAGTCAATAATGTCTTCATATTGATGAAAAACTACTTTTAGATGTTTTAGCAAAACATTTTTCCCATGATACAGGTGAAATAATCTGCTAGTGGAACCAGTACTTTTTTTAAAATGAATATGAAGTTATTATTTACTGAAAACAAGATCCCATACTTTGCTGAAAAGTTACTTGGACGTTTGTTTTGTCTTATTTTAAGTGTGCTAAAATATTTGTACTTGAAAGTAGACCAAAAATAAGATTTTGTGTTTTTGTAGTGTGGATCTAAAATATCAACGTCATCTGGTTTGAAATTGTGAGTTAGCTTCAGTTAGTTTCAAATGGCGACATTTATGTCTATAAATGCTTTTGACATAAGCTCAAACCAGCTTATGTCAAAAGACAATTGGGCGCTGCGCTAGAGCGGGCGCCAAAACTATGGGGCAAAAATTATTTCTCCTGCATTTTCTGTCTTTACCGGCTGTTAGTGGGAGTGTAAATAATGTGATTTATAACAGAGGCATGCTTTTAACGTGTCGGATAGGACAAAGTAGCGTGTCAACAGATGGGCATCAAGTGTGCAGCGGCGGAGCCGGCGCCGTGGAGCCTTGTTACATCCGAGCGACGGCAAAAGAGGAGCATGTGTGTTTTATAGCCAACCACAGAGATGACACTCCAGCCAACGCCGCTGCTGCTGCTATCTGTGTCTGCATTACCATTCAACTGGTCCCTCTCTGGCTGGCTCTTAGGGGTTTCAGCTGACAGCCCACACTAATATATGTGGCGGCGCGACAGCCCATACTAATGCAGGAGCAACAACAGGGAAGAGGTAGCATATAGTGGGTGTTAGCGCTGCAAAATAGAGATTGTAGTATGGTAATGCTGTGGCACTTCTAATCTTATTCTCCCTGCTGAATATATAGAGTTTTTCATTGCAACTCGCCTTCTTCGCTTTCAATGTTTTTTTTTCTTTTTTTACCCTAACAGCATTGCTTTCTGACCTACATGTTTGTAGCCCTTTATACAACCTCCGAGCTTGTTTTCAGTGCAAAAGGTTTGCCTTTGAATTTGTTCAACAGTGTAGCAGAGCCGTTGAAGATACAAAAAAATGCAGGAGTACATTCAAAATTTTAGATTAATCTCAGCAATTTTCTAGAAAAAAACTTGGAAATGTATGAGTTTAAAAAATCCAAAATGTACTAGAAAAAGTCAGAAATATTTTTGATTAATCTCAAAAAATTTCCCCCAAAAATTGGAAATTTCTGGGTCTCAAAAGTCAGAAATTTGCTGGAAAATAAAACAAAAATGTTGATGTTAACTACGTAATTTTTTCAGAAGAAACATGGAAATGTATGAGTTTAAGCTCCTGAAAGAAATGTGACAATTTCTAAGTTTAAAATGTCAGAAATTTTCAACAAAAATCTGACATTTTCAGATTGTCAGATTTTTTTTTTTCCAAAAATCCTTTTTTTTTTTTACTTCTGGAAATTTTCTGAGTTGAATTTATTGAGAATAGTAAAGTTACATTACAACTATATTCTCATAATATTGGGACTTTATCCTCAAAATTAATATGATCCCAACACTCACTTGTATTGAACTGACAGCAATATCTGCATTTTGAAGAAAAAACATACACATATGAGATCTTGATAACTTCATCAAAGCTGTTTTCTCATTAAAACAACTTTTTTTCTCATTTTAAGATGTTTTTCTGGTAAAAATTGCATCTTTATTCTGCTATTATGACTATATGCTAAGTAAATAACAACTCTTGTAGCATGTCGCGAATATGTCATCATTCAATTCAAAAGAAGTTGAATGATGAAATTGCAAATTTTAATTGTTTGCAATTTCATTTCTAGAAAAAGAAGCAAGGAAAAAAATCAATTAAAATTGGATTGGTGTGAAAAAATAATTTTTAAGATATATCACTGACCTTGAGATGCTGTCGATACCAGAGCTCATTTACTACCTCCATGAAGACTTTTATATGAAAAGCCACCAACATGATTGATACAGGTCGAGTTCTGGTGGACGTTCAAATAAAAAAATAGAAATGGAGGGAAGTCACCCAGCTGGCCAGAGGGATGAGCTGCAAAGCTCCGAGCAACACGGATTCTGCGCGTTACGTCAATCTTATTGGCAAGAGAGCAGGATGTATTTAATCCGTGCTACTGCTATTTCCAACCACGGCTGATTCAGCTAAATCTGTTTCCGTGTTCTCTGTTCAGGACTCATCAAATCCTATTGTAGTCCTGCAGATTTATTTATATCTTTTGAACAAATAACAATTTTAATCTCTGGAAGCTTTTTCTGTATACATGAAGAGGAGTAGCTGAGCTGTAACCCACCTGCACCGTCAACATCGAAGTGATCTGGGTGATTTATATGTCTCTGCTTTGGCTTTTATGTTGCCTGTTTAGGTTTCGTCAAATACAAACTCAATTGGTTTCATTGAGATTTTATGTGACATACTGTCACAACATTTTGCATAATAATCGAGTGAAAGGAAAATTTGAAAATGAGCGTTATTACTTCTGATAGTTCACAGTAGAATCAGTTCAACTGGGGACCAAAGTTAAATCATTTGTTACATTTTTAGTTGGTGTGGTTCTCTTTCACACTGCACTGTATCAACCGAACCAACCCCTTTCAATAAAAGCTATTTCCTTTCCTCGCCTGTGGCGGCGCTGGACCAAGAAATGGAGAAGAAAATGACACAAAAAACTCAGAAAAAGACACTGAGCGCAACTTCCTTCTTCACAAAATGTAAACAAAAATAGAACACCATCAAGTTATAGCAGTTGTAGGATTTCTTTTTTGTAACCCTGTCATAATAAATCAGCTAATCACATAATAAATTAAAAATTGAGAGTTTTCAATTGCATAATTGATTATTTTTCTTGTGTCTCTCTTTTGTCTGAAGACTGGATAATAAAAGGTTTACAGAGACTGTAATATTCTGTTATTTCTTGCTTTGTTCATTTAGTTTGGGTATTTAAAATGTCTTCCAATTCCAGAGAATAATGTCTATCAGAAATTAAAGATTATTGATCTCCAAGTACGTGTAAATGCATAGTTATACCATTACCATTACATTACTTAAAAGTGGTATAAAATTAACATATATTGTGGTTTATTGCGATAACTTGTGGGACAATTTATCATCCACCAAATTTGTTATCTTGACAGGTAGTATTTGGTTGTATTAGGGCATTCTGGGTGATGTAGTTCACTTCCTGCTTTTGGAGCGGTCTCCAGTCCACTTGGTGTTCACATATGCTTTTGAAGCGAGTCAGAGTTCACTTCAACCGAACTGAGAGCGAGATTTTTAGGTAGACAAGTCTTTGCTTTGTTTGGTCAAATCTGTATTCATACCTCCACAAACTAACCAAACTATGTAGACAAATGATTTAGGAGATTAAACCGGATTAAACAAGGCTGGTATGAGTGAACCTTTGGAAAACATGAAAAGAGGTAAAGGAATGACTCTCCTTAAAAGAAAGTTGAGCCATCTCAGTTTTATCAAAAAGAGCAGCAGAAATTAGTGACATAACCACATAGTGACTATTGAAGCCAACATTATCAATGTTACATCAACAAAACAATCCCACCACAGATGGTTTCTCTCATGTTGGGAACAGTGATTCTGCAAAGGGAATCATGAAGATATTCGTGTTGTTGAGTAAGAAACCCTGCAGCACTGCAGTCAACCGATGTACAGATATCAGATAATTTTTTACATTTCTTTGCAGGCTTTATAATGTTGTCACATGGCAGAGCACGCACACACACACGCACACACACACACACACACACACACACACACACACACACACACACACACGGACCAAATGAAACAAAACTGAACTTCTGATTTGAAGTCTATACGAGGACTCTTGTTCCTAAGAGGCGCTGCTATAGAAACAGCACAACAAAGGAGTGTTCATTTGCTCCAAGAATGGAAGGAAATGGCCAGGTTCACTTTGCACCTAATGAATGAGTCTGCCACAAACAGATGGAGACGAGAAGCAAATGAACACATCAGAATCAAACGCAAGGAAGGAGTTGAACTGAATGGTCTAGGAAATGCAAATCATGGTTAAACTCTGCTTCAGATCACTAAGAAAGAAGCAAACACAGCCAAAATCAAAATCCATGAGTGGGAAGAAAATCCTGCACGCAAAATTGGTAGGAAACAATAGTGAAATATTGCAGCGACCGCATCAAGCTGTGAGGATTCAAAGAATGGCAGATGAGCATGGCCATCTATGTGTAAAACCTTCCATAATGACAACCCTAAACAAAGTTAGCCAGAGCTTCAATGGTTTAGATCAGTGGCCTAGTAAAAGTCAAGACATAAATCCAACAAACAATTTGTGGAAGTCATTGATGGCGTATTTGGAGTGACTCACCTGGGCTACACAAAGCGTAATTTTATCAGATGTTGACGTTACGTATGGCTGGTAACAAGAAGTAGAGGTTGCAAACTAGCATGGATGACACAACTTTAAAAAGAACGAAGAATCATTTCCTTCAAGCTAAAGGTTTGGACTGGAAAAGTTTTCTACATTAGAACTTATTCACCAAACATGTTTCTGTCACCTGTTAGATCTTGTCAGGAAAACCAAAAACCATCTGAGGTGATTGTAGACTTTTGCTGATTCCTTAAACTGAATTTTTAGATTAAAGTTTGATTTTTGAGAAAATTTTGAATTTTAAGATTAAAGTCTAAATTGTCTACAAAAAGTAGAATTTTAAAAAATTCAATGTTGTGGGAAAACAAGTTAATTTAAGTCAGAATTCTGAGTTTAAAGTCAGGATTTCTAAATTAAAGTGAGAATACTTTTGGTCCTAATCCTCTTCCGTACTAATGCGCTATTTCATAATGTTGATTGAAAAAACATTGATCTAAACATGAAAGCTTTTTATTTGCAAAACAGTATAAAAAAAATTATTCATGATTTTTTTTATAAACTCACAATACTCTGTGATGGAGTCTCAGAATAAAACAAATAAAACAGACTTCAGGCTGAAACAAACCAGCATTTGTAGTAACTGGAGAAATTAAAATACTCTGCAGCCACAAAAGGAAAACCAACTCCTACAGATGTCATAAAACAAGTTGGACCTCTCAAGACTTTGTTTACTCCCTGTCGCCCATTACTAGTTGGACCCAAACTCTCTCCCAGCGCTAGCAAAAGATTAGCCCTGTTTTTCCTGTTGCATTCACATTCAGAGACCCGCAGTTGCTCTGCGATGCTTCACCTCCCAGAAGGTTTTATGCAAATAGCTCTCAGTGATGTAGCACGGCGCTGAAAGAGGTGTTAGCCAACAAGTGAAAGCATTTTTCTGCAGAGTGTTTACTTTAATGCAAGTGCACTCACTCTAAATTATTCTGAAATAACTCGTTCTACATGAATTGAAGAACAATCTTTTTTTTTACTTAGCAAAAAAATACATTTCCATCTAGCTGCGCAGCTCATGGAAATCACAGATTTTTCAATCAGCCACGATTACTCAGTAGTCAATAAAGCATCTTCGGAGGAAATCCAACTAGAGTAATTAATTGCATGTAACAGGAAAAATATACAATTGGCAAAACCACTGATTGATGGAACAATTAATCCAGAACAAACACAACTGAAGCATTTTGATTCATCCTTTACTTTTGTAGACACTTAGGAGTTTGCATAAATTTTTAATTAGTAAATCATGACTTCCTGTTTCCCACGGGGCAAAATTATGACATCATACTCTTCAAAATAGGAAAGACAAGAGAAAAAGCTGCATGTTAATCTTCATAAGAAGTCAGAAAATGGGGGTGACAAGAGCATTTTTACTTATCAAAGCTTGCTTAATTTTGGCTATTTTTGTGAGCATGCGCAACAAGCTGGATGGTAAAAAAAATAAAAATAAAAATCTCCATAACAACCTTTTCTTTTTAAACCTTGTACAGGGGATTTTTGCTTCTACTTTTTGGCTTTTAGGCTTTTTGGCTTTCAGACATCTGCTTTGATCTGCCACAATGCCAACACCATTTGCCAACCACTTGTTCGGGAGCCAGTTAGTTCAATAAAATGTGAGATTTTAACTGGAACCATTTCCTAATGTCAGATCTAAGACTGAGGAATAAATTGGTGAAAAAGCAGCTTATCACAACTGTTAAGTAAGGTGGAGGATCTGTGATGCTGTGGGCCCATTTACAGTTGGATCTAACTTAATTTTTCAGTGTGAAATCAAGCTACATATTCATTTTACGTTGCCTTCAGGGGTGCCAGCAAACATTTCCCGGTTAGTTTCTCCTGCCAGGCGGAAAAAATGAACAGCAGCCCCTCCCTGAGGATGCGCTCTCGGCCTCGTTAATTCATCCAAACAAGAATTTAATTTCTCCAAGACTCAGCCGTCACAATCCTCCAGATCTCCGCTTCTCTTCCAGACCAACCAGCTGTCACCTGAAAGTCTGCAGTAAACAAACGGGCCGGAGGAGCTGAGAGCAGCAGCAGAGATGTGACATTCAGGCCATTTACGGCGGTTTGGGTCGGTTGTTTCACGACGCCCGGCACATCTATTAGCTGCCTAGCAAACCGCCTGCAGGGCAGCAATCTCCTCAGATTCCCCCCATCAATATCTGCTTCGTCTGCAAGGACGGACGGATCCAAGAGACTCTAAAGACCTAAAGTTCAGACCGAGAATCAGGGCCATTTTAGATAGGACAGAAGAGGAACATTGCTGCAAAAACCCTCAAAAAAGAAAGTAAATTTCAGAGCTTAAAAACTTGGCTAGAAAAAAAAGACTGAAATTTTCTGATTAAGCTCAGAAATGTTCTAAAAGACATAAAAATTTCTAAGATTGAAAAGTTGAACATTTGCTAGAAAAAATAATAATTTAAAGAATAATAAAAAAAAAAACAAGGAGCTTGAAAATTTGAGAATTTGCTACTAAATTCAGAAATTTTGAGGTTAATCTCAGAAATTTTCTAGAAAAGATGTGAAAATTTCTGATTTGAAACATCAGTTTACAAGAAAAAGATTAATACTTTTTGGAATTTTTTTTTAAATTGTGAGTTTCAACAGTGAAAATTTTCTGAAATTTCTGAGCTTAATCTTAGTTTCTTTTTTTCAATTTTTTTCTCTTTTCAAACTGAGATATTTACGTGTTTTTTCAGAATTTTTTTATTTAAAAATTTCAGATTTTTTTTCAAGTTCATAAATTTTTATGTTTTTCTAGAAAATTTCTGAAGTTAATCTCCACTTTTTTCTACCAAATTTTCAACTCTTCTCTCTCAGAAATTTTCCAGTTATTTCTAGAAAATTTCTGATACAAAAATTTCTGAATATTTTCTATTAAATTTTGGACTTTTCAAGCTCACGTTTCCACATTTTTTCTAGAAAATTTCTGAGATTAATTTAAAAATTTCTGTTTTTTTCTGCCAAATTTTTTGACATTTCAGACTCAAAAATGTGTTCATTTTTCTAGAAAATTTCACATCTATCAAGAAATTCAAGATTTTTTCTAGATTTCTGACTTTTCAAGCTCACAAATTTCCCATTTTCTCCCAATTTTTTTATATTAATCTCAGAATTTTCTGTTTTCTTTTGAACAAATTCTTAAATTTTCAAGCTCAAAAATTAAAAAATTTCTGAGATTTTCTAGTGAATATTTGATTTTTCAGGCTCACAAATTTCCCCATTTTTTTCCAGAAAATTTGTGAGATTAATTTTAAGATCCCAGAGTTTTTTGGCAGAAATGTACTCCTCTTTTCTCCCGTCTATCTACGTTGACCCTAAAGACATCTGATTTGAAAATTTTCTGTCTCTCTCCATTAAAGCCAGAGGAGCTGCTCCTCTCCGCTGGCTCCCGCTCCAGAGCCGGGAACACAGCTCTTCTTGTTCCGGCTCCGTTCCTCCATCCAGCAGGGCCCTGCAGATCCAAATGCAGCTCCCGCCTCATCCCCCACCTTCCTCCCTACAACAGCAGCCGCAGCATATAAATGCACCCTATTCTTCTTGCAGTGTGTGCATTTATTTGTGTGTCATGTTCTCATGGCCGTGGCGTTTCCTGCAGGGTTCCTCTGAGTGAAAAACAGCAAATGAAGGCTTCTCTCATATGAAGTTGAGGAATGATTCAGCTGTTGAAGGGAGGCTTTTGTGCATCTGTTCTCTTGTAAATGTTCTTCTGTTTACCCTGGATAGTTTTCTGCTTCTTTTTGCAAACAATTACAGCAGACCACCATGATTTCTGCAAAGAATGAGCGATGCAAGAAGGCACACAGATGAGCTCAGCCTAATTAAAGGTACAGCAGATGCCTTTTTTCCTCTAATTTATGGGGAAAAGCTCACCTGCATGCTGCTTCCAATTTCCAAACCTCTAAGCGACAAGTTTCAGTCCAAAACTCGATAGATTTTTTGTGAATATGTAGAAATTTAGGTGTGAGTGTAAGCCTACCTGTTAATTTGTGAGCCACTGCTGCAGGTCTTCGTCTTCCACCAAAAAAAAAAAAAAGCCAAAAAAGTGCCTCATCCAAGATTTAAAACAAAAAAGAGAAAAAAAACTGGAGGTAAACTAAAAATGCAACATCGAGGCTGCTCTTCCTTTCTCAATCCAGCTGCAGGTGGGACCCCATGGTAAAAGCAGAAATTAAAGGGTCTCTACAGATCGACTCGCTCCTCAGTGGATCCGCGTTTGAATTTCTCTTTAAACTAATCAGGAAGCATATTTAGCAGCTAAACTCCTGGTTAGTATAATAATATGTATAATTCCTGCCTCTGTGGGAAGTATCACCTGGGCTGAGCGGCGGGCTCAGCTGTCTGTCTGCGGCTGGAACTCCCTGTTTTCAGTCACGGGCGGTAAATCCACGATAGTTTCCCTTCAGAGCGGAGCTCCGGCGGAAGGCGTCGGCTTGTCGGAGCTCATCCCGGTGGACAATCAGTTTCCCGGCGCTCCGGTTGCTGTATGATGCTGCTGCTGCTGCTGTCGCTGAGGATGCCGCGACCGCTCCGGCTCCCGCGAACGAGCGGCGCGCCCCCGCCGCCGCGGTGTCACCCTGGCAACGCTTTCCTCTGACCTCAATACGGCCGCGTTTCCCGTCCGACGCGCGGCGGGTTTTTAACGGCAGACCGGCCGCCGCGGTTCGTCTCTGAGGGCTGAGAGCCGGAAGAAATGCGCAGCCGGCGGGGTTTTAGTTTTATAATTTTGTCTCTTTCCGCCATACCTCCCTTCCTCTCCTCCACGCGCATCCATCTGCATCAGCGTGACGTCAGAGGACGTTTCTTTCTTCTTTTTCTTTTTTTTAGATTTTCCTTGGCTAGCTGTCTTATATGCACATTTAAATATTTTCATGGACAGCCATTTAATCAAATAAACAAATAAATTGTTTTATTAAAAATGAATTAATAAAATTTTCGTTAAATAAATAAAGTTAAACATTTAAATATGAATGTTTTTTCCACAATATTTATTTATTTATTCCAGGATGTCTTTTTTATTTAATTCAAGATTTATATTAAAGAAAATTAACATGTCAATTTAAATGTTTTGTTTCTTGGGAGCATTATTTATTAATTTATTTATTGGAAATGTGCCCCTGCAGTTCAACAAGTTTTGTTTGTTTTTTTTCCACCTTGACATTACCAATACACTGTAAAACACTTCCAGTGGAGTTTAAACAGCTATCCAACCTCATCGTCTTAAAAATTAAAAACTTAAAATGTTAGCATGTGTAATCTGTACATCGTAAATTCCAACAACTTCACTAAATTGATCATTTTGAGTAAATTGCAATAAAAATAGTAACTTAATTCTCCTGTAAAAACCTAAAAATTTTCTTAGAATTACCTGATTAACTCTGTGCATTTTCAGTGAGCATAACTTAAGCTAACTTAATAAATCTGAGTATGTTGCAATTACTTATCCTCTTTGTTCGCTTCACTCACAATAAAATTGTGAATGTCTTATTTACAATTTGAGCAAGTAAAATGATAAATGTCCCATAAATGTTGGCATTTAATGAAAAATAAAATTAAGAAAATGCTTTCAACTTGATGATTTTGTCCCTCAGGACAAAAAGTTTGGACTGAGAATAGATAAATAAATCTACATTATTAATGTCTTCAAATGACTGACTTCAGCAGAACTTCTGATGAAACCACACGTTAACTTTTCAAAATATTAAAGCTTTACAGCACTTGTTAAAATTAAATATTCCAAATTTTTCACAGAGATTTAGTATGGCATTTAGGAGATTTTTTTTAGTGCATCTCTAAAATATTAGAAGCTCTTATCGATATAAGTGATGTCGGCAGCGGCCCAGGGCGGCTTAAGGCAGGAGGGCGGACATGCACTGGTCAAAAAAATAAAAAACTTTTCTGTGCCTGTGCTTTGCACTGCTTTCCATCCCACCCAAGGATTTAGACAATTTCCAGCATTTTAATTGAATTGTATCAATGCATGAAAGTGAAGAAAAGAAGACATAATGGCCTCCCGTAACTGAAACTTTTTAACATATCCAGATTTTTATAGTGGGCCTCAGACTTCAGCAGCTTGCAGAATTATTAGTTTGATGTTTTTCCCCCCTTTAAGGGATAATAACGCTGTAACATCTATCATGCTCGAGTCCCAGATCTCATCAGCACAGATGGTAATGGCAACGTGGAGGCAACACCTGCTCCTCTGGATCCAGCACAGCCACATGTCTGTCTTATTACTGAGGCCGTAACACAGCCAAACATCTGCCTCAGTCACTATCCCGCCGTAGAGTCATGCATCCACGGTCAGTGGGCTCAGGCCTGCCAGGAAAACCCGGTTCACACAGCAAAACGAGCCAAAATCTGTAGTCAGCTTAGCCGAACGGAGGCTAATTTGATTTGTTACTTTTCCCAAATCTGGAAAACTAGTTGCTTTTTCAATTGTCTGAGGAAGGAAGATGAGATGGAGAAAAAGAGAGGAGGGAATCTTCGACAAGGTGGCAACAAATCATCCATTCCATCTAGCCAAGGTTAGCGGATATGGGGCCTGTGTGTGTGTCGACATGTGCAGGAGGTGATGAAGTCCCACTCTTGATAGTCCCTGTCCAGGTACCAGAGGTAATGGGCCCGACAGCTGAGCTCACATCAAGATATACTCATTTACCCGCACACCTCAGCCGCCCATCCCTGATGGACAACACTGATAAAATCTGGGCAAAAACACATGCATCACACAAACACGCGCACACACACGCCTACACACACACACACACACACGGTGACAGGAACCTGCAGCTTCACAAAGAACATGTGTTGCAATGTTTAGAGACATTTTCTCCTTCTAGAGCTTTGTAAACACTTGTTTTGCTTGTTTATATGGAGGGCTCAGAGTGACAAAATTATAATAAATGACTTAAAAATGTACGAAGTGATATAATGTGTCCTTAATTTATTAATATGCTTATTCAGGTTTTTTATAATACAAAATTGACACAATAATTAGAATTTATTTATTTATTGCACAGCAGTTGTCAAAATTAAGAACTTTTTTTTTTTTTTTTAAAAGCCATGTCATTATTTTATGATGCTTTTTAACTTTGATGAAGATTAATGGTACTTTCCATGTGTCATTACAGACTAGACCTGATCACATTCACATGGTTAATTTATGAAATCATTAGGACACCATATAGGTTTCAACCAGTGCCAAGTGACATAAAATGACATGATGATGAAATCTGTCAACTCTGGCTGCTGGTTAAACCGAATGGCGAATTAAAATCCCTTGCCGTACGGATACCGTCGTCTCTAAATAATACATGCATCATCAGATTTGCACTAAACTTTAATGATTCTTTTTTGTAGAGAAGCCAATAGTGTTCAATTGCAATTGGATTTTACTGCACCTCCTAACTTATTCCATCAGCTGTCTTCTTTCTACATCTGCAGCATTTGCACACACAGCTATGTACCCTTACATGGATCTCAAAATTATTATTAATTGTGCTTTATACAATCATCACTTTTCACCTCTCATACATTCTTTTGTTACTCTGAATATTTCACTTTTTCAAAGTTACTTGGCGTTTCTGTTTTTCGGTCTCTGCATGGATGGAATGTCACTCCATATGTTCTTGAAGCTGTCATGTTTCTCTGCAGGAAGATAATGATGCTTCCCATTACGGTCACATTTTTTGGTACATTTTTGTTCCTCATCCAGAACAATCTCAGGAGGCGTTTCAAACAAATCATGAAATTTATTGATTGATCAATCTTTTTTATTGATTAGCACAGAGTTTGTGCAAGCTATTTCCTGCTGCTATAAAAAGTTTTGAATAACTATTTATATGATTTGTATAATAATTACATTTGCTCTTCCTTTTCTTTATGTCGATTTCTTTTTATACTTCCTTTTAATAAAATCACTACCATTTCTAAAAATGGTTTGACCAATCAGACAACACTTTGCACAGAGCTCTGCTGAAGTAGTTTGAGCCACGTCTGGTGTTGAGTTCAGCAGGCACAAGCCTTTCTACCAACAAAATGAAGCAGTTTGTGTCATGAAATTGCCTCAATAAGCAGCAGTTTTGGCACCTGGCATAAAGTGTGTCAGACCTTTAAGGAGTTTTTAATATCTGGTTCAGTTCTACCCCAAGCAGTGAGCTTTTCCATTATCTGCTCTGTTCCTCAGCAGCAGCTGTGGCGAACTCTCTGCTGATCTGCAGTGAACAGTTGACCACAGCTGCAAGGCACATTCTGGTTCTGCTGAACCAAAATAAACCCAAATATTTCATTTTGTCTAACAAAAATTAAGCAATATGACTCCACTGCGCCCCCTAGGTTATTCCATCTGCTACATCTCCTCACTGCATCAGTCGATCTCCACCAGACTTTTGGTGCATCGTCAGATAGCGCCGCCGAACCCACCATGCATATCGCCTGGTTCGTGGCTGCTTAGTTTTTCACTGTAATTTAAAAAACTATGACAAGAAAATTGCTTTGTCCATATTTGCCAGTTTTTATATTTCATATTTGCTGAATTGTGCTTTCTGTGGGCACATTTCATCCAACCGTATTTCCATTGTTGCTGAGATTTTGCTGAGATTTCAGTCAGGTTAATGTTCTGGGTACATTAGCCTTGACGTAATAAGCAAATTATATTTATGAAGCACCTTTTACAGGTCTAAAACTACCAAGTGCTTTACCATAAAAACAAAATGAAGAACACAGAAGATAAAAATAACAGCATATGAAACATTATGCCACATAGAAACATCTAAGCTGAATAAATAAGGATTTAGAGAATCAACACCATCCACAATCTGGAGGCCACCATTTCAAAACATTTAAAATTGTGAAGTAAATTAGAAAACGTAGCAGCAGCAAAAGTAAAGAAATGAAATTGGAAGTGATGTGCTGCCTCTTTTGTGTTTTGGCTGAAAGCCTTTCAGCGCATTCTGATCTGAATGGAGAAGGTCAAGATCCTTCTTATTCACGCACACACAAAAAAAATGCTTTTACAATAATCAAGACATGAAGATGAATTAAATGCATGAATAATCATCTCTAGTTCTGCTTTTGACACCAAAGTTCAAGACTCAGAAATATTTCTTAGCTGATTAATTCACAAGAATGGCTCTCAAGAACAGCAAAATTTCAGAAGTTTTATGTTATTCAGTTCTCTGAGGTAATAAAGTTTCACGAAGGACGACTTTAAAGTGTCACTGACAGAACAAAAACAAAACAATTAAAAAGATGAACTGCTCTGATTTCATGCTGTGTACACAAAAGCTTTTAATGCTAAACATTCTTCACAGATTTCTATAAGCGCAGTGTCACTGTTTGTAGTGAAGCAGACGCCATTTTGTGATGCAATGAGGGGAAGTCAAAACGTAAACAACTAAGGCTCAATACACAGAAGTGAAGGAAGTTTCCAAATGCGAATAGTTTAAATAATTACAATAACATAAGCTTGCTTTCTGTGACATCAACTGATAATTTCTCCAGTTTGTACAACAGAAACACTATTCAGTTGAACACTGAAAAAAGAAACTAGTTGCTTCAATTGGTAACAAGTAATTCAATAAAGTTTATCCAACTCAACTCATCTTTTTAAATCATGTAATTGATCAGTGACACTTTAAAATTTTAATTAAAAGAGTAAATCTGAATATCATCCGCATAGATATTATAATACATATCAGAAATCTGCTAAAAGGGGAAAAGATTTTAAAAAAAGAGAATAGGTCCCAAGGCTGAGCCTTGTGGTACCCCACTGAGAGGTTAAATCTGACTACAGAACAAAAATACTGATAGAATAACAAACTACAGTGTCAGAAGCAGATGTAAGATGAATGAAGACTAAACGAGATGTAAAATATTTTCACCTTTGTTCAACTTTTCTCACTTCTGTGTTCCTCTTTGTGTCGATTTAAACAAACACACTTCTGAAAAACCACCGTCACTCATAAATGCCCCTGGGCATTTAATGTTTCATAAAATAACAGCTAAATTCAGCGTTACAGCAGTCAAATGATTTGTTTGCTCGGAGTGCTTGCAATAATAGGCCTTTGCATTCTCATAAAGCCATTAACCTTTCTGTCTGAGGGACACAGAGAACCCATAAAGCCCATTTTCTCTCTGCCTAATTTACTTCCCTGCAATCCAATTCAGGGCTGAACAACAGTGTCCTGGTGATGAAAACACACCGCTGCAGATAAATAAGCACATATTCCCTCCATGAGAAAATGACAGAGCCGCGCGATGTCTTTAACTAGAGTTAAGGTCAGCAATAAAGTGCTCTGCAGAAGTATTTCACTCCTCTTGAACCTTTTTCACATTTCATATCAACAAAACAGAAATTTTAATGTGTTTTTTGGGGGCATTTAATGATTCAGACCAACACAAAGTGGTGCTTCATTTTGAAGTGGAAGGAAATT
This sequence comes from Poeciliopsis turneri, assembly GCA_922788865.1. Lineage (NCBI taxonomy): Eukaryota > Metazoa > Chordata > Actinopteri > Cyprinodontiformes > Poeciliidae > Poeciliopsis > Poeciliopsis turneri. The sequence continues at coordinate 277,274 of CAKLNU010000879.1, forward strand.
GATGCCTGGTTTTCAAATTGTTTAACAAACATCTGAAGATTGATGTGGATTTGTCACTTTCAAATACCGTTAATATATCATGCTGGTCAACCAGAGCTACAGAGGAATGATTTAGAGCAAAGCATACATATGTTAAAATGGCCTATTCAAAGTCCAGATTGGAATGAAATGGCGCAAATGGCTGTTTCACCAAAATATTTAATAAAAGAGTAACAATCTAGAGTCAGCCCTCGTTCAGTAATTACAGCTAAAGACCAGCGATCAGGTCTGAAATCTGGGCGTAGTGATGAACCTGAACTTTTAGAGTCACCTGACGAACACTTCACTGTAGCTCAGAGAATAGACTTTAAAATACTTTGCCAGTTTATAAACAATTAAACGTCTCAGCACTGCAAAAACACAAACTCTTGCCAAGCAATTTAGGTCTAGTTACTCGTGAAAATATCTTAGTGTATTTGAAATAAGGCAAAACTAACTTACAAGCAACTTTTCAGGAAGGTATATGAGCTTGTTTTACGTCAATGATTCCATAAAATTGCAGAAAAAGTTCTTCACTTGCAACAAGATATTTTTCACATGGTTCAAGTGAAATAATCTGCCAGTGGAACTTGTTCTTTTTTATCAGTATTAAGGAATTATTGGTTTAAAAGAAGCTCATGTATCTGAAAAGTTTCTTATAAGTCAGTTTTGTCTTATTTTAAGTGTGGTAAAATATTTGCACTAGAAAATAGACCAAAGATATTTGGTAACATGTGATTTTGCAGTGTGTACCAATACACATTTTATCAGTAACATCAGTTACATTTATTTCATGGGAATTAAATAAATTACAAAGGAAACCTTGGTGGTTTTTTGTTTTGTTTGTTTTTTTTAAATATATTTCTGAAATGTACCTCAAAAAATTGGATTAAAAGTTGAATTCTTCAGATTTTTCCCATGAGTGATAATGTTATTCCAGTGACAGTTATTTTGTATTTTCAGGCTCTTTTAAGCGTCTTTTCCAGAAATGTCAATAAGTTTGGAGCAGGAAGTTGCCAGGTTTGAACAGAGCCGCTTTTAACCCAGTCAAAACTTCCACTTTCATCCAAACATAGCAGCATAAGCTCTTAATCTTGTTTCTTTGTTATTACTCACATAGTTAGCTGTCGGCGTAAATAGATGCACCTTCCATAGATGACGGTGTTTAAAAAAGGCTGGAGAGACAACCGTTTAATCTCTCCTTTTCATTGAAGTGCTAAGAAAAGAAATATCAGCATATGACGACGATATTGCTCCTTTTGGATAAAATAATTCCCCTTTCATGCTTTGAAGTTTAAGACTCCTCCTCAGTCTGAGTAAATAATCCCGCTCCTTTACCTGCTGGAGATAATCTGGGATGCAAGAGACAGACCTTGATACCAGGAGGTAAAGAGCACAACAGGAGACCAGCTACTGATCTGACTGACAGCTGGAAACAGAAAAAGGAAGAAATGTGAAGCTAAACGTAATTTGGGAAATATTACAGAGGAAGGAGGTGGAAATTCAGAGGTTTAAAGGTGCGAACGCAGAGTCAGAGTCGAACGAGGGTCGGATAATCGCTCCTGCAGGAACATGAAACTGCAGCCGCTGGACAGGTTTCATAAATTTATCTACCTTTCTTCTACCTGAATCTATTTTATATTAGTAATTTCAGCCGAATTTGCATGGAACTTCATATTTTTTTTAGTTTGAAATCATTATTTCACAGATATTATGTGATCAGTTTCTGTTTTTCCTTTTACTTGAGCAATTTGGGGTTTTTTGCAAAGCTACTTTTCACTTTTATGTAAGTTGAAGTTGTTGAGGTAAATATTTAGAGCTCCTGGATTATTTTCCTCCTCATATTCCTGACCAGCCTGAACCACCCGTCCACCCAGCGGCCGCTCTTCATCCACTTGTCGCCAGACTGTTGGTTCAGCCAAAGTGTTGGATCACGATCTTTGGTAGCTTCTAATTGTTCACTCTTAGCTTTTGACACTCATGTTGTTTTTGTTAATTGGACTCATCCGGGCCTCCCTGCACTGCCGGGTGATTAGATGCCCACCTGCCTCTGTGTGCAGGGTTAATCAGTCTTCCAGTAACTGTATCCCCTCTCTCTTCTTCTCCAGCCGCCATGCTTTATGGATGAACTCTCTGGCTCTCATTCGCTCTGAGCAAACCGTCTGATTCCTGATGAGTCTTCTTGCTCTTCATTAGTTGACTGAACATAACGAGTCGTTCTCGTGAGACTCGTTTCCATGACACAGCTGCACTTTTCTCCATCGGCCGTTAAATTATTATTAGTCTTAGTTATTGTTTCATTTCTAGCCACATACATTTCTAATGTCTGAGCCTTAAAAACTTCAAATGTTTTATTTGTCCTGAGATTAATCTCAAAATAGATTTTTTTAAGCACATTTGAAAATTTTCACACTTATAAATGTCCACCTTTTTTCAAGCTGAAAATTTCTGAGTTAAAATTTTTATGCATTTCCAATTTTTTCCAAGGAGATTTCTGAAAGTAATAAAACAAAATTCAAAGTATTTTCTAGCAAATTTTGAACTTTTAAAACTTTTTTTTTTTTTTTTGAAAATGTCTAAGAATAATCTCAAAATCTGAGTTATTTCCAGCTATTTTTTACCTTTCAGACTGTTGTCTTGTTTTTTCTGGAAAATGTTTTAGATTAAACTCAAAATTATATTTTTTTCTAGAAAAATTTAAAGTTTTCAAACTCATAGATTTCCATGTTTTTTCAAGCAAATTTTTAATATTGATCTCAAAGTTTCTGAGTTCTTTCTAGCAAATTCAGTTTTTGAAACTCAGCAGTTTCCTTTCTTTACAAATTTCTGATATCTCAAAGTATTTGTTTTTATTAGTAGCATCAGTTTTTTTCTTGCAAATTTTTGACTTTTCAAGGCCAGAAATTTCCAAGTTGTTTTCCACAAAATTTGAAACTCAAAATCTCTGATTTCTTGACAGAAATGTACTTCTGTACTTTTTTTTTTTGTCTACTTACAATGGGTCAAATACACCTTTGAAGAAATATGTTTAACACACAACATTTCTAAGTAATAAATTTAATATAAAACATAAAAGCAGACTCTATCGAAGACTTTAAATGCAGGAAGCAGCTTAAACCTCAAAGAGTCGGTGGATTTGTATCAGGAAGAATTGAAACCTTTTGGTTTTTTACTCATCCGTTATCTTATCTCTACTTTTCCTCTCCTCAAATCCCTCCACCATCTTTCCTTTGCTTCATTTTTCACCTCAGCAGCCACATATACCTTGTTGTTGTTGTTGTTGTTGGGTTTCTGATGCTTGGCCCTCTTTCCCAGGCTTCCTCAGAAATCCTCCTCTCTGCTCTGTCAGGACGGTTAAGTCCGCTCCCTCCGTTCACGTCTCCTTTATCTTTGCTCTTCAGAGCTGCTTCTGCCTCGTGGGGTCGGGATGGGATCCCTCCTCTCTCATCTGAAGCAGTGGGGAGCCTTTCCGATTAGCTGCAGACTCTGAGGTTCCCATCGCGTGCCACACACATTCAGCCATATAACTGGAGCAACATCTGCTTTTAGCACAACATCTGAGCATTGGGGAAGCCTTTATATTCACGACTCAGCTGATTGCAGAGCCACATGTCCTGTTGGTGCATAATGTGGATATTTGAAATAAAGTTCTTCCTTTGAATTAACATTTTTTAATGACTTTCTGATGTTTGGTTTCTTGTCTGGGTTTAAATACTAGTTTATAATCATTATTAACATGTTAATTAGGCTGAAATCCTTTTTTAAATTATTTTGGTGCCACTTTGCAATAAGATATGTTATTAATTAATCTCTAAATACTTTATTAATCATAAATAACTGTTCATTATATATTACAATACATGATTTAAGGGCAAGAAGGAGACAAAAGCTACAAGTTTCCTGCTAAATAGTGAACTAAATCTGTTGACACATGTATATTTTTGTTATGCTAAACATTTTAGACTTCCTTTTTAAAAGACAGTCTCCTTCTCACACTTAATTAATGAATAATAAACAGATATTAACGATTTATAAAGTGTTTATAGCTAACTGGATAACATTCTAAACTATTTATTATCCATCTATAATTGGTACCGCTTTATTGAACCACCCTACAATAAGGATCCTCTTATAAATGTCCAATAAATAGTTCTTAGATATATTAATTTCTAAATGCTTTATAAATCATTAATAACTGTTTATTACGCATTAATTAAGGGTGAGAAGAAGAAAAAAATCTAATGATTTCTAGCCAAATACTGAGCCACGTTTCTCCACTTGTATATATCTTATCTAGATTTGCTAGGCTAGGAATTTTAGACTACATTATTAACAGATAATATCTTTCTCACACTTAATTGATAAATAATAAACAGTTATTAATGATTCATTTTTTTTTATTTTTTGGCGTAGCTGTTCATGCTATTGATTACATCCTATTCATATGAACGATTTGTGATCCCAAAGCGACCCGCATGTGCAGAAGAAGAAGGCTGACGTCACACACCCTGTTTACGAAGTGATAATGGCCGCCGCCATCCGTGGATCGATTTTAAAGTTTATTCAGCAACAGAAGTTAAGAAAGTTTTATTACGATGAAGGAAGCTGATGAAAACAGAGACACTAACAGCGATTTCCTTTCGTGGAGCATTTCCTGCATCTCCTGCAAGACACAAACCTCTTTCATAATTTCACTATTATAAATACACATCTGTATTTAGACGACATAGGAACAAACCTGTTGGATTAATTTTATTCTCAAAGTTCTTCATCCAAGTAATTATCTGGTTTATTACAGGAAGTACAGAGGCTGTTATTTAAAGGCACATTCCCACAGATGCAGAGTAATTAGCAAACCAATCTAGGGTTTCTTTCAGAGATGATTATGTTAGTAATGATAATTGTCTTATTCCTGGTGGAACCGGCTAAACTGAAATAATGACTTTCGTTGGGAAATAAAACATTGTGATGAGCCACAGCGCCGCGTGTGAAATCAGCACTTTGCCTCTAATAAACGCGGAGGCGCAAACACCAGTGTGAGCTGAGCTGTCCTGCAGGCACGACTATGTGTTCCTCTGCACACCCTATTATGAATAATAAGCAGAAAAGAGACACAATTTTACAGGTTATTAGGCAGGCTCATCCTTGCCTGACATTTTGCTGGGTGTAATCCGTTTTGATGTATTTAATTCGCGCGCCGTTCGCATTTCAGTTGTGTTTGTTGCGGCTCGCTGCGAGCGAAAAAACGAATGGAGACGCAGCAAAACAAGTGAGGGTGGATCAACATAATTAGAGCGGAGGGGGCTCCTTTGGGAAGTTAATCCAGGTGGCAGACATCTCCACAATCTCTGTCACGGGGAACGTCTATGTTCCAGATGGATGGCATTCATCCTAAAGCAATTGTTTGCTCATCGTGTGTAGAGCAAAATCATTAGATTAGGTGATTAGAAACCCTAATGTTCGCTTGTGGATAAAATGGAAGCGAATGAGAATTAAAACGAAAGTGCAGAATGAGCGCATAAAGGCTTTCTGGGGAGCCGAGTGAGAGGACAGGCAGTGGGATGATGTTAAAGTGAATATTTGAACTATTCAGCACATTTCAGGCACAGAGCAGGCTGCAGAGAAACAAGACTTTCTCAGGTTTAAAGAGCCTCTCTGTTGGGTTTAGTGCCATCTAGTGGGCTAAGTCAGAAACTACCACTTATGTAGAATTCACAGTTAAAAGGAAGTATTATGTAATTTTTAATTTTTTTAGCTTTATGTCATGTTATGATGTTTTTATCTCATCACAAACACACCTGGAGTGTTGCTTTGATTATTTCATGAATTTTTGAAAAAAAAATACTTTAATCTCCATGGCAACCATTCAGCTATAGAAAGTCCCCCAAAAAACGCCTGACTGGACCTAGCTCCGCCTTCAAGGAATAGCTCCTCCTCTGAGCTGCAATTTCCAAGTTGTAGAGTTAGTTACGAGTGAAAATATGTGTTAAGGTAAATAAAACTTTTTATTCGCGTAGACATCTCTGCCTGATCCCAGCAACATTTCTCTATTTATAACATTTGCTTAATAATGTGAAAACACACAAACATGTAGACGTTTAAGAGGGAAAATACTTTTTCCACATGTGTAAAAAGGTGCACTATATATAAAAGTACAGCTAAAAAGACACTTCTTGGCTGTGAGGCCGAATTATGTATTACCTTTGTAAATGCACAAATGGAGAATCAGGTAAGAAATTCTCTGCTTTTGTCTCATAAATGGTTTCCTATACAGTCTGATCCAGAAATATCCCATTTCCAGGTATCTGCTCCTTTTCTTTTCGCCACAATTATTTAACATCATTTCTATCTCATCTTTTTTTCCACTTTCCACATCTGTAGGAAATACATTTGCAGAAAATTGGTCTCTGTGTGTGGAAGACTGCATTGATTTCAAGGAAAGAAGAACTCTATGCTGCTGTTGTCCTAAAAAGATTATGAAGTTTTACAAGACTGAAACTTCAGAGCGATTTCTGTGGAAAGTTGTAAAACTATAATTTTCCAACACAGCAGAAGGCCGCAGCGAGGAACTACTTGATGTAATTTGACTAAACAAGAACTTCAGAGTGTTTCAAAAGTTCATGACTCTTTCCTGCAGTCCAAACCGCGTTTTTTTCAGCTGAATTTAAATATTGTTTCAGCTCCATTTATGAAGCGCTACTCACCAGAAAACTTCATGAAAGACTTAGTTTTTGAAAAAGTAAAGAGTTTATTAAGTTCAAATTGAGTATCAGGACTTGAGGGAGGGAGAGGGAAGCAGGTCTGTTATGCTAGCTTGACTTTGACAATAACCTGTAGGTGGGCTGTGAAATTTGGTGTTTTGGTTCAGTTAAAAAAAAACAAAAAAAACTGCAGACCTATACACAAACAAATCATCTTGAGCAGCTGTGTTCAGACAATCACTTGTTAATGTTTTTAGGTATCCTTCAACAGTTTTTGTGCGTTATTTTTTCCCCTTTGCTTTGCCGCGCTGCACTAAAACAACAATACATCTCAGGTTTCACTTAGTTAACGGAGTTGTTTTACAATGGCTGAACTCCAGCCTTGTGCGTATTATGTGTGAAATTTCTGGATGTAAACAATAACATGCAATGCATCTATAGTTGCAACGTAACATTATGTGTGTAAGATACCGTCATCATCTGCGAATAAACTGCTGGATGATGATGAGCACCATTGGTTTTGGCTGTCAAGTTGTCAGCATAACTCTTAACTGTATGTGTGACATACAAACAAAAAAGTGGTGCAGTGTTTTGCAACTAATTGTCAACACTATGGCAACTAGATAACAATGTCTAAGGGCATTACATTCCTCAGATCATCAACAAAAACAACGAGAGAGAGAAAGAGAGGGAAGTAGGTCAGCTACGCTAGCCTGACTTTGATAATCTTAGTATTTTTAGTGCTGCAGAATTTAGTGAGTTTTGGTTCAGTTAAAAAATAGACGACCTACAAACCAATTCATCATTACAGCAGGTGTATAAATTAGTTAATCTACCACCGCTGTGTTCAGATGATCACTTAGTGATAAAAATATGTTACTGTAACGGACTGAATGTTTTGTTCTTCTTTATGTGGGGAAATGTTTGCGTTTCTTTTGGTGCCAGAGGAGCCGTCGTCAGTCGGTTGCTATGGTAACGGGTCACAGAGAGAGAGAGAGAAAGTAAGAATACCAGTGGTTTTGAGTTCATCTTCAATGGTTTTTCAGTGTTATTTTTCCCTCTTCTGTGGCACACTGAACTGAATTAATAATACCTCCAGGTTTCATCTGGTTAATGGAGTCGGCCTACCGAGGCAGCGCCGCTATGGACGGCTGGTCAGAGAAACGCCATGCGTGAAATTTCCATATTTAAACAATAACATGCAACGTGCAAAAATGGGTCGCAAAAAGACAGTAGCTTTGCTTTGAGAAAAAAGAAAATTACGTTCCTTTCAAGTAAAATATGCATGTTTACCGGTTTTAAAATTAACCAGCAGTGTCGGATTTGCCTGTCTGTATTTTATATATTCTACTCCTGCACTACAAATTGCTTCTTTTTCTTTTCTTCCATCTGGCTGTCTGAGCAAAGCAAAACCAAATAAGAAATCAGCAGGCTGGATTTACTGATGCATGCATTGTTAAGATGTTGCTCTGATGCTTCTCTTAAGCAGGAAGGATAAAAACATCCCCCATTTTCAGCCTCCCTCTGCATCTACGACAAGCCACGAGGCTCCCGTTGAGCTTTCCATTCTCTTTTTCAAGCAAATAAGAAAGAAAAGTAGTTGTACCCTGAAGAAGCCCCTATTTATATTCCTCTGCTAATTGGAGCTGTCCAGCGCCTCGGTGGACAGCAGGGCTTAACTTCCAATCACAAGTCTTCCTCCTTCCAGCCAAACCAAAGCCAGACCTGTTAATTAACTCCTCTGATGGCTCTCAGGCTGATGCTGTTCACCTTTTTAGCCGACATTTGCCTCGTTAGAATATTAAAAGCTTCATCATATCGAACCTACGGGCACAAACATCCATCTCGTTCGCTGTCGTTTCTCGTAGTCGCTGCCTTGAATTTACCTCCTGGCTGTGGCCTGTCCATCACGGGCGGCGCCGCCGCGGAATCGCAAGCATTGTTGGGAAAACAAGCATTCAGAAGGGGACTCATTAGAGGTGTGAAAACGCCATCATGAAAGCCTGAAGATCGGAAAGAATAAACAAGGTGAGGTGAAAGAGACGGACGACCTGAGTCACGCCGCTGCCTCCCGGTGATGAGAGCTTCGTGTTGCATTAACAACTCTGATTAAGAAGCTTTTCATCGAAAACAAAACTAGAGCAAAAACCTGATCAACACTGAGAACGTTAGCTGTCCAAACGTTTTGCACCAACGACAAAATCCAGGCTGAAAGTCTCCAAATTAGCTTTTTCTCAGCTATAATCAGTTCTCATGTGACGCCACACATCTGGGTAATTTGTTCCTAACTTATATAAACGATACATCAACTTTATAACACTACAACTAATACTCGAACTATTACGATATTTATCGTTCTTTAGCTTGGATGGACATGTTCCTATGTGTACTTACTCTGCCAGTCAACACATTGTTATCAAATTAGCTTTGTGCTGTTTGTTCTTGGTCCTAAACTCAAAAAGTTACACAAAATAATGTTTCCAGTTTCTTCTGCAGCATGTCAGAGGATAACAGATTTATTTCACCAGACTGTTTATGGTGATACACAAATTAAAAAGTTACTCAAAGTTATTAAAACTGTAGCAACACAATCGTGTTTTTGTAACCTTGAATCCGTCTAACCGGCTTGGCACATTCTTTCAGTATAGAAACCAGGTTAGTAGGTTTCGTTAAAGTATTTTGTATTTTATTACATTTAGAATCGTTTTTGCATTTTTCATAATAAAGAGATTTTTTTTTTAAATCTGACAACTCTGTCACTCTGCTAAATAAACCACAAATGCAAAATCCCTCCCACCCCGAAAACACAACAATCAGAAATGAAATACAGAAACATAAAGCTAAAACTGGAGATATTTTGCTTTGTTTTCAGTTTTTTTAACCAACTAATTTGACTTGGAACTGAATTGCTAAACTAAACTAAAAACATGGCCTGTACTGATAATAAAAGAAACATTCCTCAAAGCTAAATGAGGCTCAATAAGGTGTTTTCAACTTTGTGTGGATATCGGCAAAGAAACACAGAAAGAAAGAACTGAGTAAAGTCGTTTTGTTGCTGCACTGAACTACTGAAACTCTCCCTTAGACTATAAATACTGTACACACTGAAAATATATCAGCTCAATTTGATTGAATATGTGGGTAAACAAAAGTATTCCTCCTCTGCTTAATCACTAAACCACAAACCCAATAGATAACCAAACCGTCTTTGTGTTGATGAGTCCCTCAAACTAGGATATATTTCGGCCTAATGGCTAAATCCTTCCCATTTGCATCAATCTGCTTTGAAGAGAGATGCAGATGAGCTAACGAATGCTAATTATGCTCGCCTGCTGTATCTGCTGCTTTGTGTGCATAAATGAGTGCATCTTCATGGGTATTAGACACTGTAAGCAAGTGCATCTCTGAGTGTTTGATGGTGTATAAACAACTAGACAGTAAAGAAAAAGGACGACCTAATATCTTTTGAATTGATCAATTATTAGCATAGACTTGTGACTTTAGAAAAATGACTTTGGTATTTGAAACTGTTTGGTTTTCAATCATGTTGCTCGAGATATTTGAACTGGAGCAGAATGCTGTGGTTTGTTTTATCTGTTATTAATTTTTCTTATGTTTTGGGAGGGAACCGTGTTGAGTAGCAAAGTGTAGCCAGTATCTTCCCTTCAGTAAACGCCACTCAGAGTAAATAAAGTCTGGAGAATCAGTAGGAAAATTCTAGTCAAACTAACAGCTGCTTAGGCTTCATCAACATGGAAACTGTTTTAGGTTTTTCCAGAAAAGTTTTTTGTAGTTTAGACAGATTTATGGAAGAGGATTAAAGCCACTGAAAAACAAAAAATATTTCAGATTTGGGTTTTTTTCTCAGAGTACTGACCTTAATCAGAGTTTAGACATTGATCTCAGAATTCTGACTTTTTAAAATCTGATTTATGACTTTTGTTCTCACAATTCGGACTTTTCCTCAGAATTTTCACTTTTTTGCAGAATTCTGACCTTTTTTTCCTCAGAGTTCTCACTCTGATCTCAGAACTTTAAGATTAATGATACAATTCTAAGAAAAAAACACAATCTTTTGAAAACAATTTTGAATTTCTGCATATTTTTGGGGATTAGTTTGTAAATGAATAAATTAACTGAACTCAAAGGGCTGTGTCATAGTTGCTCGTCTGAAATAGAGAAAACAACCCTTTAATAATTAGCAGCTGATTTGGGCGCAGGTATATGACCGTGTCGCTCTTCCAGCCAGCGTAACGTCGGTGACCGGTGTTGCCTCTCTTGGTAAACAATGGCCTGGACTCCAAGACTAAATGCCACTCGACAAGCCGTGGCTCTCCGCTCTCTCTCTCTCTCTGCCGCTCTTTGCTGAAAGCGATGTAATGACACAGAGTCGTGACACAGAAAGCCCAGACATTGTCCACACATTCTGCGACCAAACATCTCCAAGACGTGAAATCACCCGAAAAGATAAATAGCTGTCTGAGTCTGCGGCTTTCTCAGAGCGAGCTGAAGGCAGCGAAAGCCTGCGACCATCAAAATACATCAAGGTTAAGGGAGGATTTTTAGACATACTGGCTCCTTTTAAGGACCGGTGGAAGGGAGCAGGGGAGGCTTTCAGCGCTGAAAAGACTCCTTGCTCGGAGGAATAGCAGACCTGATTTCCTGGATCTCTGAGTGCCACAGCAGAGGAAATGGATGACACTTCTGACATTTCCGACAGTAATACAGTGTGCAGGCCTCCCATTTCAGACAGCATCACTCAAGGTACGGCTTGCTTCTTGCTATAATAACGTCTTCGGGGTCTTGCTGTGGTGTTTCAATCTTTCTTGTTACCTGCAGAGGAAAAAACAAAGTCGCAGCTTTATTTCCATGCTGAAGAGGCAGCCGGTTTCCACTTTATTTGTTTTCAGCTGAGAAGAAATCTATATTGCTAACAAGGAAGGAAAATTGGATCAAAACAACTCTGTATTATAATAATGTTATACAATATATTGAAAGGAAAGTGTGAATCCTGGTGTATATGTATGGTTGATCAGGGTTGAAATAGAGGAAAAGGAAACAAAAACTTCTGGATACAACAGAAAAGAGGCAGCAAATATTAAAGTGCAGTATTTTCTGTGGCTTACTTTTCATCTATTATTTTAAGCTTTGCACACTGGGCAGCTCTATTCTGGGGTAAACACTTGTCTGTTTCTTCTGCGTTTGCTTTTCACACTTATATGTTTTTTGTTCTTGTTTCCAAATTATTATTTCATTTTTCAATGGGGAAAAAAAGCTGCTTAAACCAACCCGGCCCTTTGAGTGAAAGCTTAAATAAATGAAATACATAAACAGCATAGGGGCTCTATTGTGCAAAATTCACATTCTGAATATTTTTGTGCTTCCATTTTAGTCTCAACTGCTTCTAAAAAATAACTCAAAGGTGTTTTCAAAAAACACTCAGCTGTCTTTTTAGTTTCTGGAAAATGACAAAAACCTCCCAATTACTGAGCCAAACGTTACCTAGCAACCCCAGTTTGTCACCTAACAACCCAAGCTGAGCTCCAGCATGTTTGGTTACCTGGTTTTACCGCTCTATGTGCTGTACAATGGCTGCTGGAAAAGACAAGTATTTTGTTGACGTACCATCCAGAAACTGCATTCTTGTTGGTTGTGCTGGAAGCTCTACTTCTGCTTTTCAAAGATGTACGGTTGGATAATTGCACATCTGTTTGGAGCCATTACTTTCATGAGCGAGAGTAAACGTTGAGTTGGGGCGCGTAGTGAGCATCAGCTAATTTGCATAAACGTGACAAAGCTTTAAACAGCTAATTCTGAAAGGAGCTCAACATATGCAGAACTAGCTAGGTGAAATCTCATTATTTGAGAATGAGTTTGAGCAAAAAATACAATGAACATGCTTTGTATAGGCCAATAACATATCCTAACCTGTTCAAGAAGACATAATAGGTTAATTTTACATTAACTCACCAGTAATCTTCACAATTCTGCTGATAAAAACTGTCACATATTAAGTCATAATCAACTCCGGTTCTTTTAAAACTCCACCCTGAAAAAGAATTGAAATGTAAAAGCCCATTTTTACCGCTAATGTGTGTAGTTTATGTGTTTTCCAAAAGAAAGGTGAGGCTTAATAGCAGCATTCTGTTTTTTTTTGTTTTTTTTTGCACAAGTCTTGTATGTGTCCACGATCCAGAGCTCGATCACTGGAAGACAGGCCAAACGATCCCAGGAGATTGGACACGTACACACAGACACCTCCGCTCAAACTCTCTGGAGTCACTGGAGAGCCGGGAGGAAGACAGAGGGCCGGCGATCTGAAGTGAGATGGATGGATGCTCTTGAAGGAATCTCCCTGAACACGACTGCAGGGATTTCATATAATTTGCTGCGTGTCTCTGGAAACAAGATGTAAAAATCATGTTTTATTGCCGTCCTTGTGGTACCTTCTGACCCAATCTGAAAGAAAAGGACCTGAGAGTGACCAACCACCCAATGCTAAACAGAACCTCCATTTAACAAAACCTGCCTGACAACAGGTCCAACACACAGTCGGCTACAACAGCTTGCGACTCATATGGCTTAAATTTAATTAGCATCATGGTCATTAAAATGTGTTAATTGCATGCATTGTGGTAATTCTGTGTCAAAGTCAGCAAAGGACGAGGCTCGATGGGAACTGTGGTTTAGTGGCTCTGGTAATGCAGTGTGACCCGCTGTAATTTCAATATGATAATTGGAAGGAGTCCCTCTTCCCCCTTCATGCTCACAGGCCAAAACCTCCCCATTGAGGAAGTAATATAGCTCCCCCTGTTGGTGGGAACTCAAGCTTTGTAGTTACGTCTATAGAAGACCTACATTTTAAATCCACTTGATGAGGGATTTAAGTGTTGCACTTAAATACATCACTATGTGGAATGGATCAGAGAATAAAAATGTGCGTAAAAACTCTTGCATTTGAGCCGCTTATCAAAACAATGAAATTATTTTAGATACCATATACACCTTTTAAAAATGTTGAATGTTTCTAAGAATAACTTAAAATGGAATAAAGCTGTGTAATCATTAAACTTCCATTTTTAGAATGCCATCATGTTTTCTTTTCATTAGATTTCAACATTTACAACTGTTAAAAATTGCTTTTGCTGTTTTTCCTTTTCTGTCTTATTTTAATTTTTTGTTGTTGTTTTGGTTTCTGTTTTTGGTTTATTCCTTCGTGTATTTGTGTTTACTATTATTTTATTTGGTATAATTTTATATTTATTTTCCTCTTTTAAATATTTGTATTTTATGTGTTTTTACATAGTTTCTTTTTGCGGCTTTACAATAATTTTTACAAAAAAGAATCTTTTTAAAAAATTCTTTTTTAAAGAACCCTTATTTGAAAAAAACAAAATAAAAATTTCTTCTCTTCATCTTAGTTTCACCTGAAGCGTTGAAACTGAGGCATCTGAGCCGCCATTTTGGCTCACATGACAGCACCTAGTGCCGTTGCGTTTGCTTGCTAATTAAATGGATTTGGTAAGTTGGAATTGGCATCAAAAATTGTTAAAATTCTGAGTACAATAGCTCATATTAGGCTTTACCGTATTCTAACTTCATTTTAAAATCTTTTAACTCTGTAGTTCCATTACATTAAACTACGAAACGGCTAATTGAAATGAAGGCGGAGCAGAAATTGCAGATTACGCAGGAACAGTGAAGGCAGCACCGCCATCACTGGCTACCGGGAGGAAAACATGGCGTCTGTTTTGGTTCGAAGGTTAGCAGCTCTGTCCGGGACTGCTGCGGTGGGAGCTGGGGCTTACGGAGCTCACGGTAACAAAATAACACTTAGACATTTTGTAAACTGATTCTGTTTAATGTTACATTTACAAAAATCAAGAAGGGCTACCATTTTAATGCCTGCCATTCCAGTCTCCGACCGTAAAACAGACTATTTTATGTTTCCCTTCATTTTGACTGCTCTGATTGTTGGCATTAAAAAATTTTTACTCCTATAAATATATGTTAGGAAGATACGCTCTTCGGCTTCTCGAAAATGTACTAATTAGTGGATTATTTGTGTAAATGAAGTTATTTTGTAATCAAGGTGACCCGCCTCCATAGCAGTAGTTCAACTAAAAATGATTCCTGATGTCATTTTAGGCTTCAAAAACAAAGACCCGGATGACTACAGAATGATGGTATACATTCACTGTGTTTATTATTGGCTTTACATGTAAGAGATGTTTTAAATGTTTGATTTTAATTATATTTATTTCTCAGCTCTATGAAACTGCCAACAAATACCACTTCTACCACAGCCTGGCCCTGCTGGGTGCTGCACACTGTGGAAAACCTATTTTGGTGAGTATAGAGCATTAATGGCGATAAAAGATTAAAGTTTTATCACAATATTTATGAGAATGTATTCCTTTACCAATATGTTACTTGAAAATGGTCTCAAAACAACAATATTATTGTTTATCGCAATAACTTCTGAGTCAATTTATCATCCAGAAAAACTTGCTATCCTGACAATGCGGACATTTTTGGGAGGTTTTGATCGTCATTGATTGGAGTTAATTGTGACAAAATACTTTTGTTAAGAAATGTATTACGATAAATGCTCACCCCAAAAAGCCTTTAATCACCCTTTATGTAATAAATATAATAAATTATGTATACTGATTAGAGAACGGGTCTGTTTTCCAGGCTGGTACCATCCTCCTGGCGGGGATGGGGATGTTCTGCGGCCCGCTGTACCACCAGGCTCTGACCGGAGACCCCAGCCTCGGCAAAGTGGCTCCCATGGGCGGCGTGGCCATGATGGTCGGCTGGCTGGCCATGATCCTCTGAGTCGTCTCGAACCTGGACCGCTGAGTTCTGATGTCGCCCGTCCAACGGCCGCCTGCCTCCAGGACGGGGGTGTTGGCAGGAGATAAGGTCGCAAAAAGGATTATCTCTTCTCAGCCGCTGCTGAGGCTCTGACGGCTGCTTTCAGACTGTTTTGCTAAATGAATGAGTGAAGCGTGTTTGAAATGAGTAACTTCTAACGAGACGTCGGCTCAGCATCAATTACACGCCAGGTGATGTGTTTTTCTGTACCGAGATCAGCATTATGTTTAAGAAAAATGATCATGTCTTAACCAAAGAAAAAGAGTTTAAGAATCATAAAATATTATTTGTCAATTCAGAGTAACATGATCAGGTTTTCTGTAGATTGATTATTGATGATAATGTGTTAAAAATCACTTGAAATAAATTCTCAGAAAATTATTCTGCCTGAATTTTTTCTTTTGGAATTATTTTTTAGTAACGTTTTTAATTTTAGTCTTAAAAACAAGTATTTGTACATATTTGTTCTTTTTTTGTAAGATGACATCATTTCACAATATAAAATCAAATGTTATGATTCGTCATTGAGTACTTGCACTGCAAAACACAAAATATCACCAAGTATTTTTGGTCTAGTTTCGAGTGCAAAAATCTTAGTCTTACTTCAAGTGTACTAACTTACGAGTAACTTTTCAGCAAGAAATAGGAGCTTGTTTTATGTTAGTAATTCATTAATGTTATAAGCAAAATAATCTGCCAGTGGAACAAGACATTTTCCCTTATTGTAAGTTAAAATGTCTTTTATATGTTGTAGTGCAAATTAATACAGAAAATAAGTACATATACATGCAGTCAGTTAATGCCGGTGTAAATTTAACAAGTCATCTGCGTTTGCTGCATGTGTTGCGTTCAGGAAATGGTGTGTTTTTGAGTTCTGCTTCATGCTTTTGATCCACTTAGTGCAGCAGCACAATAAGAGGTTCATCACCGGTGTCGTCCTCTCAGCAGGGGGCAATGTTTGCGTTGAAAGAGAAATCCGATGAAGCGCTAATTTCCACCCTGACTGCCGACCTGTGAATGGGACAACGGCTGAAAGCATTGAGGTGGGCATATAATCCGAGGATCTGCTCACGGAAAGAGGAGGAAGAGATGCAGAAATAATAAGTTCTTCATCACCACTTAGGAGCTCCTCATTAAGTAGCTACTGGGAAATGTTCTGTTCGGAAGAGGATTAGGGCCACTGGGGAAAAACAGAATTCAGACTTTTATATGTCAATTCTTTTTTCTCAGAATTCTGACTTTAATCTCAGTATTTGGGCTTAAATCTCAACTCTCTATTTCAGAATTCTAACTTTCTTTTTCTCAGAATTTTGACTTTTTTCCTCTGAGAATTTGGACTTTTTATGTCTCAGAAGATTTGAAGTCCAAATTCTGAGAAAAAGAAAAAGTCAGAACCTCCCGGTGTTTTACCAGTGAAACACAATCACACAGCGGTGACTCACTACTTTTCAATTTATGAGACGTTGGACTCAACATTACAAGATGGCCTTGTGCTGTCAGGTGAATATTTAAAGCTCCCTCATCAAAATTTCAGCTTCTTTTTTTTTTTTTTTTAAATAAAAAACAAGATACAAGCAATGAATTATAGACCACCCTCATAGAGCAGTGTTGTTTTGGGAGGGATTTAACATTCATTACCTGGCTCACACAGTCCTTCGACAGACCAAGCAATGTGTTTTGCACACGGAAGAGAAGCAGAAGTGAAAAGTAGAAGAAGGTAAAGGCAAAGCTCGGCGTTTTGGAACCAAACATCTATGGCAGCTTAATTCAGAAGAAAGCAAATCCTTTCATTGCCTCAATGAAATGTTCTTGTTCCCACTTTATACTGTGGCTCTGCAGCGCTTACAAGACAAAACATTTGAATTACTAATAGAAAATCTTAGGAGGAATGTTTTATTGAAGACTCTGGTTGAGTAAATCCCCTTGTTGCGTTTATTTCACCCAATATTGTTCAGAGAGGAAGGCAGAATCTCCTCATTACTGCATTCAGAGGAGAATATTTGGCTTTCTGCTCCAAACCACACAAATATAATTTAGAAACAGGCCTCCCGTGTTTGGACAATAAAATCAACTCAGATAAGTTCAGTTCATTCGCTGAAAATCTAATACAACCATTTTAATCAAATTCTCTGACAACTACAGCAACCGTCCTGTTTGTTCCTGATTGCTTCTTTGCAGTGTCTGTGGAGCGAGACTTTACGTCTGAGTTCATTTGAAATCACATTTTATCGCAATGATGTTTTTCAATGAATTTGTTCTGTCCTTCCTCCAGATAACTACAACAGTTTTCAGAAAAACAAACAAAAAAACATCCTGAAGTCACACTTTAGGTGATAAACTGCTGCTAGAAAGCTTAAAAAAATCAACATTTCAGATTGTTTTAGCTTACTGAATCCTGATTCAATTAACTGGACCTCATACAGGTCCTTATCTGTTAACTTAATTATAATATCACCAAAACTTTAATCATTCAGTTGAATAGAATAGAATATATTGCTTCACAATAAACAGATTTAAATATTTCAGGCATTAAATTATATTATTTCTCAAACAAAACCGCAAAATTTAGGTTTTTCAGAATACTGTGGTATTACATAAAACTAATAAAGATGATTTTCAATATGGAAAGTTGCCCCCTACTGAAAAGTATGTTAATGTACTGCTCAGTACTTGGTTGGGGCTCCTTTTGCATAAATTACTGCATCAATGCAACGTGGCATGGAGTGTCCCAAGTATTTGCAGATTTCAGCTCTTTTTATTGCTGCTATTTTTATGTCAAATTAACCAAAAAAAAAAAAACTACAAAGAATCAGAAGTTAGTTACTATAAATGTTAAGCAACATCAATAAACTCTTAAAAGGACAGCGTAAATAGACAAATTTTTACCTAAATTTCTATTCTGTTGCTTTTTATAACTTTTAGTTAGCACTTAAAAACACATCTGGTTGATCTGGTTGAGGTCAAGATAATATGACGTAACACATATAGTGTTGTTGATGGGTATTTTATGATCAACATTAGCACTGTAGTACATTAGCCTCTGCTAAACATTTTGCTAGGATAGCGTTTTAGCATTAGCAGAACTAACATTTTAGCTAGCAGGTCCATCCACTGCAAAAAAAATAGCAAAATAGTTACACCTAGTTTTAAAGCTACTTTTATGTCACGCTGTAAAGCAATAAAATACTTATAGGACTTTTACTTTCCTATTTATTCTTTAAGACATAAAGCAGGACTCTCTGCAGAGTCTACCCTAAAGGCAAATTGGATGAATCGCCCTCCACCTCTGTCTGTGACCAGACATAACAGAAACACTGATACCAACAGCATATATTTTTAATTATACCCAAGGAGACTTCTTCTCCCTTTTTTTCTCCAGAAGAATAAATTATTGAGACTGAAAATGTTTCCCCTTTTAACTTCCTTTCCCCTCTCTTCCATCCGATGGACTTAAATTGCATCAGCTTCATCTGTGGGAAGAAAACAGCTCCTGGTTCCATTGATTTCTTAGTCTGGGTCTGTTTTGGTAGAAATAAAGAGTAAATCTGTGTGAGAGAAAAGTAATGGTGAGCTTATGGGAGCTGATGGCCTGGCTCTGGATGGATGTGTAAACTCCATCAAAGGAACTGAATGAAACTCTTTGCCCTGGACGCCTGACTCGATTAAATTCCTCCGTCTCATTCACAGGAATCGGGTGGCACCAACACCTTCGCTCAGACACACCCAAAGCGATATTTTACACCGCACGCTCCACAATACACACAGAAGAAACACCAAATCCTCCCTAAGAGGCATCAATCAGCCTGTAATGTCTGTTTCCGGCGCCATCTCTGACCTTTCAAAGCCACTGATATGGTGGGCAGCGCTATCAAAGCCTCAGATTATTCCCCACCACCTCTTTTTCGGTTTTCTTCTATATATTCAGTCATCACACTTCGGTCGAGAGCACCGAACGAATGCATCATTAGATGAACTAAATGGACGATACCACCGGGAGCCGTCATTGTTTCTGTAGCTATCAGCGGAAGCTATCTTCTGGAGAAACTGTTATTATCCAGCTAGTGGAAGGTATGCAGACGGAGGAGTAGTGGCTTTGGTTACGTTGGGAAAAATGACAAATGACATAAAGTATGTTCTTTGGCCTCGTTTAGCTTTCGGCACATTTGAACCACTAACTCCATCAACTGTCGCTTCACGCCCTCAACCAATGTACAGTTTCCATAGCAACGTAAAGAGCATGTCTAAACTAGGTTGAAGGATTTCAAAATTATTTGTATTAAACCAAAAGGGGAAATAAATATTGCGATTTATATTAATTTTTTCCTTCAAAAAATGAAATCATTGTAGCTGTCAGTATTACATTGAAGTCGCTGAAAATACTATTGTTATAAACACTTGATGGGTCAATAAGATCACATTAAATACCATAAATAGGGCTGTGAATGCATGAAAGATACATAAACATTACTTTCCTGAAGTGTTTTCAACTATCACATGTGAGATTGCTTTAACACAAATTTCAATTTATGGGGAGACTGTCTCTGAAAAGCTATAGACTCTGTCCAAACATTTTGCCACGACGGCCAATAAATCATCAAGTTAAAAGTTCTTGGGGGCCACAAAAATAATTTCTTTCTAAATTAGAATAAAAAATAAGTAAAATTGTTGTTGCTTTCTTGTTTTTGTCTGCTCAACAATAAACTAAATGTGCAAAATTGTTTTGAACCAAACAAAATAGTCAAGTTTCTGTAATAAATTGGAGATCCGAAACACATAGCATGGGCTAAATGATTTTATTCTTTTGATTAAAGGATATCACACAGGATTTTCTCCCTATAATCCAATATTTCTTGTACACTCCTGCATGTTTTTTGTCTGTTCAATCTGAGTCTTTTATCGCTCTTCTCTCACTCACTCTGCAGAACAAGAACAGACTTGGACCTGGAGATTAAAACTCTGGGTAACAATGCCACAGCATGCCTGCAGTTCCTGTCTGAGCAAACACAGAAATAAGAAAAATACAGAATGAAGCTGATCTTAGAAATGTGTTGTAGATGCTGGGTGTCAAGAAAACAACAAGTGTTGTTTTTTTCCCTGATTGCTTTTGGTAGAAAATAAAAATAGAGGATAAAAGGAGAAGCGGTGAAAGCCGTAGGGCATCTTAGGTAGAAAAAAGGAGTAAATTGTAAATTTCCACCAAAAAAACTCAAAAATTCAGACTAATCTCAGAAAATTTCCTTAAAAAACCCCAAGGGAATCTCTGAGTTTGAAAAGTCAAAAAATTTACAAGAAACAAAAGGAAAAAAAAATTGGATTAATCTCACAAATTAGTCTTATAAAAACAAGAAAATGTCTCAGCCCCAAAGTTGAAAATTTCAAGAACAAACTGAGAAACTTCAGTTTTAAAAGTCAAAGATTTGTGAGAAAAATATTCACAAATTTTGAACTTAATTTCAGAAATTTTCTTGAAAAAACTTGGCAAAAGTAAAAAAAATATGCATGAAAAAAGCTCAGAAATTGTGCAGATAATCTGGAAATAAACAGGAATTTTCAGAGTCTGAATTGCTGAAAATTTGCAAGAAACAATATGAGAACATTTGAGATGAATCTATGAGATGTTCCAGAAAATAGTTGGAATTATCTGAGTTCTAAAAATTGAATAATTTCAACTTTTGAAACTTCCAAGGTTATTTTCCAGAACATTTCTGATTAATCTCACATTTTTTTCTCATAAATTTTTATGTATTGGAAAAACATTCTGAGATTGATCTGAAAATTTTCATTTTTTTTCTAGAACATGTATGGCTTTACAAAGTTATAAATGTAGATGTTTTTCCAGAAAACCTGATAATAATAATAATAATAATAATGATGATGATGATGATGATGATGATGATTATTATTATAGTAACTATTATTATTATTATTATTATTATTATTATTATTATTATTATTATTATTATTATTATTATTATTATATATAAATGGTGGTTTTGGGTAGACATTTACAATTTCTTTTTATTTGTAACTGTTGAAAAATGTGCATTAGAGTAAAATACCCCATAGTTGTGCTTTAAACAATAAATCAGGCTCAGGAAAAACATAACAATAATTGTGTGGTATTACTTGGATTAATGAACAGCCTGTCCTCGGCTGTCCTCAGATAATTCCCACATATTCATCAAATCTCCAGGGCATGGATTCCACTAATTCCAGCAGCATTACCATAATGGGATCTAGTTTCACAGCAGGTGTGACAATCGCTTGTATTTTACATGGCATTTTTCTCAGTTGTTGTAAACATGCTGACGGTTTTGGATCAGCATTCAGGTCCAAATACGGCAGATGAGGGATTCATCTCTGCTGCAGAGCCATGAAACCTCCCTGTTCCTCCTCCAGCTAAACCTGAACTCTGCATTTTATCTTCTCCACAGGGACACAGACCCGTTTCCAGTCATAACTCTGACCCGTGTGTGTGTGTGTGCGTGTTTTTCTCCGCTCACTCCACTCCATTCCACCACCCATGCTGGCTAATCCCTGGATCCTTTGAGTAGGACCATGATTTGTGGGACGGTGTTGCCAGGGGGAAGGTGGTAGCGGTGGTGGCGCTCGGATCCTGTTGGAAATGACAGCTGAGGAAGGCGGATTGGAGCTCGGGGACCAGAAAAGCAGCAGAGGCAGGAGATAGCGAAGAAAGTGCCGCACTTCGCCGTTTTCAAAGGGTGTGTTTGTGTGTGTGCTGGAGAGCAGCTTTTAGCCTCTCGGCTAATCATTTGTCATGGTGTGTGTGTGTGTCGTCTTGAAGCTAAACGAAGCCGAGTGTGCGTGTGAGGATACACACATCTGTATGTGACCGTGGATGTGTTTGTTTGCTAACATGTCAAATCTGACATGTTAGCTATAGTGCTAATTTGCCAAAGCTAGTTGGCTAATATCCTAAATTAGCTCTTTCTGGATGCCGCCTGAATGCAACATGTCCAGTTGTGTGTTAGAGACATTGTAGCTATTTTAGCCATCTTGCTACAACAGTTCAAGATCATTTCTTGTATGAAAGGTGTAGTAGGTGTGAACTGTTGGACGGCAGGTACGCTAATTTTGTCGGCTAATAGCCTAGCAGCTGGCTCGCTAATTGACCCAGTTTCCGGGGGCAGAGGCCGTGTTCGCGTTCCATCGCGACACAACTTTGTTGACAACTTTTCTCCCCCGTCCCCTGATTATTTGGTTACACTTTTCAATCACAGTTTCCCATGTCAGACCCAACGCCCTGCTTTAAACTCTGAACATTCATTTAAAAGTTTTGTTTTTGGACCTCGTTTAGCTCTCGGTACATTTAATCCGCTAACTCCGTCAATCGTCGTCTCACGTGCCCGGTCTGCGCTGCAGGGAGAATTCGCGTTTCCATAGCAACGTAAACACACTACGGTAAACCAGGTTGAAGACGTGTAGACTGTCCGTTTCATTTAAATTACACATTGTGTTAATCCCAGAGGGAAAGCAAATGTTGCTGTCACTTTTATGTAATTTTCTTTATGGAGTTATCGTACATACCGATGGTTGTGGGCGGGAACCATCTCCTGTAGCGGTCTGTGTTGGAGTGAATCGGAAGAAACCTCTGATTGAAGACACTTTGTTGTCAAAATTTTATTAAGAATTCTTAAATAGAGTATATTTTTAAATGATAGATTTATTAACAGCAAGCCTAAAGAGATGTATGTAAAACTAATTTAATTTGAAATCTTATAACAAATTTTAAATTATGCAAAGATCATGTTGAGGTGAATTTAAATCATAGAGCTGGTTAATTATTTGTTTGTTTTAGTAACACAATTGAAAATATTAAGTACTACATTACTAACATACAGCCTTAGTTTTACTTTAGTAATTGTGCTAACTCAAATTTACTTTCTCAGAAAATTTTAATCTTCTAAGATTAAAGTTTTTTAATGGCTCTTATGGCTTATAAAATCACATGGAAGAAAGCTGATTCTCCACAAAGAGGATAATCCACAGTCTAGTGCTGCACCCAAACATATTCACAGAAAGTTTAGTGGAGGAGAAAAGGTAGTAGGAAATGTTACACAAGCAAAAGCGAAACTTGCACAATTGTGTAATAAATGCATGAATACTCACAAATTGACCTGTTTATATTGCCTTGAAACTTTCACAAAATGCTGTTTCTACTCTTAGTTGCTCTTTGCCTGTTTTTCATATAGAAATTTATTAATGTTAAAAAAAATATAATTTGCCCAGTACTATAACCTCAAATACCGGGAACCCAGACTCACTCATACTGCCATTCACAGTTAAAATGCCTAAACATTGAGAATACAATTAAAATGCTGGGATTCAAGCTCAAACTAGAACCATTATGATTAAGCCAAACCACAAGTCTGCAAAAATCTTCCCTCCTTCTATTAAAAAAATAACTATAATATAATAGTCGGTCATATGTCAAAATAATCGCAAATTTTTTTTTTAACACATTGTGATTACAAGGTTGAGTTGTTCAAAGAAACAGAGCCTTAACGTGTATAAATATCACTTTGTTTCTATGTTCATTTTTCTTTTGGTTTAAGGTGTTATGATGCTCTATTCTTCTGCACAAACAACCCTGAGAGTCTCATGATTAACACCAGGCAGCACATAACAAATCAAAAGAATCAAAGCTCTTTATTCAGATGGCGGGAAATTTATTGTGTTATTTTAGTACATAGAAATTCTCAGGAACTGTAACCTTTCATGTAGAGTCAAAACCTTTCTTTTAATTACTTATCAAAAAATGTCTAGACAAAATGAAATCACACAACCATTTTGTGTCATATTGGCTTATTTCTCTTGGTAGTTGAGTGTTTTTGATGAAATAAAGCAAAATGATCAGCAAGTTTATAATATTTAATTCAAATTAACAAATATTATTTTTTAGTTTAAAAAATAATAAATGAAAACTATAATTTTTATTAAAATAAATAAAAACTGTAATTAATGGGGGAAACTGTTTTTTTCTTCCATCCTCAGGGTTGCTGAGATGGAGTCGCTGATGAACGCGGTGACGCCGCGCTCGCCGGCCCCCGTTAAGAAGCTGTCCGAAGTGGACTTCCGCTCAGGGGCCACGCTGGAGCAGCTGTCGGCCCAGGTGTCGGAGCTGGTGCTGCTGGAGCAGGGGGAGTTTGGAGACCAGACTGCCTTAGAGGTCCACACTGCCAAGGACTTCATCTTCAACATGCTCGGTAAAAAAACATTGAGTTTATTTCTCTTATGCAACTTTTACACATTTGTTGAAACTGTCACCTTGTCGTGGCGTTATGGATGAGGCTAATAATCTGCCTTCTGGAAACAACCAATCAGAGGCAGGAGGCGGGTCTTAGTGCTGTCAATCATGCCATATGCATGCCATACACTAAACATGTGTCAGGGCATTCACGAAGTTGATGGATAGCAGTAAGACCCGCCTCCTGGTTCTGATTGGTTGTTTCTGGTGCATTTCTTCAGATGACAATAGGAAGGATGTGGAGGAGATCGATCTTTTCACAGATTATCATACCAAACTGTCACAAAATGGAGAGAGGTTCAATAAATATGTAAAAAACATATTTTTAATGAAAGTTACATAGTGCAGTTTTAACGTCAGGTAATGGAGAAAGACTCAATGTAGATTTTAGGGCAATTCATCCTGTTGGTTATGATGTAGTTATTAACCAATCAAGTTTATTTGTGTAGCACATTTCAATAACAAGTTTCTTGATTCTGAATTAAGTACTTTTGAACTTTAAAAGCACAAAAAAATCAACAACTGAATCATCACACATCAGAATGTTTTTCATATAAATCCTTGTAAACAGTTTCTCATGTGAGTTTTGGCTTTTTCTGGTAAATTTAAGAACAAAAGAATAAATCTGATTGAAATTTGTTGAGGCAGATGCTGGACTCTGAATAATCTTCAGGTTTTTACCTGCTGCTCCAGAGTGGCAGGGTAAGCTTTGGTTATTCTTGTCCAGCCTTGTTTACTACAGTTTTAAGTTGTTTTAAATTATTCAGTCATTGCTTTGAATGTATAATGTTTAGGTTGGTACATATCTTTTAGGGCAGCCACATTGTGACTGATAGAATATTAAAACTGTGCAAATAACAGCAGGGATGTAAACAACTTTACAGAGCTGCTGGGAGGAAGGATCTGTGGTAACGCTCCTTTATGCACCTGGGATGGAATATTTTGTCACTGACGGAGCTTTTCCTTTTTTTTTTTTTTTTTTGTGAAGAAATACTCCGTCATTAGCTTTAGTCAGCTTGATTCTGAGGCTGGTCTGCAGCGTTTTTCTCTAGTTTTCCATTTCACAGCTGGAACCCGGTTAGGTCGGGTTTGGTGTCTTTCCCAGAGTCACTTTCTGACTCCAGAGGTAAATAAATCGGCACAGATGCTATTCTGGGAGTTCTGGAAATGTCCTCTGCTGTTTCTGTTTTGAGCCAGAAACTCTCTTTTTCTGTTTCTGTTTATAATTGGTTGTAGCTCGTGCCACCATAATGTTGCAGATGTAGAAATGTGTATTCGCTTATAAGATTTAGAGTGTTGTATTTATTTTCCAGGTTTTTAGGAATTTGTTTTGGTTTACTGTGGTGTCGCTGGACAAATAGAGAGCTTTGCTGCTCCGCTTTGTCTAGGATCATTTAAAACTTGTTGCAGAAAGTTGACAAAGTGATTTTAAAGTAGATACTCTAAAGGAAACAAATGATCCTTTATTGGCCCATTTTTCATTCAATGTCTGAGTGTCTACATCTGAGATAAACACACCTGGATAAGTTGTGTTATAAAAGGTTAAACACAGTAACCTTCATATATAGAGTGTGTCGATTTGCAAAGTTCACATTTCTTGATTCTGAATTAATCTACTCTGCAAACTTTGCAGAAAACCAATGGCTAGGTTTTGCTATTTGTTGCAAGTTTAAAACAAAAGATGACATATGAAAGTCTGTCCAACAGGTGGCACTGTTTCTCCTTTCTGTCTTCTAACGCTCATCTTCCTGGCCTCTCTTGTGTGCATTGATATAAAGCAGTTAAACATGAAGAGACGACTTGTTTAGAAGCCGTTTTTCATGCTCAGTGTTTCCGTATCTTATTAGCCGGTTTTCCTCTGCAGTTTGCTGGTTGATGGATCACTCTTCTTCTCTCTTCCTCGCCTCACCCAGTGAGAAACGGCACATATCAAACTGTGATCCAGCCTTTCCTTTCTCATCTTCTTGCCACCGCACGCAGACGCACATCACTCCCTTCCCCCTGCAGGAGTCTCTTTGCTGCTCCCGTCGTTTTCTTGAACATAGAACCTGACGGCTCCTTTTGGTTTTCAAGGCGGCTCAATCACCAGCGGCTCACCAGTGCGAAGGAGGGAACAAATAAAAGTTTGACACTTTGAACAGTTGGAAAGTTTGCGTTTAGATTCTGGGATTGTAAAGCCGAACGTGCAGCGGCTTCGATGAAAGGAAGCAGATATCGTCCTGATCTGGGGGAGTCGTGTTTCAGCGCGCTGGGCTGCTTTTTTCTAAAGTTGGAGCTGCAGATGGATTCTCACTTGGGCTGTCAAGGAAAAGGCAGGAGAGGAGATTAAACTCGCAAACAGACATGGTGGTTTTCCTCACAGCCTGACAGATTCTCATGCTCTTATTTACCTCATGTTTGGGTAAACAATTTGGTTTGCCTTCTGGGGGGCAACTGTATAAATCTTTTAAGATGAAAAAGAAGAAGAAACGGATCCCCACTGGTGGAAGAACAAGGAGGAGTTCAGAGGTCATCCTCTCTCTGAGCTAAGGGAAGACTCCCGCTTTCGATCAAAACTTTAGAAGTCATGAATGTCTTTCTGTTTGGGTTTAGAAATGGACAGTTGTATCAAAAAACAAATTAAAAGCCTGAGCTGCACTGGAAGGAGAACCAGATATGTCCAGAGGGATTTCCTCTTTCTTGTTTTTAGCAGTTTTACGCTAAAAATAAAAATCAGGTGAAAGAAGAATCAACTTCTGTTTTTTGGGGGGTTTTTTTACTCCCAGTGAGGCAACATCACAGGTTGAAATGTTATTAGTTGTGAAGAAGGTGAATTAAGGATAACAAATTCAGAAAACTAAAAAAAAAAAAAAGCATAGGCCAGACTTTAATGTGTTAATTCTGTTTAATTAATTACATTTATTTTAGTGCATATTTGTTTTTACATCCAAAAGTTCTGAGCGGAACCTTTGTTTGTGTTTCTGGTACGCCCGTAAATCTGACGCACCAGGTCCACAAACGACAACGGACGACGAAGATGAAGACGCTTTTCTTGCTTTAAAACCTGATAACCTAAATAAAAGATTAAAAACAATAAATATACTTATTGTTCTGGAGCTCATATGTCTTTTTATTCAGTAATGTAGCAACAAAATGTTGCTTATTTTATAGATATGTGGTTTTTATTCTAAGTGGAATAAATTAATTACAAATCCAGGAATGAAGTCGATTAAAATTTTACATTTTTGTCCCATCACACACACACACACACACACACACACACACACACACACACACACACACCTGCACACACACACACACACACACAGCTGCACACAAAAACGCAGAAAGCAAATAAATAACTGAACTCTTCTGCTCAGCTTGTGCAGTTCTCTGCAGACCCCACACATCCTGGACACAAACTGTTTAGACTTTACCTTTCAGATTGGCTTCCACAGAAACAGTTTTAGCAAATTTGTACTGTCACAACTTGTAGTTTGTTTTTTTTCTTGTATCTGTTATAATGCTTGTACATACACATACATTTACACACATTTTCATTTTGTCCTTTGATTGTTCACATAATGTTGGCCAAAAAAGCTGATTCGGATTCTGAATCAGCCCAAAATGGCAACTAAAAAGGAAATCTTACATTTTTAATAAATTTTATTTGGTCCAAATCAATTTGAGCCTTGATTTAAATCATTAAAAGACGATAATTATGATGAGTGGATGTCTATTAGAGATTCTAATTCTGGGAAAATGACCCAACTGCTGCTGAATATTTCTGCTAAAACCCTTCACCTCATTGAACGGAAAAAAGTTATTTTTTATTCCAGATTTTCTCCCTTCACAGGGGCATCTTTCTGATCCAGATGTTCTGTGTCTCAGGCGTCGAGGGGCCAGGCGCCAGAAACCAACCTCTGCTTCATTATCGCACGCTCAACTAGCCCTCCGTTAGCGCCGTTTCCGATTTGGGAGCACATCTTTGCTTGGCAGCTGGGACAAGAAGACGAATCAAAATCCTCATTTGATCAGCCACTCTTTGTCTGTGCAACAATTTTCATCAGCTCAGACGCGAAGCCCAATCTGAGCCAACGCCGTTGTTTGGCTGACAGCAGCGTTGAGGTTTTACGGTTGGGAAAACCGGCGTGTCAGCGAATATCCCAGCAGATGCTGATGAATTTGCAGCCTCCTGCTGCAGATCACACAGCTGTCTCTGATTGAAACGGCGAGCAGCGTCTTTGTGGCTCAAGGCGGAAGATGTCACATCTGATCCGTCGTTTAAGGAGTCTTCTCCGCTCCTAATTGAACATGACTGGGGTTTTGACACCGCATGACATCGTTTGACAGAGTCTTCAATTAGGTGATTAAGGGTTTAAAATCTCCAAGTGTTCCTGAGGCAGCGAGTGAAACAATTAGCCGCTATCAGAGGATGGCGGGATTGTCTGACCTTTTGTCTGAGTGTTCATGAAAAATCCTCCTCTGTACCTGAGATGGCTGGAAAATCTAGTTTGGGTCGTCTTCAGATTGACTCAAAAACTGTTGATTTTCTCTGTTTGAACATTTTCCAAAAAGTTGTTGGTTTTACAACTGGGAAAAGCTGATTAGGAAAGCCAGAGAAGTTGAAGATGAGGTTTAATGGATGCAGAGCAGAGGCAGGAGGAAGTTCAGATCAACTCTTCCATCCATCATAATGGGAATGGATGATGTCCCCAGCTCCAGCATCTCTCTGTCCAACTCTTCAACCCTACAGCCAAATAAAACTAAGGTTTCATTCACACCAGCCATGTTTAGTCCACTTTAATCAGACTCCAGTCCTCAAGGGCCGCTGTCCTGCAACTTTTAGATGTGGCTCTGCTGCACCCTAACCCTAACCTGAATAGAATAATTAGGTCAGTAGCAAGACTCTGGATAACTGATCTACCCAAGAAGGAGGTAATCCAGCCATTTCAATCCAGTGTTTTGCACCTGTAGCACATCTAAACACTGCAGGCCAGTGGCCCTTGAGGACTGGAGTTTGACTCCTGTGGTCTAGAAAGTCTGGTTCATTTGGGGAAGTGTGAACTCTGAGGTAGACCAAAAACACAAACACTGGTCCACCTAATCCAGTGTCTCTGTTCGGTTGATGTGAACTCTGGTGTGGCTTGAATACCAAACTCCAAAAGCAGGAAGTAGACTACAGTGCAAGGAATTCTGGGTAAATACAACTGAAAACAAACAAACTAATGCAGTGCTAGTGAGAGAAATTATGCATTATCTTTTAACAAAGACAAAAGAGAAATCCTACAACCACGCTACTCCGTTTTCATGTTGTTTCCTTTAATGGTTCTTGGTGCAGCGCCCCCACAGGTGAGGAGGGGAACAAGTTTTTCAAAGGGTTCGGATTTTTTTGACACAGAACAGTGTGAAAGCGAACTGCAGCAGGTGAAAACGTAACAAATGTAACTTTGGTCCCCAGTTCGACCGGGTTTACCTGATTCAGGGTTTCCTCCAGTGTACTTTAAGCCAGTAACAATGACAGTAAACAAGGGGGTTAAGCTAGATTTAGCATTGAACTGGGTCTGAGGGGTCTGTTGGCTTCACATGATTTTATTTCCAAATTATGATGCCAGCTGGTTCACCTCCAGATTTTGTGACTTTTAACATTTTTTTAACTCAAAAACACAGTTATGCTGTTAGGATGTACTGATAATCAATGAGAAACAGTCTTTAATCAGAGGCTTTTTGAGAATCAATGCAACACTGACTGCTACTGGATATACTTCCTGTCCACTGAATTACTTGGTTGATGAGAGACGACAATATTTAATTTCTTTTTTAAGAAAAATAATTCAGCTTTCTTCCAGCTGAGACGTCTCAAACTCTTTTTGTGTTTGTGTTCTTCCATGTGACATCTGTATCGCTTGTCTTAACATCCAGTTTGTTATATTTATGTAGAGAATCTTAAAAGTAGCCAATTGAGACCTGGAGAACAGCTACTGTCTGCAAAACAGATTCAATTAAAGAAGTCAGGGCCAAGAGAGCTGCTGTAAAAATCTGAAGCCGCTGTGGTTTTTCTCCACTTCGCTGATAATTCACTGTCATTTAGAGACGGGTAAAACGGCGGTATTACCGTGATCAAAGCAGCAAAGAGGAACCAAAATGACAC
Source organism: Poeciliopsis turneri (assembly GCA_922788865.1). Classification (NCBI taxonomy): domain Eukaryota; kingdom Metazoa; phylum Chordata; class Actinopteri; order Cyprinodontiformes; family Poeciliidae; genus Poeciliopsis; species Poeciliopsis turneri. The sequence goes on from CAKLNU010000879.1 coordinate 308,271, forward strand.
CGACGGCTTCCTCTCTGCAGGTGGTTCAGACACACCACGTCTGTCATTTCTCATCCCGATCTCACTTACACACACTCACACACACACACACACACACACACACACACACTGAGCAGGCCTTTTAGCATTAAAGCATCTGTTTCTGAGCTAATCTGCTGCCGTAGTATGAAATCATAAACAGTGAGGTGACAGAGAAGCTGATCAGTCTGAATTAGACTGGAGATGGTTGAACTCAAGTCTGGAGGTTTATGTTGCATATTTTTGTTTAACCCAGTGTTCAACATTCAAGAGCCAATGTTGTATTAATGTTGAGTTTTCGTAAATCATAAGTTACGTCAATTTTGTTTTTTCTTCAGGTAGTTAAAATGTACTTAAGTTAGTCTGAAACTAAAATCTGTCATTTTAATTTGTTGTGATTACTTTTGAAACTTTTAGACGCTCCCATGAATTCAGGGCTGTTCAAACTGCGGCCCAGGGGCCAATTTTGGCCTTCAGAATGTCTCTTGGTGGCTCTTGATCGCAGCTCATGTAGTTGATGCAGATTTTTAATGGATTGAAATGAAAATGTACAACACAAAGTATTCGTCCAGTATTTCTACTTTTAATTTAACTTATTAGTAATGGGGACAAAAACATTCTGATTCTTTGACTAAAATGCTGTTTTGGGCAACTTGTCAAAGTAAAGCAAGAGCAGCCATATTCTATCCTTGTTGTTAAAAAGACACAAAAAAATTCATAACCAGATGAAAATTTCAGCATATGCTGTGCTGTTTCTTTTTTCTGGCAAAACTGCAGGACCGTTTTTTGGTTTTAAATCTACAAGCTTACACAACCCGTCTGCAGAAGTTGGGCTGGAAGTCGATAATCAATAATCAGTAATTGCAGCCCAGGTCTAAATAGTCTAATGGAAATAGAGAATTTCCCTCTTCAAACAACAAATATTAAAGAAATGCTTAGTTTTTAGTTAAAGTATGGATGCTTAGAGTAATAACTGTCTTTGCCTCTCACTCTGAGGTAAATCACGCAGGTTTCTTAACGATCACTCCCTGGTGGATGCTTGGTAGTTAAATGGAGGCTGTAAAAATGACTGCTGTAATGTGAGTTTAAATTCACAGCAGTTCAGCGTAACTTATGATTATAATTTACTGAAATTCTGCCTGGGTTTCCCTCTGATGGGACACGAAATGACTCTTTTGGGCCGGGAAAGTGTCCTCTCCTGGAGACGTGCATCGGTTACACTATTAGGGTTAATCCGTGGCTGTGAAACCAGCCGGGACCGGCTCCATTTTCCACATTCAGACGGCGCTGGGAGTGTGTGTAGGTGTGTGTGTGCTGGTTTGTCCTGCTGACCTGTTTAACAGTTTTCAATTAAAAAATTACATTTTCTTTTTTATTATGTTTTGGAAGAACTTCAAACTTATAGCAGAAAGTGTGGCGCTTGCTAATTGATATGGTTTTTTAATTTTCGCTCCACTCAAATTGAAGCTCTTTTCTTGGCTATTTGACCCAATTTATTAAAGGCTGATTAAAGCAAATAAATCTGAGCAGACTCTGCTGCAAACCTGCTGAGCTGTTATTTAATGTCCACTCTTCCTCTTTAGCTTTCATCCACCCTTTTTCTTCTCAACTCCTTTTAAATGTTGCAAATTAATGTGAAAATCTGGAAACTTCGCTTTATCTCTGTCATCGGTGTAAAAAAAAAACCATCACATCTGCTCTGCATTGCTGCTGTAGTTAAATCTGGTGTGCAGTTTTATCCTAACTTTACAAATTAAAGTTTAGGAATAGATAGAAATATTCCTAAACTGTAGAAACTCATTAAACTCAATGAGTTTAAACACCCGGGAGCTGAAAAAATAAAGCGCAAAACCAGTGAATGTAGACTGACTTCATTTTTCCTCATCACTGAATCTATTGCTCTCTTTAAAGTAATTGGAAACCAGAAAATTTCTAATTATGAGAAGGTCAAAGGTTGATGGTTGGAGGCCTGTCAATGGTAAAATAACCAAAAACGCCTGAAACTAAATTAATTCAGCTGCTGTTCTTTATCCCTTAGACTAAAGACAAAAGGTTGGTCTCTTTGTCAAGATTTCAATCTAAAGTTCTCGTCTTTGCTGTTTTTATCTGTAACTACTGTGTAGAAATGTGAAAATCAACCAGGTTTTTCAAAGTGTAATTTCATCCGATGTTGAACATTATTTATGTTTTCATTGAAGTTGTAAACTAGCGTTGACCACAAATCACATAAAAATGGAGAGACATCACTGCTGTACTGCAAAAACACAAAGTATTACAAAGTATTTTTGGTTTGGTTTCTCATGTAAATATCTTAGTACGCCAGGAACGAGACAAATCTAACTTAGACGCAACTTTTTGGAGCTTTTTTTAAGATTGATTAAAAAAAGAACTAATTATAAGTGAAAGAATTGGCCAGTGAAAAAAGATATTTTAACTTATTTTATGGGGGAAATGTCTGTTCTACAAGCAGATTATTTCACTTATAACTAGTTATTTTTTTTAATCAATTTAAAGAATTAAGTCAAGCCCCTACATCTTACTGAAAAGTTACTTGTAAGTTAGTTTTGTCTTATTTCAAGTGTTCAAAAAACTAAATCAAAAATACTTGGTAAGATTTTGTGTTTTACGATTTGGAGATTTTTATTTATTTTGGGGGTTTCATGCCTCTGGTAAGGCACAGACCTGTAAGTGGAGGGCTGACTTATTTGATAGAAGCTAAAAACCACCTCAACTGGGCGTAAAAAGTTCAGGAAGTTAATTTGAATTTTGCGGTTTGCATCAACCTTTTCTAATGCGCCGCATAAAATCAATAGAAACCTGTTTAAAGTCCGACGAGCCGCGTTTCCTTTGACCATAAAATTGTGCAAATTGGAATTAAACAAATATATTTGCTCAATGGAAACAAACCAGTTTCTAAAAAACGCGCATCTTTCTATTAAGAAGTTTTTACGCAAGGATGAGTTGGTTTTTCATCCGTATCAAAGCGAAATAAAAACACTTTTTTACGCATTACACCATTTTGTGATCAGCAGCAACTCTCATATTTACAGCCACTGACCTCCTTGGATAAAAAGCACTATAATATAAACATAGTGTTGGTATGAGGAGAATTAAATATTCTCTCAGTTTGTTTAGAAGCAGCAGATCGTCAGCTTTGATTAGAGTTTAAAAGTTTGAAATCAGTTGCGTAATAAACACCAGAGGCTGTTCGTTCACCGCTGGGATCATGCAGTTCAACTTTCAGAAGATGTTTTTCTTTCTTAAAACACCTCTAAAGCTCTCCGGCTGTTTTTATTCAAAGAAGCAGAGAAGACAATGTCCCGCTCATTAATTCTTATTTCTCATGCTCAGATGTTAGTTTAAAACTAGAACCACTTTCACAAGTGTTTGATGTTTGTCTTAGAATAAAATCTGACTCTGTGTTGCTGAACACGGCTGCTGTTTCTGCAAAGAGAGAAACAGGAAGCTGTGGTTTAGACTCCTGTAGGAGTTTATTCTCAGTCTCTGGATGTTCCTCCATTTTTAGTTTGCTCTATTTGATTTTACCTTAGTGACATGCGGTCAGGTGAGGCCATCCAAACAAGAAAATCGGTGCATTAGAAGTGAAATGGATGCTAACAAGAGAATACCCAAATTCCCCCAAGTTCAAAGGCCTCAGGGGCCAAAATTACATTTTATCTCCATTAATAAAAATAGTATAATTGTGAATTCTTCCTTTTTTACATCCACAACAATAAATTAAGATACTAATATTTTAATAAAACAAACTTTAGTATGACATCAGCCTTGATATTTACAGTTACTTAACTTTTGTGTCATTTTTTTGTTGGTGTATAAAATGTTTTGGTTCTGGGGGTGTCCAAACTTTTTGCATCAAAGACCAAAATCACCAACTTGAAATTCCTCAGGAGTCAAAATGATCTTTTACTCTCCAACAAAGACACAAAAATGGTATTATTGTTCTTCCTCAAATACCTGAACATCAATAAATTAAACAGTATTTTAATTAAACCATCATTTGTATGACATTTGCTTTAGTTTTTACAGTTATTTAACTTTTTGGGCCAATTATTAATCTTTTTTGTTGGTTTATAAAATATTTCGATTCATTCCCTGCAACAAAAATAAACATTTCCTGTGTTTAGCCAAATGACACAACTTTCCATGAAATTAAAACATATTTTCTGATGAAGATTTGATTTATCCTTTAGTATCTTCAAACACAATCCTTTAGTAAGCTGGCTGCAGCGTCGCACTTTAAGCTAAAGTCATGGCACATTAACGGTTGTTTACATGCTGCATCTCGTGGACCACAGTTTGAGAAAGATTGTTCTAAATCCCCTCTGGCTGATAAACATCTTCTCACCGTCTCTCCCCTGCGTCGTCTGCGCTTCACCTCCGACCTGAAGCAGGTGTCTGTCGCCTGTGGACCACTTCTCCGTCAGATCAGGCTTTCTTCTCGGTTCTCTCTTTTTAAATGGGCAGAGATAATTTACTCCAGGGAGGTTCCCACAATCCCAGAGCCCGAAAAGTACACAACACAGCTAAGTAGTCATGGAGGGATTTGGAGATTTGAGTTTCTCTGATAAAGTTTTCAGAATGAAGGAAAGAATGGTTTCGGACTCTGGGGAGTTCTGGTACTGGCAGGATTTAAGAAGCAACAGGAAAATGATGCATCTTCCAGATGCTTCATGTCCCGCTGTGTGAGGTTTACTGGAATGAGCTGCTCTGACGGCGATACATTATTCATAACTATGTTTTGTGAAACCTCAAACTATTTATCTCTGCCAGAAAATGAAGCATTTTTCAGTACAGGAGCCCAGAACGGACAAACAATGGGCATGACTGTTTCATTGCCATCATCGGTTCATCTGTAAGCCCCGGGTATCGCTGTTAGTTGCAGTCTACAACTTGACCAGCAGATGTCACTAAAGTCTAATAAAAAAAGCTCCTTTTAGTCGAGCCTTAAGCAGCATAAAGTTGGAAAAGAAAATCAAAATTAACTAAACAGCTATGCTCATTTGTTAACAGGGAAAGCAGCTGCTGGTCAGGGAGCAGTCCAGCCAGATCTGTGTGACCTATGACCTTTGGTGAAGCTATTCTCCTCTGCCTCTTCTGCTGAAATCACCAAACTCTTAACTCTTTCTCTCCCCTCCAACCCTGCCAGGTTTGGTCCAGAAGGTCGACCAGCGCCTCCCGGTGGCCAACGAGTACCTGCTGCTGTCCGGTGGCGCCCGGGAAGGCGTCCTGGACCTGAACCCGGAGGACCTGGGCGAGTACGCCAAGGGGGCCGACTTCGACCTGGACTTCACCCTGCTGGTTCCCGCCCTGAAGCTGCACGACCGCAACCAGCCGGTGACCTTGGACATGAGGCGCTCGCCGCCGTGCCACTCCTGGCTGAGCCTGCGCCTCTGCGACTCCAACGTCCTGTCGCGCTGGAGCGTCTGCTGCCAGGAGGAGAGCGGGCTCCCTGCCGAGGAAGACGAGGAGGAGGAGGAGGAGATGGGTGAGAGAGAGAGAGAGCGTGAAAGACGAGCGACTGGAAGGAATAAACAAAGATGAAAGTGTTGCTGCAGATTGGATTGAGCGCATGTTTTCTTTCTGATGCACGACGCTGTGATGCAATTTCAGCTGACAGCCCGCAGCAGACGGGCCGTTTTTCACAATAAAAGCCCTCAGAAAGGTTCTGAGTTCAACTCATGAAGCAGAACTAAGCAGTGGAAAGTGCAAGATAACGCAGCGGTTTGCAGATTACTCCAGAAAATCAATCTGCCGCACGCTGGTGAGGGCGGAGGGGGGAGTAATGACATTTATTGATATGAATCTGTTTAAGTTTTAGCAGTTTGGGACGAAGCGTCAGCTGGATTTTCTGGATATGTAATAACATTTCCTACCAGATTTCAGGGAGCTGTAATTGTCGAGGCAGGGGAGCTGATTAAATCAGGCTCAATGACAGAACGTGTCGCACCAAATGTGTCCCTGAAGGATGAAAACATCCACCTGGGTCGATGGTTCCTAGTGGAATAATTAGATTTTGACACCTTTCTCTCAAAAGTGTTCACACCCCCTGAACCAACACATCCTGTCATGGTGCAAGAACAAACTTTGATGCTCTTTATGACATTTATTTGACAAACACAAAGTAGTGCTGATTGTTAACTGTTAAATAGAAGAAAAATAACATGGGGTTAATGAAATCTGTCAGCTTTGGTAATTGATTCATTAGAGTTCAGCACATCATGCAAAAACCAAAACTTTTATGTAAAATGAACTTTTTTGAGCTGAGTTTCAGTTTTGTCTTCTGATTTTGCTTCATGTCACTTTAGAGAAGGCATGAGCAGTTAAAAACAACAGTTTATGGCAATAATTTGGTTAAAAGGCTTAAAAACGGCATCCATCTTGAAACTGTCATTCTGAAATCAACTTTTCGAGCTTCACATTATGTTACAATGTGAATCAGACCTGAAGTGCTGTTTTGATGCTTTCATGAATGTTTGAGAAACCCTTTAATCACCATGGTACCCATTCAGCTGTCCAAAACGTCTGGTTGGGCCTAGCCCCGCCTACTGGGAGCAGCTCCTCCCGACTCGGTTCCTTCAGACTAGCCAGTAGCAATTAGCAAACACCTCCTGAGCTCATTGTAGGCGCTGCTTCAGTGAAACGCTGGTAAAAATGCTGTTAAAAGGTTGATAGAGGAGCCATGTTGTGATGACTTTCTGAAGGCGGAGTTTCAGAAAGAGCTGGAGCTTCTTAAAGAGACAGAGTCCCAATTTTAATTTGCTATATTACTAAGAAAAAATTATTTTAAGTCATATTCGATAGATGCAGCATTTACTTGATTATGCTATAAAACAGTACGATGTGACTGGAAAACACAACAATACCCTGTTAATTAGTTTATGGGAAATATGAGCATTTCTATGCTCGTCTCCTCACTGAAAGGTTTTCCGGTAACTTGCTGCTCTGCTGTGCAGGTAAAGGCTCCATCCCGTCGCTGGGCTCCCCTCAGTCCCTGGACGGCTGCTACTTCTCGCCCAGCCTGGTGGCGGACTGGTTCTGGGGGGTGGTGAGCGAGGCTGTGGAGGAGCTGAGGCGCAGCCCGCAGAGAGGCATCCCGACCCCGGAGCGGCTGGAGAGGAACGGACCCCTGACCACCATCATCCTCCAGGTACAAAGCCGCTGCTGCTTCCTACACTGAAAATATCATTAAATAAAATAGAAAATGGGACAGTTTTGTTCTGAGATTCAGCAACCTCCATTATTTAAATTCCTCAAGGCAGTTTATCTAAATTATATCTTACTATTTAGCGCCATTTGCACAGGCCAGATAATTATTTGTGTTGGCAACACTTAATTTACTTTTTAATTTTAAAAGTTAAATTACTTCTCATCTGTTTTCTTTTTTCCCTAAACTAAAAACTTGACACTAAATAGTTTAGTTATCATTTTCTCTTTGATATGTATCTTTTACTATCTTAATTACACTGCAAAAAAAGAAAAGAAAATTAACAAGTATTTTTGGTCAAGTTTCTAGTTCATCTTGATGCAATTAAAAAAAGACTAGACTTACTTAAAGGAGACTTTTTAAAAAGATATAACAGCTTGTTTTAAGTCAGTAATTTCTTCTAATTGATGGAAAAAGTTCTAGTTCTATTGGCAGATTATTTAACTCATTTTTTAACTTACTTCTTCTGCAATTTTAACAAATTATTGACTTAAAACAAGCTCCCATAACTTCTTGAAAAGTTATACTAAAATATTTTCTGTAGGAACTAGAGCAATATTACTTGGTGAGCTTTTGTGTTTTTGCAGTGTAAGTACATTTTAGTCAAAAACATGATTTGAAGGCAAACATTCATAATGTCGTCCTCTGAGTCTGATTCTGGTTTCTCTCTGTTGGTTACTTATTTCTTGTGCAAAATGTTTTATTTGTTGATGTTTTCTTGTTTCTTTTAATCAAACCATCTGTCCTTTGACCATTTTGTTTTTTTTCCTGTTTAATTGTCTGAAAACAAAGGATGAAATGTATCTATTGTTCTTATTCCAACACATTTGATTTATGCTGACTGTCCAAAACAAATTAATTAAAACATAAACTGCAGAACGGGACTTTTTTTTTATTTGATCACTTGATTCCAACAGTTCTGTGTGGGCGTTACCAGGGCAATGAAAGCACATGTGTGTGTGTGCGTGTGTGCGTGCGTGTGTGTGTGTGTGTGTGTGTGTGTGTGTGTGTGTGTGTGTGTCCGTGTCCTTCCTGCAGGCGGGCTCCAGCAGGGTTCTGTACGACCTGCTGCCGGTGGTGTCGTTCCGGGGCTGGCCGGCTGTGGCCCAGGGCTGGCTGACGGCCAACCACTTCTGGGACGGGAAGATCACGGAGGAGGAGGCCATCTCCGGGTTCTACCTGCTGCCCTGCTGCTCCCCGCTGGGCGGCCGGCCCGACCGCGAGTGGAGGCTGGCCTTCTCCCGCAGCGAGGTCAGGAGACGCCCACGCCGTCTTTCTCACACCAGATCCATCAATGTTTAGATCACAGCGCTCGAGGTCGCGAACGCGGTTGTTTCTGCTCCTCGAAGGTGCAATAAAACGTTTGATTACATATGGAAAACACATTTACAGTTTCTCATTGTCTGAAGTAAAACCAGATAAAACTTCAATTATAAAAAGCACTTTTTTATATTATCACAACACATTATTAATATAAATGATACTAAATAACAGTGAATTAAAACGGTTGTTTTGTCTGTAATGTGTGGTGATGGAAACACTCAAAACTAACCTTGAAAAGTTCTTGAATTTTCTGAGGGAAACTTGTGGAAGTCCTGACTTTAACCCGGCTCCTGCGTGGTTCTGGTCCAGGTCCAGCTCAAGAAGTGCATCCCGTTCCCGATGGCGCAGGCCTTCCAGGCGGCCAAGGCGGTTCTGTCCCGCATCCTGGCCCGAGCCCGACGCCCCCGGCCGCCTCCTCCTGGGTCTGCTGGACGACCTGGCGCACTGCATCCTGGGTAAGAACTGCCCCAACTACTTCCTGCCACAGTGCAACATGCTGGAGCACCTGAGCGACGGCCAGGCGCTGCTGGTGGCCAGGAAGTTGGCCCATGTGCGTTCGGACCCCAGCGAACACCTGCGGGCCGCCCTGGACCAGGCGCGGCAGGCGGGCCAGCTGAAGAAGGAGCTGTCGGGCGGCGCCGCCAACGGACACGGTTCGCCGGGACTCCACCCGGCCAACGGCATCATCTCGCCGTCAGAGGACAAGCTGGCGCAGCGGCTGCAGCAGCTGGTGACGGAGAACCCCGGGAAGTCCATCTCGGTCTTCCTGAACCCCGACGACGTGTCGCGGCCGCACTTCCGCATCGACGACAAGTTCTACTGAGAGTCTGGAACCGGAACCCTGCTGCTGCGTTAAGGCAGTATGTCACTTTTATACAAATATTTGTTAAAACCGTCATCATGTTGTGACAGTTTCTGAGACAAATAGTCAAGATTGTTTCAGTGCAAACAAGAAACAACCAATCGGAGCCCGGAGGCGGGTCTTAGTGCTGTCAATCATCCTCGTGTCCACTCTCTACTACAATACAGCCCATCGTGAATGCTAAAGCTAGAATTATGATGTCACTCTAAACAAAACTGGTTAAAACTGATGAGAAAAAGAAACAGAAATTATTCACATTCTTTTAATTATGTGATTTATTTCAACAAGTCCATCGATGACGGCAGATAAACGGTTTTCCTGAGTTGTTTTTCCGCCATTCGGACATTTTGCGAATGGCGAATGGTCAATCAATCATGAGGTTGATTGATTGACAGCGCTAAGACCCTCCTCCTGGCTCTGATTGGCTGTTTTTGTTCTTGAGCATTTCTTCAAATTATTGGTCTCACACAACGGTGACAGTTTTAACAAATATGTAAAAAAAAATAATTTAATTAAAAGTTACACACTCCAACTTTAAGTCTTAAAACCAAAACAAAAACATTTCCTCCTGAAAACAGGCGTCCAGTTAATCTGCTGTTGCCACGGCGACGGTCGTCTCCTAACGAGCTGGCCTTAAGGAGACCGAACAGCTGTAGCCTGGACGTGAAAACGCCTGTGTTGGTCGTTTGTTTTTGATTGTTTGTTTGTTGATTTTGTTTATTTTTTAAGCGAGAACCAGAGACTGTGTGTTCATGTCTGCCTTAGGGGGTCCGAACACGGCGAAGCCGCCACAGAACCCTCCCGACTCGCTCCGTTTCGTTTCACATCGCAGCGGCCGACGGATGAGTCAGAAGAAAACGAGCTGATGAAACAGATTGTAACTGCAAAGTCTGCGAGAAAAGAGTCTCTTGTTTGTTTGTTTTTCTACTTTCCTGTTATTTTACACTCGGTTTGTGCGACGGTTTCGTTGACTTCTCTCAGGTATGCACAAAGTTTCCTGTTTTTCTTTCCTGTTTTTAAAGCCTCTAATGACGTTTCGCGTCTTCCAAAGAGCCGCAAATGAATTGGTCTCACAAAGCAGAAGCGCTGCAACCAGAATATGAAGGTCGATTTTCCTCCTTCACAGTAAATTTAGTCAGTTCATCTCCAAGGAATCAGCAGAACAAATCAACTTCCTCCAAAGACGAATAAACACTCCTTTCCTTTCAGGTTTATTTTGATTTCAGGTGATTAGCTTTTTATTGTTTTGATCAATTTAAGCTGCTCTACAGAGAAACTTTAAGCTAAAAATATGACCTATTAGCTCTAAAATGTACATCGTATTGGGGCAGATAAAAAAATATTAATCACAGTTTTGCCAAAAAACTCAATAGATACAGCTCAAACGTTCTAGGAAAAACAATTAAATATCTGAGCGTGAAAAGTTTAAAATTTGCTAAGAAAAACTGAAATTTTAAGATTAATTTCTATTTTTAAGGAAAAAAAAAAAGGTGGAAATTTCTGAGTTTCCAAGATTTGGGTGTTTGGCTTTTTTCTGGAATTTAATCTAAATTCTGAAGTTTTTTTTTTACAATTCTGACTTTTTTCTTCTGAGATTAAAATCAGGATTTCAGCTTTAAATGTTTTCTCAGAATTTTGACTTTTTTTTGTTTTCTAATTTTGACTTAACGTTTCTGAGATTTGAGTCAGAATTCAAACTTTAATCTCATAAACCAGATTTTTTGTTGTCAGTATTCACTTGTTTTCTGAAATTGATCGACTATCAATGAAATAAAAAGTAATGGTACACTAATTAACCCTGCAGTGATGCAGAACAGGCTCTGGTACGCTACAGTACTGTGCAGAAGTTTTAATCCGCTCTACATTTCTTCATATATTTGTTTCCAAGTAGCAAATTATTTTAACAATATTTTCTTACAGTTTATTTTTTCTTTGAGCTTTGGCAGCTTTCTTTAAATCCTGACTGAATGGAGTTTCCCACAAAGTGCCCAATTTCTGCTCATATCTCGGTATTTTTGACACATCTGTTCGCTTCACGTTGGACAAACTTTGCTTCTTTTTGAGACTCGACGGATTCGGATAATCGTCCCGCGTCTCCTCTGCTTGGTTGGTCTCTCTTAATGAGCGTCATGCGTCTTGTAAATGAGCGGATGTGTCTCCCAGATGCTGCGCGGTGAATTATTTCCCCCTCAGTGCGTTCATGCCGGTTGGACAGAGACATTCATACCTTCTTCTGGAAAAACAAACCTGTTTTTAAAGCAAAAACGTCTTTTTTTCCCCCCTTCGTTTTATTTTCTAATAAAGGAAAAAACGAACCTTTTGACTCTTAAATTTGCCCAACGCTCTGCTTATGCTGCTGCAGAGGAATTAATTTAAGCGTTTTTTACTCTGTAAATGACTCAGTTTTAAATACTAACTCTGAACCAGTGGCAGAGCAGGGTACGATGACTGAAGTGTCCGCATGACGGTGGTCGTTTGTTTGTTTTCGGTGAATGTTCCCTCACTGGACTTTATTTGTAGCATCTACTAACACAGATGTGCGAACTACTGAATTGTTCCGTTTTTTTAACGGTAACTGAAGCGGATGTAAACCAAAGCGTGATGTTGACACGGTACGGAATGTTTTCAGCACTTTTGCCCCCTGAAAAAACATTAAAAATATTCAGATTAATGAAATGACTAATGAAAGGATTCATCACTGTAAAAAAAACAAAACAAGTAAATGTGTTGGGTTGCAGATCAGACACTGGAAATGATGGTTTATTTTTGCTTGATTTGTACGCTTAAACTCTCTGAGGTGTTTGAAATGGTGTAAATGCAGATATGCAATCAGGTGGAGACGCCGGTCGTTTACAGACCCGCTGGAGCAGAGCGGGAATTTACTGCTGTAAATAAAAATTAAAGGAGCGGAGAGGCTGATTTATGTTGAACTATTGCACGGCTTTGCAGAAAGAGGAAAAAGAGGAGCAAATTTCTGCCGAAGAAAACACACAAGAGTTTTCCAGAAAGAGATTGAAAAGACAGGAAATTGCTGGAATAAACTTAGAACAATTTTGAGAACAATTTCTAGAAATTTTTTTAAAAATTATGAGTTAAAAGAACTCAAATTTTGAGATCCATTTCACTTTTGTTTTTCAGTTTAAAGAGTCAAACATGATCTAATTTCTGACATTTTCCAGAAACAACCCAGGAGTTTGAAGTCAATGTGGTAGAAAAAACTCAAACTCCAAAATTAATCAGATAAATTTTCTAGAAGAAACATTTTAGAGAAATTATGGAAATTTCTGAGTTTCAACTCAAGTTTTTTTTTCTTGAAAATGTGAAATGAATCTCTAAATTTGTTTTTTCTAGAAAATGACAGGTTTGTTTTCGGCATAAATTTAAACTTTCTTCCTCTTTTTTCTTTCTAATCCGCCGTCGCTACATGAATCTTAAAGAAACGTTGATGAATCTGGATTCGTAGCAAACTGAATGTATCCGTCATTTCCCTGTTTTTTAAGAACATCTGGACTCAGTCGCTCTGCTGTGTGGAAACCCAGCTCCACATCTGGCCTCATCCTGGGTTCCTCCTCCTGTTTTTTGTAAAAACTGTTGACTGATGATTCTTTTGCTATCTTTGTTACTGCTCTTTGTTTCCCGGGGGTTTATATTGATTGATGTGTGAGCTTTAGCATGAAATAAATCACTATATTTAAAGCTATGTGGTCAGAATGTCACTGCAGCTCCATGAATTGGCCAACAGAGGGCGCCACAGGACAGCAGTTGGCAAAAGGAACTGATCCAGGATCTGATCATCTGAGCTGAGGTAAAAACACTTTTTCTACCTTCTGGACCAATAAATCTGTTTAGTGGGTCAAATATAGAGAAAATAATCAGCAAAAACTCAGGATGAAAAGTAAACACACCCTTAAACGAACAGTTTTAGGTTTTGATGTGAAATAAAGTTACGTTAAAACAAGGATTTTATCCTTTAGCTAAAGTTTGGAGACGTGAATCAAAATCTATTTTATTGACCAAGATTGTGTCCATTAACATTCTTATATTGTAGAATAATATGAACGCTTTATATGCAATAAAATATGTTTTTGCTGTAGTTTCTTTTTATTCCTTATTCCTTGTTTTTAAGGACTGAATAGAAATCAGGTTTATTTGTGCAGCGGATTTCAAAGTTCCCTGTATGATAAAAACAATACAATAGAAACATTGTAATCCAGATTAGATTTAATAAGCAATTCTAACCACATGGTTTTTAGTCTGGATTTAAAGGAACTCTGGAAGTTTTTTCCAGGTTTCTGGGTCATAGAAGCCAAATGCTGCTGCTCCAGGTTTGGTTCTGAGGCTGTAGAACCAGAACCAGAAGACCTGAGAGGTTCTGGAAGGCTTGTCTTCAATCTGAGTTGGACTCTGAGTAGATGGAGACCAACATGATTCCTCCATAACGCTCCAAACTGAAGCTTAACAACAGGTAAGATACTGACTGCTGATTACTCCAGAGACCGACGGAGGATTAGGGCCTAAAAAGAAAGAAGATTATGAGAATAAAGTCAAAATAGTCCAAGAAAAAGACTTGATGTAACGAGAATATAGGCTAACATAATGAAAATATTCAAAATAGTATGAGAATGTAATGAGAATAAAGTTAAAATAATGACAATATTAGTAATAAGTTAAGAAAAAAAATTACAAAATAATGTTGAAATATTAAAATAAAAATAAAGTTGAAATTCTAATAGTTGAAATAATCAGGCCAAATTAGAATGAAAATAGTCCATAAATAGTCCGTAAAATTATAATTATGACTATGACTATGACATAACTATGACTTTACTCTCATGTTTCCATGGTTTTTATTTTCTTGGTTTGTCCCTGATACTCCGTCGCTCTGCAGAAACACGCTTGAATAAAAACAGTGATTTCTTGTTTTCCCCAAACTGAAGCGTAACTTCCTGTCTTTCTGCCATCTTGGCTGCTGTCCTTCCTGTCCGTCTCAGCGTCGTCTCCTCTGTTCGCTTTCTTTGTTTCTGCGTTCAGGGAGCATTAATCTCCATTACTGCGTCGCGTGTCGCCGCCTGCAGGGAGCAAGATAGGAGGACTAAGCAGGAGAGGGAGCCCAGCGTGCGCCTCTGCAGAGTGAGTCTCATCACCCTGAAAGTACCGACCCGTTTCTGTGAGACCCGAGTCGGGGCCAATCGTGAAATTCGAAAACAAATTCGAACAATTGAAAGTGGGTTGGATGAATCATCTGTTCCTCCAGGGCTTTGGCCTCCTCAGCCTCCACTTCTGCCAACATGGTGCCAAACCTTTTGCTCCAGCTTTGATTTGTTACTATTAATTAAATAATAGTAAAAGAAAAAAGCTGGATCACATTTTCGCCAGTCGTGCACGCTGAGCTAAAACGAATCCGTCTTTTCCGGAGGAAGTTTTTTAAACAAACCTCCAAAGATCGGAATATAAGGAGCAGCAAAGCTGCCAAAATGATTTCTGTTTCCATTGATTTTATAGCTGGATGTTTTTGTTGCTTTGAATTAAAACCTTCAGCGTTTTTCACATCTTTTCCTGGTTCCAATGGCATTTATTTCACTTATAACATGAGAAAATGTCTGGATATAAGTGAAATACTGTGCCAAGAACAAGAATTCGTCTTTAAATAAATAAATTATTCAAAAAAAAAGAATTCAATATTTAAATGAGTATTTATTTAAAGAAGTAATTATTTATAAAAAAAAAAAAAAAAGAAATACAGGCTGAAATATTTTGCTGTAAAGTTACTTGGAAATTCTGAAGGCAAGTCAAATAAAGTAATAAATAAATATATCTCAATTAATATAAAAGTAGAAAATACACAGAAACAACTGGAATGTTAAGAAAAAGTCAACATTTATAAATACTCAATTCTGGATATTTAAATCAGAAATTTTTCTTACAAATATGTATAAATAATAAATTAATATTCTGAAAATAATACAGTATATTTATTTAATATGATTTATATTCTATTTAAATAAATATAATATATATATATTATTTATAAATATTTGTTATTGAGACATAACTAAATGGTCACGCCGTCACACAGTCAGTTTTATTGAAACATTCAGTGAAATCTGCGGTAAAATGAGTCAGGAACATGTTTTTGTTTGGTTTTAATGTTTGTTCCCCTCCTGTTCCCTTTCGCTCCTTGTCTCCTGAATTATCCCTTCGTTCTGATTTCCCTCCACAGGCAGCTGCTGCTGATGCAGCTCTCCCTCCCTCCTTGTCTGTCTCTCTGTCTGAGTTTTTATTTCGTTTTCTCCTCCCGCCGTCTCCCAGAAAACCAGGATGAAGGATGCAGAGGAGGAAACGTTAAACTCAGGCGGAGGCGGCCGTCACTTTGCAGATTATTAACCCCAGCTCAGGTTTACATCCACTATCTAAAGTATGGCACTTCATTCACTAATCTCTCGCTCTTTCTCTTCTTCTGAACATGCAGTTCAAAGAGCTGCGCGCTCCTCCCTTCCTGTTCCCACATTAATTAAATCTGCATGTAATTACTTTCGTCAAGAAGGGGAATCTGAGACGAGCGGGGAAATTGGTCAAGGCCTCGCTATCTTTGAAGTGAAATTACTTGAGCAAACTAGACTGTAACAGAACATAAAGATGTTTCTGCCGCTTTATCATCTGGCAGGCTGAGCTGGAAGTGGCAGAAAATGTTTACTGTCTCTTTAAGAAAAAACACCTGCATGCTCTTTCACATTTTTTGCAACATGTCTTTTTAAAATCACAGTTTTCAATGTATTTTAATATCTAAATTTGGGCTGATATTAATATTGCTTTCATGGCCGATAACTGATATTTACTGATATTATATATATATTTAGGGCTGCACAGTGGCACAGTGGGTAGGGCTGTTGCCTTGCAGCAAGAAGGTCGTGGGTTCGATTCCCGGCCCGGGGTCTTTCTGCACGGAGTTTGCATGTTCTCCCTGTGCATGCGTGGGTTCTCTCCGGGTTCTCCGGCTTCCTCCCACAGTCCAAAAACATGACTGTCAGGTTAATTGGCCTTCCCAAATTCTCCCTAGGTGTGAGTGTGTGTGTGCATGGTTGTTTGTCCTGTTTGTCTCTCTGTGTTGCCCTGCGACAGACTGGCGACCTGTCCAGGGTGACCCCGCCTCTCGCCCGGAACGCAGCTGGAGATAGGCACCAGCAACTCCCGACCCCGTTAGGGAGAAGGGTGACGGAAAATGGATGGATGGATGGATATATATATTTATCACTACGTTTTGACAATTTCATAAGAGCAGTGGCTCATTTAAATAAGAAACAATTAAAAATCACACGTTTGTTCACATGATAGGTCATTATAAACACTCAATGCCGTCATACTCCTACCACTTCCTGTCGTCTTATTTGTCGTTTCTGCCAGTGGTAACATCCGGTTGTTGATTATGTGACTCCTGTGATGTCACCTGGTACTTTATTAGTCTCTAAATTGGCCTGACTGTGTTCAGGTTTGTGTGTCTCTTGTTTCTGTTAATGTTTTTTAATGTGAATCAAAATTCATTTCTCACAACAACAAAAAATAAATTCTGACGTTCCCAGCCTCTGGTAGGGTCTGTGCCTTACCAGGGGAACAAAACCTCCATTTTCTGTCTCCATTTTTCTGAGATGTGAGGCTCATGCAGGTAAAGGAAATTAATGAATTAATATTCCTTATGAGAATCCATCTGGACGGGGAACCGCTCGTACACTCCAGTGTCTCTTAAAACTCCAGATGTTGTCTAATTAAAATGTTTCCATTTCATCGTTTTCCACCCATAGTTTTAACGCCTCATTAAAGATGGCGGACGCCTCCGTTGTTTGTGCATTTTTCCCACCACAGGCTTGTCAAGGCGTCTTCTCTTCCTCCACACTAACCTGCCGTCGACATCCACTTCGTTTTCCTCCTTCCTCCCTCTCTGTGGGGGGGCGGAAAATGAGCGACGCTCCAGCAGAGAAGATGAATTTATTCCTGCACTTAGTTTAATGGAACAGCTGATAATCACTATGTTTGTTTGCGCTGCGAAATTATTTCAAAATCTCCCCATTTATTCCTCTCCTCCTCCCTGCCGCTCTGTCGTTCTGCAAACTTCCTCCAGCATATTTTATTATTATTATTATTATTGAAAACAGATGTTTTACATGACAGATAAAGCTTAACTAATGTATTGAATAATCTGTTTTATCTGAATGTATTTTGCAGGTAATGAAATTAAATCGAGAAGAAAAATATTGTAGAAGAAAATCCTCGCCTTCACATGACGACCATTTATGTCTGTGCAGATATTTTCTGTATTTAATCGGTGCAGAGGCTTCGTCTGTTCATTATGAGTCTCTCCTGCAGAGCCGATATCTGGGCTGCAGGAAATGCATTTCAGATAAGATTTAAGAAGGCAGGTGATCCATTTTTATGAGCAGCTTTTTCCCGCCTGTGTTGGAGCAACAAGACGGGAGGAAGGAGAGATGAGCTGATCAGAGAAATCTGCACAGTAGGGCAGAGATTTTCTCAAAAGTTGTAACATGTTGCTTTTTTTTATCCATTCCTCTTTACTTTGCTCCCCATAAATAAAATATCACTATGAATGTTGTGATTTTTGAGGGTTTCAGATGTTTATCAACAGACTTGATATTGAGTGTTCCAGAAAACTAACACTTAGAGCACGGTGGTGGCAGCATCATGCAAGGGAGATGCATTTCCTCGATGTGTTTCGATTGGTTTTAAACGTCAGTCTGTAGAAAACAAAAACATATCTTCAATTAGAATTGGAGCATACAAGTTCACTTTTTACAATTTTGGAAATTTTCTGAGTTTGAAAAGTTGAAAAATCTTTACTTTTGAATTTCTGAAATTAATCTAAAAAGTCTGAGTCATTTTTGTACAAATTTACAACTTTTGGAGTTCAGAGAATTTCCAAGTTTCTTTTTTGAAATGTGTGAAATTAATCTAAAAATATTTCAGTTTTTTCTCATAAATTTACAGCTTTTCTAGTTCAGAGAATATCTTTGTTTTTTGAAAATATCTAAAATTATTCTCAAAATTTGAGAGTTTTTTCTAGAAATTTAAAATGTTTCGAGTTTGGAAAAGTTTATTCTTGAAAATTCCAATTTCAAGAAAAAAGTGATAAATCTACACAAGAAAACTCGTAAATCTTTAGATCAACTTCACATATTTTCAAGAAAAAAAAATTCTGAGCTGAGAAAAATCAAAAAACTTTTGGAGCTCAGAAGTTTTTTCTTCAAAATATGTGAAATTGGATGTAATTTTTCTTTGGAAATTTCTGACTTTTCAAGCTGAAAGAATTTTCTTGAAAATTTCTGACTCTTTTTCTGGAAATGTTTTCCTCCTTCTTCCCAGTAAATGGATCTCTGGATGCTGCCAGATTCCCTGTCGGTGTTTTTGTTTTCCTGCTGTCGGACGGCCGTCGGCTGCAGGCGGAACATGTGCTGCTTTTTGTCGCGGCCGCTCAGCCCTGCTGTCCGTCAGCGCCGGGCCTGACGGAACCGAGCCACGGATCGCTGCCTGGACGACGGAGCAGACGAGGGACTGAGAGCGGCTCATGTCTTCCTCACCGTAGGATGAGTCATCTACTGCGCTGTGAATGAAACGGGACGGGGAGGGGACGCCTGCAGGGAGGAGGAGAAGAAACAGAGTTTCTGTCAATGAGAGAGGGAGGAGGAATGGAGGGAGGAGGGATGGAGGGATGGAGGGATGATGATGATGTCAGAGGGAGAGAAGAGTGGATGTGATGAGGAAACAGCTGCTGGAGGAGAACAATTCAACCAATCAGATCCAAACAGGGAGGAGGGAAGGAAAGAAGGAAGAGAATTAGGACACAATGAGGGTCAGAACAGAGGCAAGGAAGGAAGGGAGCGAGGAGAGTATTAGGATATAATGAAGGAAGGAAAAACAAGGAAGGAAAGGACAACAAAAATAAAGAACAGAGTGAAGGAAGGAAAGACAAAGAAAAGAATTAGGACACAAGGAAGGAAGGAATGAAGGAAAATCAAGGAGAGAAGGACACAAAAAAGGAGAGAACAGAGGAAATGAAGAAAAGGGGAAGGATACAGAGGAGGGAAAAGGAAGGGAGGGAAATAAGGATGCAAGGAAGGAAAGACAGTAAAGGAAGATAATTAGGACACAACTTCCTTACCTTCTTTCCAGAGGTAAGGAAGGTAGGACACAGAGAGGAACAAAGGAAGGAAGTAATGGGTAGGACACAAAGAAGGAAAGGCACAAGAAGGGACAAAACAAGAGGAGGGAGTAAGTAAGGATGCAAAGGGAGGAATGAGGGAAGGAAGAGAATTAGGACACAATGAGGATGAGAACCGAGGTAAGGAAGGAAGGATGGAGAGAAGGAAACAGTCAAAAAGAAGGGACACAAGGAACAGATGAAGTTAGGACACAGTGAAGGAGAGAACAAAAGGACAGAAGGAAGAGAGGAAGAGAGGTAGGACACAGAGCTACAAATTTTTAACAAATTTCCAAAAAGTCGTGGAAATTTCAGACTTCCAAATGTCAAAAAGGTCAAAGCAATTTTTTACTTTCCAAACTCAGAAATTTTCACCTTTTTCTAGAAAATATGAGATTAATTTATAACTATCTGAGTTTGTTTTGGCAGATATTACTTCCTATTTTCTGTCTACAGCGGCTGTAATATACCATCTTATCTTTAACGCTGACTGTGCGTTTAGAGGTCAGAGATCAGCATCACAGGGTTACATTCTCCGCTCTGATTGGTCAGTTCCTGGGTTTCCCTTCCTTTATCCTTTACATGACGGAGAGGAAACATCCCTTTGACGCTCGTCTTTTCCTGCCGCCTCAGCTAGACGGATGTTCAGTTCACCTCCGCTGTGAAGGTCGGAGGAGGCGTGGCGAGTGATCCTCCGTCATTTAAGGCAGAGCTGCTCATCCACGACCTCTGCAGAGGTCACCGCCGCAGTCCCAGAAGCCCCCAGGCCTCTGAAGGAGCATCGATCACCACCAGCCTCTGTTCTCACACCCAGATGCTGTGAGGACAGCAGTGGCCACCGCTTTTATCAAGGTACTGCTGTTCCCACAAACGATAATCTCAGTAAAAACTCATCATTTTGTGTTTGAATTCTTCTTCTTTTTCGTTTTGTTTTTCTGGGCTGTCGGAAAAATCCGGGTATTTTTTCCGTCCTTTAGTAGAGATTTAACACAAATCAGTAACACGGCCTCCAAGCTAGCTAAGCTAAGCTAGGCTGGTGGAATGAACTGACTCTTTCTGTCTGTGGTTACCTAGCAACTCACTCATTCTGTGGTTACCTAGCAACGACCTAGCGACTGGGCAAAAAGACACAATTGTCTGATTGATTTTAGGACGTGGGACTGGGAGCTCTAACCAAAGTCTTCGTCTTACTGGTCTTAACTGGTCTTAACTGGTCTTGAGTTGTTTCCATTGACCATAAAATTGCACAATTTAATCTTTTGAAAATAAAATTGCTGAACTCAAATACGGCAATTTGGGGGGGAAAAAAAAAAAAGTTGTTTCTTTGATAAAAAGTTTTGGAAGTTGATTTTCAAGAAGATCACAGGAAACAGATGGAGGATAAAAGTGCTGGATGTTTTTAAATAACTTATGAAATGAACAAAATTATTACATGTAATTTTAATTGTGCTTCTTATTTAAATGGAAACACCTCAATTGCAAAATTGTATTATTATTTTTTAATATTTGCGGAAAATTGAGAAGGTTTTGCGTATATTTGTAATGTGAACAGCTACAAATTCAAGAGAAACACAGGTGGATGTCATCAGCATAGATATGACAGCAAACATGATGAAACGAAAACTGTAGTGGGCCCAGAACTGAGCCTTGTGGAACTCCACAAGAAATTTTCACCCCTAAAAGTGCCGCAGTTGGAGGAGAACGTAAAGTTTAGCTGAGCCTGGTCAGCCAATTGGACGAAATTAAAGGCAAAGTCCCCATGTTTCTTAAACGCCACACATCCCAGGAAGCTGTTTTTCACAGCGGAGGCTAAACGTTTCTGCAGTTGCAAGGTTAAAAACGTCAAGTCCAAACCAAACACAGATGCTGCCGTGTAGATTGCAGGATTCGTGCCTCCCAGCTCAGCGTTATATAGAGCTGCACACATTACTGTAGCTCAACCCAGCAGAAGCTGAAGCCATCTTCTGGCGATAACGGCTAATATGCTTATGCTAATTTATATTTTACTTTCTAGCCTTCGCACACAAAAATAGCAATGAAGTCCAAACGGGCTGCAAGTTTAGACCAATAAAAACCAAATCTGGGCTCATAGAAAATGATAATCAGAATAAAAGCAGCTGCTGTTCAGTGAATTGAGCTGATTTTCTTTCTGTAAAACAACAGAAATGTTATGATGAATTAACCCTTTAATCTGAATGAACCTAAAATAAACTCAACGTTAATGTTTTCAAGACTTTGATTTCTGTGACATAAACAGAGCAGATGCTAATTTTTCCTGAGCTTTTGCTACATCTGTTTCACCCCAAACAATAAAACCTGTTCATCAAGAACTGATCCATTATTTTATTTTGAATTGCCTTCATATTCTGAATTTCATTGTTTATTTCTTCTCTCGTAGGTTTTCAAGGCCGACTTTGTAACTGTCTTTATGTGACTCTGAGGGTCCTGGTCCGAATCCATCACCACACCCAGATTTCAGAAGTTTCTAGCTTTAAAAACTGAAAAAGATGAAGGAATATTTGTTGTTTGAACTACAAAAAGGCATTTATGAGGAAATCACTAGTATTTTTGATTTTAGCCGTTTAAAAGCAGCTGTGAAAACCAGAGAGCCACTTGTACTGGAGCTAATTAGGTTAATTTATTGTGTTGTTTAAATGGTAAAGGTTAAACAATGACCGAATGAGATCACTGACTGCACACACACAGGAGACCTGCAGCAATAAACAATCGGCTTCCTGTCTGGATGCTGCGGACACTGTAAAAATCACCGTATGACTTAAGACTGCAGCTTTATTCGCCTCACGTTTTAATGTTCGGCCGCCGCTCAGGGTTTACAGAGGAGCATCCTCATTCATAAAGGCTAATCCTATTTATTAAATCCCTACATACAGTATGAAACAAACTTATTAGCATGCATACGGGGGGAGGCATTTTAAAACAGAACATTATGCACTTTAATACCATTAAAGGTTGGAAATTAATGAGTTACATCATCTATAAATAAATAAAATATCACAAATGATAAGAATAAGCGGCACTCAAGAGAGCTTTATGTTTAAGTGGGACAAAACCAAAGTTTATTTGTGTGTAACAAAGAAATGGAATAAAAATCTTCCCTTCCAGCCCATTTTCAGCTGCAGAATAATAAAAAAAAATCAGCTTTGAAAGCTCCCGTCCCTCTTTTCTCTAGTGTGGATCATGGCAGACTAATCTCAATCTGTTTCGCTGTGATATCACACAACGGCTCCACGGCCCGGCCGGCGCCAGCCTGCTTGGCTCGCCGCTCTGCCAGCCGGCATCGGCGCACAAAACGCCGCTCCATCGAGGCCGTCCTTTGGCGGCGTCCAAACACTCCAGTCTGCAGCGACTAAACTGTGTCTAAGCCTCCACTTCTGCTTGTCGTCTCCATTTCCAAGAGCATCGCTTTGACATTTCCCTCAAACTTTGCTGCCTTCGCTGGCGAAACCAGCTCAGAAATGAACATAAACACATCTGAAAAGAAGTCAAATATTTATATCAAATACTGTTTCTTTGTTCTTTTTCAAATAAATTTCAATGAAAGATCACATTTAATCTTAATTTTTTCTTTCACCAAAAAATTTACACACACTAAAAAGTATTTTTATTTTGAGAGAAAAATACTTTTAAAAGTATTTTTAAGATAAAAAAGTATTTCTTCTTTTAAAAAGGAAAAAAATATTTATTTTTATACACTTCTTTCTAAAATAATTTATGAAGAAATTTGTGACTATTTATAAGTTTCTTCATAAAAATAAATACATTTATTTTTATAATAAATGTCTTTTTATTTTAAATTTTGTACTAAGAGAAAATAAATTCTATTTAATTTGGTTAATGGAATAATTTTTGTATTTTATTTATTTATTTTTTTTTTTTAAGTTTTCATTTTTGTTGCCAGTAAAAAAAAAAACCCAGGCCATGTAAATTTAAAAAAAAAAAAATATATATATATATATATATGTTTTTTAAAAAATAAGGGAACTATCTACCTTGTTTTTTTGTTTTATAAATTTTTTCCTGAGCAGATAAAAAACCAATAATCACAAAATATTTTCTGTTTTACGTTGGAAAAACAATAAGGCGACCAACTTTAGCTTTTTGACCCTTTTTGCATAAAGTTTGTGCTCTGCTCCTCAGCAGCAGAGAAAGGGGTGCACTTACTTTTTCACTGAGATTGTTCTGACCAGAATCGTTTTATTCTGTCAAGCTCAGTGAAACGATTTAAAATACAACAACAGTTTGTAAGTGCAGCAGCCCAGGAAGGACGTCTTTTAGGAAATTTTCATTAAAAGCTTTAATCTCTAATTAACATTCTGAGCTCTGCAAAGTATTAAAAAGGAACATCAGAACGAGATTAAGGTGAGCACACCTCTGAAATCTCAGTCTTTTCCAGAGCGCGCCTTTGGAAACGTTGCAACAGTTAAAGTTTTCACAGCGGAGCTGCAGTCAAGACCTGCTTCACGATGATTCAATAAACCTTCACAAACGGAGCTTTTTTAAATGGAAGACACCAAGTTAATGTCGAATTACTAGAATAGAAACAGCAAAGTGACAGGAAAATGGAAAACAGAAGAAGAAAAACAGAAAAACATTAAAAGACTTGCAACTAAGTAGAATAATTGTAAAAAAAAAAATAAATAAAAATAGTGCTACATATTCGTGTGTTTTTGTGCATGAAATCCAGATTATTTGCAAGAAATTTAAATAAATTTAAATGAACAGCTTTTAATTGAACTTTGTCTTATTTCAAGTGTACTAAGATATTTACATTAGAAACTAAACCATAAAAAAAACCTTATAGTGGCAAATAAGCCCAAATCATGACCTTCCCACCTCCATGCTGTATTATAATGCAGTGGTAAAATTCTCATGTATTTTCCAGGCACAAGTTGCCACTTTAATCAAGTAACTGTGATTAAATAATGACTTAAAAGATATTTTACTTTATTTAACGCCTTGAAATGGGGCCTCTGTCTCTTTAAAATAACAATTGAGAAGTAGCTGCTTTAACGAGCTCAACAGATGTTCTGGGTGTTTCATTTCTCAAACATGCATGAAAGAGCCAAAGCAACACTCCGGATAAGGTTTTGATCTGGCATTATAACACGACGTTGATTTTTATGATGCTGCCCCTTTAAAAAGGTTAAAGCAAATTGTCAAACAGTGCAGTTTGTTTCCTGTTTCCTCTCTGTAGCGACCGGATCTGGTTTGGGTCTGAGCTGCACAGGGATAGTTTGGTATCTCCACCAGACAGCGGCTCGGGTCCGTCCTCCTCCATGTCTTCGCCGCTTCGGCTCCTGGAGAATTCAAAGCTGCTTGCATTTCTTCCTCCCCTGCTTTCTGTCGGTTCGGATGGATCTTTTCTCTTTTTTTTTTGCGTCCCTTGTCAGCTTCCCTTCCCTCATCTTTCTGTTTTTGTCCTCTCCTCCTTTCATCTCCTCTCAAGTCGTCCCCTGTGGAGCCGCAGAGTTCTGTCTCAGGACATAATGTCAGTGTCTCCTGGCCTCGGTCCTGTCAGGTCCTCTCTTCCCGTTTTTACCCGCCGCTCATGACTTCAGACTTCTTGTCTGTGATTCTGCTCACTCATGAATATTCAGAACACACAAACAGACAATGTTTACGACGCCGGCCGGTTTGGAAAAGATTGACTGCTTCTCAGATGGAGGCACCGCTGCGCCTGCAGTAAGACGCAGGTCTGATCCTCCGGATGTAAATCAGGAAAAAAAACGTTGTCAATATTCCGCTATAGTAAAAAAACACCCACACAATTTCCAGTTGGACTGTTTTTATATATTTGGCGCAATAAGAAAACCTTTGTTGTCCGGCGTCCAGACAAACAGACTAGCCAGTAGCTAATTGCTACTGGCTAGTCTGAAGGAGCTGAGTGGGGAGGTATGTTGCCACAGAAGATTGAAGGATTTATGAAGCATGCCTGAAAGAATCAAAGCAACACTCGTCTTGTTCTTTATCACTGAATTCACTCACTTTAGCTCCAAACTTTAGGTTCTCCTCCAACGGTGCCACTTGAGTTCCACAAGGCTCTGTTCTGGGCCCCCTGTAATTTAAATTTTACATTATCCTGTATTTTTATCAAACTTGCTAATAACATCCGACTGTATCTCTCGTTTAAGCTACACCTTGTCATGAATGACAAACTGTGTTTCCATTATAAATGAGTGCAAAACTTTGTTGATATTCCGCTAAAGTAGAAAAAGGACAATTTCACAAGTGCTGTGTTTCCATTAAATCAGGGGTGTCAAACTCAAATACACAGTGGGCCAAAATGTAAAACTTGAACAAAGTTGCGGGCCAGCATTGAACAAATGAACCTTTTAATATCAGAATATCTGTTTACATAGGTAAAAGACAAACAGGTCTGTCTTTTACATATGTAAACAGATATTCTGTCTCCCACCTGTCCAGAAAGCTCCTGTTGTCTGCCTTTCTTTTCGGTTCTACAGTGACAGTTGTAGCTTGAGATCGCTATAACTACTGTCACAGAGGAGAGGGCGTTTCTTGGACCCGTCCTGATTGACGCGCCAAAACAACAGCAAGGCATTATGGGATTTGTAGTATTAGCGATGAATGAATGCGCTGTATAATACCGGTGGGCCAGCTCGCGTAGTCATTTGGTATAGCCTCGCGGGCCAAATATATTTACACTGCGGGCCAAATTTGGCCCGCGGGCCAGAGTTTGACACCTATGCATTAGATAAATGCAATTAAAATCATATTAAAAATATGCTACGCCATGACACTCCTACCACTTCCTGTTGTCTTCTTTGTCATTTCTGCCAGTAGCAACATCCAGTTGTTGATCACATGACTTGTGTGATCCAGAAAGAGTGTTTCTGTTGCAGTTTTACGAAATAAATCAAATTTAGTACAGCTGAAAAACCACCTCAAGCGAACGCTAAAACCTGGTTCTAATTTAGATGTTTATGAATATCACATAAAACTAAAATTTCCTTCTAAAGTTGACTTCAACTGGACAAAAAGAAAGGTGAAAACCACTAAATGCTATTTTAATTCAGGAGATTTTGATTATTTTTTGGTGCTGCTATATTTCCAGAGTCGACAGTTTTTCCTTTCAGTCGAGGCTCAGACTCTCTGTGCTCAAACCGAGACTCATGATGGTTCCAGTCTGCAGACTGGGACGCCTCTGGCAGAACCATTAGCGGGAGCTTCAGTGTTGTTACTCGTCTTGTAGGAGCAGACAGAAAAGTGTAGAAAGTGACGCTTTGCTGCTCTCACATAATCGCTTGGTGGGGAGAACATGAACCTTTCTCTGCTCACATGGTCACAAATTAGAGAGGAAAAAAACTGATGAATGAGCAGCAGCGGCTAACGAGGTCAGTAACTCCGTCCAATCAAACGCCTGAAAATCCTGATGTTTTTATGAGTCTCAATTCCAGGATTTGTTGTGTAACTTGGTCAAGTTACTTGGAAATTGTAATTAGTTACTGCAAAATGTACTGTAATGTTCAGAATTTATCTTTGTAATATTCTGACTTTTTCTCATATTACATTATTTTACTTTATTCTCATACGTATTTAATCTTGTAATATTCGGACTTTTTTCTTGTAAAAAAAGAAAACCTGGAGGTTATAATCCAACACCACCAGAAAGTCTGGCTAATTGGCAGAGCAGCATTCATGCTACTGGTTTGGTTTAAATCTTTTGCACAGTCCGACACGCTGCGGCGTCCAGCAGATTTATGTGAATCTGTCGACCCAATCTGCAGCAGGTGTAGTAAAACCCGGCCACCATACATCTGCATTCCACCCTGCTCCCTTTTTCTGTCACCAACTTTTATTTGCAGCATCGAGGGAAGTCAGAGTGGCGGATTCCTGCATTATGTGTTCATTTAAAGTTCCCTGCAGGAAAGCCTCCATATCAATCCCAATTTGGGGCCCATTTGTCTCAGGCTGGTGCCGGTTAACATCCCCTGACTGACACACAGGAGCAGTCCATTACTACATTATCTGAGACAGTGCTGTGCCGCTGAGGTGTAATTCAGGGTCTAATTCACTGCTGTGTCTGGAGATTTAGCGTTATACATGGTTTAACTCAAAAATGGAGCGTCGTCCGCCAACAGACCGACACAAACTCACGACCAACAACATGGCTGCAGCGTAAACTTTCAGTCTTTATTGGATTTTATTTATTATTATTTTTTGTCTGTGACACCAAAGACTTGGAGGGATGTTGGTTGAAATATGAAGTCATAATACAGCTGCGCCCTCAGCTCCCTTCATGCAATTCCCCATGTCGAGATGACAAATCCTGACTAATAGGTTTGGTATCTCTACCATTTTTTATTCCTCCAGATGCTAAAACGTGATTAACAACAACCACAGTCACAAACACGGTGATTGGAGAAACTGGAGCTTCTCTGGGACCAAAATGAAAAGGCCGACTGGGTAAAGCTCGCCTTGGTTAGCTGATATTATACGCTTTTATTTTGGTAAATCTCCGGTTAGCCAGAGATTTCTGTTGGGTTCGCAGAAAAAAGGATAAAAAAGCCACTCAGTTTTAGCTTCAGTTTGTTATACCACAATAACAAATTTTGCTGGACGTTAAATTGCCTAGAAACTTATTGCGATAAATGATAATGTTCTTGTTTTGAGACGATTTTCAAGTGATGTAAAAGTAAAGGAAAAGTGTAAACAATAACAACCTGGAATGAAAACTGGATAAAACAGGAAACTAGTTAGGAAGTTTTTCAGACATAAAAATCAAAAAATGAATCAACATTGACTGATATGAAACTCTTACATAGTGATACATTACAAGTAGCACATTTCAAGAAAATATGTCTTCTCATACTCACACCCCAACAAATCGGCCATGAGGCCTAATCCAATCCTCACTGTGCCTCTTTGTTTTATTGTCCCTTTGTCTCCGTATATCTGTGTCTTGGCCAGAGTTTGTGTTTGTCTCCTTAGCGTTGCTGTTTCCTCCCCTGGCGTTCCCTCTTCTGTGTCTCGGCTGGTTTGTGCACAATGATGTCTTCATTCCAGTCTGCTGGCGTCTGTATTTTCCTCTCTGCTTGTTGAGACTTTGTTCTTTAGGGTGAATCCTCATCTCACCTCTCGCCTCTATCACTTTGACTCAATTCTGTTTCCTTGTGAAAAACTAAAACAGGAGTGTCCCTTTAACCTCTCATTTATGTTTATCCCTTCAGGCAGCGGTTAGGATACTCAGGTCTTCCACGCAAGGCACTCTGGGTAAATCTCTCCTTTTGCCAATCAAAGGTCTTATTTTCACTTAGCATTTTTTCAGTGTGACTCGACTCACCCTTAAAGCTCCAAGTATGCTCAGTCGTTGTAACTTTTTACAGATGGCGGCTCTGATTATAGTCATAACCGATGTGCGTTAAGCCTCCGCGCCACCAGGGGGCCACAGTCGGTTCACAGTTGCATTTACCATCATAAATAAGCGCAACTATTTCCAAATTAGTACCACAAACATTTTTATTGCAAAAAAATCACAAAACAATGATAAAATCCTGGAGGGACTCAAAAGATGTTCAATAATATTATTTAATTTTAATTATTCATTGATATTTTAGCAGTTTGTGGGCAAGTTTTATCAATACATTCTGGCACAAACGACCCTTTAAGAGCTTTTATGATCTCCATTTGACCCTAAACGAAATTGAGTTTGACTCCCCTGATTTAGAGGAAGCTAAGTGTGCTAAACTTTTTCAATGTTAGCTAAAGCTATGCTAAAGCAATAGAAAACTTGTCCCAGGCACAACAAACAGTTAATGCAAGATTTTTATTCTGGTACTAAGGGAGAGAAAGTCCTGCCAGGTTGCTTGTTAGGTTTCTAACAGGAATTGACGGGTTCACCCTAATTGAGCCCAAAGGAGCCACATCATGTTATTCACCGTAAATTTGCCAGTGTTTTGTTTCCGTTTGGCAGACTCTCTGAGGTGGTACCACATTGATCCTCATGGTGAATGTTGTGGATGCTTCTCACAATGGACACTGCTGTTAGAGTAAAGCACTGGAGTGCGGAGAGATAATTATGTTATTTAACAGCTCAGGAAACCTGCCATAGGTGAGTGTGTGTTGGTGTGTGTACAGGGGGGAATCCTGCAGGGTTTTCTCCTGCTGCTCTTTACTAGGCCAGCAGAAACGGAGAGGAATAGAGCGGCGGTGGCGACGGCAGGCCATTTCCTCTCACAAATCACTGATTCCCTCGATCGCTTTACATTTCATCCCAGGGGAACGCCGTCTGCTCCAAAGGGTGAGCACTCTTGCTTAGCTGTCATCTCAGTTTAATGCAAACCTTGTATAACATCAGAGCGGAAATTATTTTACACCCTTTTTTCAGCTTGTGTGGGCAGTTTATCGCCGCGGCTCCACTAAGTGAATTTTCTCCTACGGTTGCTAAGTAAATCTAAAACTCTTGTTTAACTCCAAAAAGGACATATTTTCTCCTATAAGTGAGCAAACTATTCTGACTTTAAGACACAGGAACAGAATCTGCCTTGTCAACTCCACTGTTATGGAAAGGAACGGGGGTAAAGACTCTACTTATTCAATATTATTTGGTGTCTTTCATGTCCTTTCATGGCTGGAATGAAGCAGGAGTACCCAGAGAGAACCCAGATATGGGTAAGGAGAACATGCAGAAAGTCCCCAGATGGATTCAAACCCAGGACCGTCCTACTGCAAGGCAGCAGTCCTAAAACTGAGCCACTGTGCATTGTTATTATGTATTCAACATTCATATTGAATTCAACATTCATATTTTGCTTGTTTTGATCCTTTCATGTGAGTGTCAGCTGCTCTTGGGCAATTAGTAAATGTGTTTTGGTGTCTGGAAAATGAGTCGTTTCGCAAACCTGCCAGTTGTTAGGTCACATTGCACTGGCACTGTGCCGTTACCTAGCAACCCAAGCTGAGCTCCAGCACATTTGATCAGGTAGTTTTACCGCTCAATGCAATGTACAATACCTGCTGGAAGAGAAAAGTATTTTGTTGTTCACTTACCATCCAGAAACCACTTGCTGCATTTTTGTTGGGTGTGCAGGAGGCTCCACTCCTGCTTTTCAAAGGCGTATGGTTGTGTAATTGCACATCTGTTTACAGCCATTTTCATGTGTGAGTGTACAAGTTGAGTTGGGGACGAGGCCAGCAGCAGCAGCTTATTTGAAGAGACTAAAACGGCTCGTATTGAAAGGAACTCAATATAGGCAGAACTTACCAGAGTACAACCTCATTAAGACTCATTTTAGCCAATAGACTTATCCTAAACTGTTCGATTAAACATAATAGATCACCTTAAAGCAGCAGAAACACTCTGAGATTTAAGATCTCATTTACATGGGTGTCTTGGACCAAAAACATGACAAAAGCCCATTTAACATTTACGATTTTACAAATTATGAATAATATGAATAATTATGAATAATAACCCTAAAGCATAAAAAAGCATAAAAAAGAGAAACAGTCAAATACTCGCATTCAGATCTTTGACTTACTGAAAGTTGGCTTTAGAACTACCTACAACAAGCAGCTGGAATCTCTGGAGACCAGAGTTTTTGTTCAAAGGTCCTTGTTCATATCCGGTCAAATCCAACTTCTTGTCATGTTGAGCCAGGCAGTACAAGTGTTTGATGGAGCGTTTTAGTGTTTGGCGTAGGTGACGGCGGTGACGTAAGGTTGCTGACTGGCCCAGACTGTGTCACGGCATCTTTACGTCCTTTCCAGAGCTCAGAGCTCAGCACTGACAGGCTGGCTCAGTTTGTCTCTTTAAGCCAACATCACTTCAGAGCTTGGTGTTGAGGGGGGACAGGGGTGGAGCCAGGGGTACCCCACCAACCCCCGCCGAGCCCAACCCAACCCAACCCCGTCCCAGGCGATAGGTGGGACCTAAAATCTCCGATGTGGAAGGCGGGATCTGAAAGACGGAGGGGGAGGAGAAATGGGAAGGAGAAAGAGGAGTGTTCAGGGAAATGAATTAAAGAGAGAGAGTGGGACTGTGAGTGTGTGTGTGTGCGTGTGTGTGAAGCACACTCGCTCAGTAATGCACTGTGAACAGGGACGAATGAGACGCCGAGTCACACACACACTCACGCATTCACATGCCTCTGTCACACACCTTCACCTTGTGCCACCGCTCCATCCACACGTGCGCATTCAGAGAGGTTGCCCCCCGACCACTGACTCCTCTCCACACATTCATGGTCACACTTGCGCCCCGACCAGACCGGACCACTGTCCCCCTCCGGCGGAGACTCTCGCATGAAAGTAAGGCACATCTACCTGCAAGATCACTCCACTAACCCCCACCCTCGTCATCTCATCTCCTCCTCTACATTCATTCATCCCCCGTCCCCCTGCTGTGAGGCGGCATGCCTGGCTGAAGGACACAGCGCCGCGCTCCGCTCAGAGAGTTGGAGAGCTCGATCGGACAGAAGGGGGAGATACGAGAGACTGACTGCTCTTCTTCTTGAACCCCCCTCCCTCTTCCCTGCATTCTTTCTCTCTTGTTTTTGAATGTCACCTCTGTCTCTGGGCAGTAGTGGATTCATCAACCCTTTGTGTGTCTCTTTTTCCTTCTTCTCTCAGCGCACAAGTGATCGGAGGGGTGATGCCAGGGGAGCTGGAGAGAGAGCCTGGAATCAAGGCACGCTCCATTCATCAAGGACCGCGTCCCTTGACAAGCTTGCAGACCTGATAACTCGGGCCGGACGGGACTGCTTCTTCTGACTCGACTGGCTCCGATGCGGTCACGGATGGAGAAATTTCACTGGTGAAGGACAGAAGGTGAAGGGGTTGAAATCTGGACTGATTTGTGTTTGGGCTCATGATGTGGCGGATGGTTCGGTGTCCTTTCGGACTTGGTTGAGCTGAACTTGGCCGGAGCCTGGAGAGCTCTCGGGGGAATTGGAAATGGCTCGTCCCAGCAGAAGATCGGTGACTTCAAATAAAAAAAATCATTGGTTTCTTCACCTTCTTCACCTGCTTTCATCAAATCTCTACGGGATTTTGAAGTAGCCACCCTTGTTTTCACATCTTCTTCCTTATTTCTTTGGATCGTCCTGAATCGGAACCACCCCAACATCTTCATCCGTTCTGCAGCTTTCCCCTCAGTGGTGCTTCAACGTTCTGGGTGAGCGGGCGGTGGGGGTGGCCCAAGGAACCCCTGGACACCTGGGCGCCGCCGAGCCGCCAAAGGCCGGCAAAGCGGGGTAAGGCTCGGCGCTGGGAAGATGGCTGCTCTCGCCAGCTCCCTCATTCGCCAGCGAAGGGAGGTCAAGGACCCCCAAGCAAACCGGCAGATTGCCAGCAAGCGCAAGCCGTGCCCGAAGAGCAACAAGTCGCTCTGCCAGAAACAAATCCTCATATTAATATCAAAAGTTCGACTATGTGGCAGTCGAGGGAGAAAAATGGAAAAAAGACCGGGTGAGTTGACTTTCTGTCCTTCCTTGCTGAATTTTACAGCTAAACGGATTTTGATTAATCCTGAACTGTAAAGCCTCACCAGAGTACATGCACAGCCCTTTAATTTCAGACTTCAGAACTTAATCTGAATCTGGAAAACATCCCAACCAATCCTTCTTCACAGCTCTGCATAACAGCATCAGCAGGAAGGGGAGTAAACTCCAGCTTAACGTGCACAGTTCAGTTACACTGACCACCGTGTTGTGACTGCAGAGATGGCTCTGTTGGGGCACGTGTCGGCACACGGACACATGCTGGTAAATCTGGAGGCACACAGTGAACTTGGCTCTAACCAGCAGTGATTCACAGCGCTAAGTAAAAATGTCAGAAGACGTCTCATTTCTGATTCTGAAGGCCGGGACTCTGCCAGGGCTTTATTAAAGGCAGCTCACACACTTTCACATGTGTTGCAGCTAATTGTGATTATTACAAACCAATGGAAACAACAATTTTGCTTTGGTTTTATCTAAGCTTTTGCCATATATTTACATTTTTTCCTGCGGTGTGATTAGTTTTGGGCATTTTGGTCACGTTTTAAAGGTTGAAACCGTATCATATCATTGCAAAAACAAAAAATCTGAAAGTATTTAATACACTTGAAATAATAAAATAGCAAATAAGTAACGTTTAAGCAAAATATAGGGGCTTGTTTTAGGTAAGCAATTCCTTTATATTGGTGAAAAGCTACTAGTTCCATTGGCAGATTATTTTACTTATAATAAGAACATTTTTCTCATTTTATATGTAAACTAATCTGCCAATGGAACTAGTACTTCTTTATCAATACTAAGGAATTGTTTACGTCAAACAAGCTCCTATATGGTGCTGAAAAGTTACTTATAAGTTTTTTTAGTCTTATTTCAAGTGTAACAAGATATTTACACTAGAAATCGTAAATGCTTGGTAAGATTTGGTGTTTTTGCATCGTAATTATTCAAACATAAAACCATTTCAAAAACATGGTTACATTAGTTTAGACTCTGCCGCTATGCATGTTGAGAAAACATGTTTGTCCATGTCTTCTATCTAAAACACCAAAGAAATCTGCCCAAATTATGTTTGATTTTGCTAAAAAGAAACGTGTTTCATTCACATCAATGACAAATAAGTTATTGTTTATGTACGGAAGAGGATTAGAGACACTGAAAAACAAATTTCTGACTTTTTTCTCATAATCTGCTGAAGGGAAGTCCTTGGCGTTAAATCATGACACCAATTAAAAGGATAAATCTCAATAAAAACACGGTAAAACATGGTTAATTTAAAAATGGCAGCGTTTCCTTAAGCAGATTAATGACTTCACCTTTGACTAAAGTGACTTTGTGCTTGTTGGGTTTCCTCCTGAAATCAATAATCATATTTTTGGTCTTATTGGTATTTAGTTGGAGAGAAAACGTTTCTGATTGGGTAAAAGGCTCAGTATGAAGAACCGATCGATGATTGGATTTTTCTCAGTTTAACTCACTGATATAGTGCTTTTTTAATGAGCTGCTATTAAATGGTTTTTATCAAATCAGTCTTATAATTTCAGCTTAATCTGTTTTCATTCATTAGAGACGATTGATGAATGTAAAATCAAAGAAAGTGGGTTTTGGTTTTTTTGGAAACACGCTTTCCAAAAAGGTTCTCACCAGTTTATGCCAGTTTTCAACCTTTACTTCCTGTATATTATGCCTGGTTAACTTTTTTTCTTCTTCTTCTTCTCTACATTTTAAAATTTTGCTCGAGATTTGCTTGACAATTGGATGGAAACATAGCGACTGATAAAGCTATTTATACTTCAGTACAACTTTAATCTAAAATTTTAGGACCTAATACCATGTAAAATAACAGAAAAGTTTTATTAATGTTGCTGTAACAGTTTGGTGTTAATAAAATAGACATTAAATCCCAGAGAAAATAATTAAGGGAAAAATAGCGAATGTTTTGGAAAACACATCAAAATGACACTTTTTTAATGAGGAAAACTGAGATAAGCAGCATAAACTTCACATATATTCTTATAATATGTTGAAATTGTTGCTGATGTTTCAAAGTAAAAGTTTTACATGTATATTAGCGACGTCGCCTCGGCGTTATGAATGTAGGTGGAAACTAAAACTTTTAGATGTTTTCTTGTATATTTTCTTCCATCCAGCCAGCTCTGTTGTGCCACAGTCAGTTTAATTAAAATAAAAAATGCTAAAATTATGTCAAAAATAATGCAACTCAGCATTTATTTTGTAATTTGATTTGTTGACGATGTGGACATTACCGCCACCTACAGGTATGGAGGAGTTATTACAACATTTCTTTAAATTTTTGTTATTCTTTTTTTGATTGAAATTAAGATTAGATATAATTTGTATCAGTTATCAGTGACGCAGTACTTTGTAAATGTAACAATCTGTCTATCTACCAGAAGAAATTTCTTCTGATAATACTTTATTATTGTTTTTTGGGTGGGGGTTAAGTTAGTTTCTTCTTGCTTTATTTGCCTAAATAATTTTTTGGGTAGTTTAATTAGTTTTTTCTGCTCTCCACATGAAAGGAACATTCATTTATGATACTTTGACTAGACCCAGTCTTTGTGTGGAGCATGTTTTCATGTTATTAGCTATTTCCTGGTTTCCTGTCTGCTGCTCCTTATCCTACCTGACTCCATTTTCACATAATGTGTGTGTTGCCTTCCACCTTGTGTAAGAGCAGCTGTGTGTGAGTGACTTGTGGTATTTATTACCTGAGTGTGCCAAGTTCATCATGATAATTACGCGGGGAACCTCTAACGGGGAAGCAGCAGCTGCCATGGAGGCGGCTGCTCTCTTATTGTCATTATGGTTGTAAAATTTGTTGGACGGGCCGTGGCAGTGAGGGCTCTTTGAGAAAAGGCCACACGTGAATAATACCTATTGTTTGGACTAATTTGCACTCTTACAGCGTCACCGCTTCACATGGATTCATACGGAAACTGGGCTACATATGACATATTTATCCATAAGAGCGCAGGGATGACTGAGTGTGTGTGAATGAACATTCATCTCCGTGAGGTTCCTGCGTATTTAGTATGCAGTATTGTACAAAAAAGTCAGCCTGTTAGAAGATTTTCTCTATTTTTGCTTGGTTTTGTTTGGCTTAGGTGTTTCAAATCATCAAACAAGTAAATACAAAATGCAGTTTTAAAATGATAATTTTATTATGATTAACTGAAAAGCACTATCCAAACCTTTCCAAAGGGAATGTATTAAGGAAAATTCACATTTTGCACATTTTTATATTTCCATTTTGCTCTCAACTATTTCTAAAAACAGCCGAGGCGCTTAAAAAAGATCTTCCCAGCTGTTGTTTTGGGAAGAAGTTAATTTTTGGGTGTCTGGAAAATGAGCCCTTTCAAAAACCTCCCAGTTGTTAAATCACATTCCAGGGGCATGGAGTGGTTCCCTAGCAACCCCTGCAGAGCCCAGCCCGTTACCTAGCAACCCAAACTGAATTCCAGCGCGTTTGGTTGTTGACTTACCGTCCAGAAACCACTTTCTACATTTTTGTTGATCCACAAAATCATCTGAAGATTTGTTTAGAAAAAACACAATTTTCCACTTATGGTGTTTCTATTAAGTAAGAAGTTAAATAAAAATCACACGTAAATAAGCTTGTTGATATGATAAAGCATCAAAAATCATGGTAGCAACCTAATGTTAACAGTTCTATTAAGTATATTTGATGAAACCAGTTGTACATTAGTTGCGTTTCCATTAATCATATATTTGTGCAAAAAAAAATTATCTCAATATAAACCAATTGAGAAAAAGCTGAAGTGAGTGGGTTTTTTTTCAACTTTATGAAATGTATTTTGTAAAACTCCAATGGAGACACTTTTTTCATGTCACTCAAGTGAAAAACTGCATGTTACTACTGGCGGAAACCACATAAAAGACAACAGGAAGTATATGCTAGTGCAGCATGTTTTTTAATGATCTATTGTGTAAATACAGTCACAAGCAATTTTTTATTTACTGGAAATACCACAATTGAGGAAATGTGCTTTTTTTAAATTTGCGGAACATCGACAAAGTTTTGCACACAATTATTGTCCAAAAAAACCCCATCTAAAACCAACCATCATGCTCCAACTACGTTCTGTTGTCTTCTTTGTGGTTTCTGTCAGTAGTAACATCCTTTTGTTGACCATGTGATTCACGTGATGCAAAAAAAGGGCAGAAAAATCACCCATCCTAGTGCAAAAAATTAAGTATGACAGAGTAAAGAAGATTATAATGGGGAAATACTTTTCCACTCTGGTGTATGTAGGACACTCCTGACCTCTGGCCATGAATATGTGTGTGAGTGTGAATTCTCCTCATCTGTGAGTTTCTTCCTCCCTCGCTGAGCTTCATCCTTAGGCCACATTTGACCCTTGGCCAGGAATAATCGACTAGAATATTCCTGAGCCGTGTCCTACTCTTCCTCCTTTTCCTCTTCTTCCTCCCACTGGCATAACTTCTGAGTGGCCAGTTACAGTTTGCCATTAACTGCCTTCCATTGACTAAACAGAGAATAATGGTGGCATGTTTTATTGGAATATTGCGCTTTACCACATCTTTATTTAACACTGTGGCACAACTGAGAAACCGTTTGCTACATATTTGAAATATTAGTCAAACAGCTGTTAATTTAGTTAATATTTGTCAATGGTAAAATATGTTCCTGCATGCCATTGTTTTTCTGTATGTATCTGTGATT
Organism: Poeciliopsis turneri; assembly: GCA_922788865.1. Classification (NCBI taxonomy): domain Eukaryota; kingdom Metazoa; phylum Chordata; class Actinopteri; order Cyprinodontiformes; family Poeciliidae; genus Poeciliopsis; species Poeciliopsis turneri. Next base: position 346,104 of record CAKLNU010000879.1, read on the forward strand.
TCCAGTTGCACCATTTAAAACATTTGTGATTGCATCTAATCACAATTTTATGTACTATATATTAAGTTAGTAAATTTCTGGTTTTCTCATATCTACCTTTGCTAGACTAAGATAAGCAGTTAGCTTGACTCAAATTAGCTGTTAGCTTGACTCAAATCAGCTGTTAGTGTGACTGATTAGCTCTTAATTCTTGACTCTGATTAGCTGTTTGCTAAGAGATGATGTTAGCTTCACTGTAATTAGCTCTCAAGCTAAGAGACTCTTGGGTCCACCCAGGCATTTTGCAGTGCATTTAGCTTAACTGCAGTTAAGCTAACTATAGTTTGCAGATTAGCAGTTAGCACGACTCTGATTGGCTGTTAGCTTGAATCTGATTAGATTCTAACTTCACTCTAATTTGCTGTTAGCTTTACTCAGAGAAATTGTTTCTTTTTTATTATTTCTTTACATGGAGACAAGTGTTACGTTTAAACACAAACATTTATTCCCTTTATTTAACTTAGCTAATATATTAATTTATATTCTTAGCTAATTTGCAATCCGTGTCTCTTACTCAGATTAGCTCTTATTTTTCCTCAGATTAGCTTTTAGTTTTACGCATTTTAATTCATTGATAGATTGTGCATTTGGTAGTTCAGTGTTTGGCTAAATACCGCAAATAATTTCTTCCGTGTGTTTTTATTATATTTATCCAGAATGCCCAGGATAAAAAGTCCACTTCATATATGCATTCGAACTGCACCAGAGTTCACTTCAACCAAACCGAGACCGAGGTTTTTGGGCGGACCAGAGTCCAATCGCGCGTTCACATCTCCCCAAATGAACCAGTTTGATTAAACTGGTGTGAATGCGCCCTCAGTGTGTCCGCACATTGTTAGATTCCGGTGTAAAAATCACACCTTCCCCTGCGTGTAGACGTTATCATGCATCTAACGCTGTCTGTTACTGCGTCATTACATTGTGACCGGATTGTTCAGGCTCCCTTTGTGCTGCTGAAGGCCATTTGAAGCTATTGTAGGAGAGGAGGAGGTGTTACAATATAGCAAATGCATGTGTGTGTGTGTGTTTGTGGGTGTGTTTCCTCAAACAGTTGTTGCCTCCATGTGACGGATGGCGGTGGTGACAAATTTGTGTGTCCCTTTTTGACCCTTTGGTTCGCTCTTATATGGCTATTCCCCATCTCTCCCCCTCTGTGTTACCCTCTAACCTCCACAAACACACACAAACACCGGCTAACCTAACCCATACTAATGATGCCCCGGCACTATAGCCCACTCAGCTTATTACAAGGTCATCTCGCCCTGCAACAACACACACACACACAGGTACCAAGAATCACAGCAAAACAAAACACACCCACACACATTTAGAAAAACTAATAAATCAGCCGACACAAACACAAACAAATGATGAGATTCTGTGATAATTGAGGAAGGGAGTGTAGGTGAGAGATAATTTCACCCCGGCCTTCTGTGTGTGTGATATAATCTAATGAGGATGATAAGCCGCCTATTGGATATCAAACAGAAATAGCTCGATGTTAACAGGCTGGAATAACCCTTGGAGTTGCTGTTGTTGCGGCGAAGGGGCCAAGTGTTCGTCCTGGTGCTGCAAATTAGTTTCTGTGTGTCACACGCTCTCCGTTTTCTGTGTGTGTGTGTGTTTAAGGCTCATTGTTGTGTCATGATTCATCAGACCACATCGGCTTCTCTCATTAACACATACTGATTTATCAATAATGTGCAGCGGCGTTTGGAGAGCGCACACTGAATCCGGGGAAATTTACTGCCTCATCTCTGGGCGGACGCTGTGGACAATCCACGCTTAGTGAGGACTGTTTTATCTTCCTCCCTCCTTTCAATCCATCACCTCACTCCTCTTCTCTCCGTCTAACCTCCCTTTCTTCTCTCTCCCTCTTCGCCACAGCCTTGATCCCCCTCCACACTTATCATCTCAAGGACATCTAGACTCTTATAACTGTCTGTCCCAGGGTCTTTCCGGCTCTCGCCTCTCACCATTCCTAATCATCTTGTCTTTGGTCCAGTCACAATATAACACAGATGATGGCCATGTCAGCTAGTTTGGTAAAAATCTGCGTTTTGTTCAGACCCTCTGCTATTGACTTCCTGTTGGAGATTTTGCCCATTCACCTACGCTTCACTGCAAAAACACCAAATCTTACCAATTATGTTTGGTCTAGTTGCTAGTAGAGATGCACCAATCTGATATTAATATCTATGTCAATAAAATATGTAGGGGCAGTTAGCCAAATCAAGCAACTGTGTTAGCTCCAGTCGTTAGGAAAATACCACATCAATCAAATGTTACTTAAATAAAATTTTATTTCCTGATTGAAATTGGGTCTCTGTCTCCTTAAAAAACTCCAGCTCATCAAAACGCTGCTCCTCTATTAACCCTTTCACAATGTTTTTACCAACATTTAAGCTCTTAAAATAAGATGCATAGTTCCACCAGGTGTTTGCTAATTACTTCTAGCTAGTCTGAAGGAGCTGCTCTGAGTCTTGGAAGCTTGGAAGAGACGCCTGAAAGAGCAAAAAAAAAAAAAAAGCTTATTTAAATTCCCTTTGGGGTAAACAAAGTATTTTTGAATATGAATTTGAGCTGCAGCACTGAGGAGGAGCTGCGTCTAGAAGGCGGAGCTATGTCCACCCAGGTGTTTTCCACAGACGAATGGAGATTAACAGATTTTTCAATCAAAGCAACATTCCACATGTATGATAAAATTATAAAATAAAGCATTTCTGTATTAGAAATGAACCTACAGCAGTGGTCAATTTAAAAAACATATTTTTCGTTTCTTTTGGATACTGGTGAAACAAAATATGTAAAGCTGAGATGAAACCAGTTTTTTGTTCTCTTACTTTCAGTTGATCAAATCAAGTTTTATTTGTACAGCAAAACAACCAACCTCCTCTGGTCTGTACTTTATATTATACATCACTGTAAGTCAACCAGACTCACTTTTTTCTCTGAAACAGCCTCAACTGCAGACAAAACTCATCATTTGGACATTTGGTGATCATTCTGTTCCCTCCAAACGGCTTTCATTTCTACTAGCCAGTAATAAATGGTGTATGTTTGATTTCTCTCAGAAACAAGAGGGGCTGTTTGGACTCTGTGGATCGCTGTTGGCACAGAACCGCGCAGACAACACCAAAGTGTAATTAGAGCAGGGCAATGAAGCAGAGGGACCTCGGATCTGGTGGCTCCACACTTGAAATGACCTCCAGCTGAGATTGTGCCGCGCACATTTTATCTACCCAAGCATGCCACATCTCTGGAGCTCTTAAACCTCCGTGTCCTCAATGTCACAACAAGAGTGCGCTGGCCCTTTTAATCGATATCTTATGGCTTAAATTGCGATATTAACATGCAGAGGACAGTAAAGCCTGCATTAGCATTTCACATGCGATCAATTTGCCGCATGGCTTGCGCGCACAGCTGAGCGGGACGCGCGCCACATGGTGACGGCGGTTCAGGGCTGCGTGGCAAAACGTGGCGGGGAAATGAGGAGCAGGAATCTCAGCCAAATGTGGAGAGTCAGATCTCTCTCTCAGCGCCGCCACAGCGTCCCTGACCGGAGCAACACTGTCCAGAAGACAGCTCTTTAAATCACACGTCCACTGTGTGTGTGTGTGTATGTGTTAACCTCTCACACACCTGCTGTCCGTGAAACCACAGAACAAACTGGCCTGATGGGAAAAGACTGAGTGTGCATGCCTTTCTGCTTGCATGTGTATCTGATTACAAGCTAATTTCCTTTGATCACAGAGGCAGGAGTTAATGACAGACCAGACCTCTGGGAAAGAAACTTAGAAACCATCACTGAAAATACATAGAACACAAGATAAATTAAAGGTTACATTCACTCTAGCGTTAAGTGACCAAATCTGATTTATTTTTGCCTAAATGCGACTTGATCTGATCTTTTTATGGCCGTCTGAACAACACAGGCCAGTTGGATACGTCTTCCTAAATCAGATATATGACCTGAATCTGCACAGCCACATCATTGATACTCAACAAACATCACTATTCTGCGTCACTAATGGTCGTTCACCATTAGTGAAGACCATGCAAATAAATAAAATACAAACTAAAGCAGAACTGAGCATAAAGGTCTACAAAGTGAATATAGCCAAGTTTCCATTTGCATAATTTATTTTTTCTCACGTTCAACCAAAAACTGGATGACAAAAGCTTTTATTTTGATGGTTTGGTCGCAACTAGCTTCTGTTTTTGAAGGACAATTTTGTTTAGAGACTTCTAAATAGGGGTGCAACAGTTTGTCAACTGCAAACGTGCAGACATGACTTGGTGGGCCGGTCTGTCAGTCAAACCTCTCCAGCAGAAGAGGACAGTGGCTGGCAACACTAGAACTAGAAGATACTTTGAATATTCAAAATAAAACATGGCAATTAAACACAATAAATAAAACAGAAATAAAAATCACCTTCATCCTAAGTCATAATTAAAATTGATTATAAAGTCTCCGTAAACTAAATTTCCATTAAAAAATGATTAATAATCAGAATTGAAATTGTCAAGCTGGTTCTAATTCATCATGCGATTAATTGATTCTTCACTAATTGCGACAGGCTTACCGATGTCTGAGGTTTAGTATCGGCCGATTCCGATCCAGAAAAACAGCGCTGAATTTACTTTAAACATTTCTGTTTACAAAAACAGACATAAATGCACTGAATTACAAACTTATTTGATAACGCTGCACCAGTACAACTTACACACAATTATCTTTGTCAAATGTGTAAAAACAACATAATTTTAATTAGTTTAGTCCCTGCAATTAGTAACAAAACAACCAATGTAAAATAAATGTTAAAGAAACTGACAAACACTCGACTAACTTGGTCAAACATGTAAAAATAAACTGAAACAGAAAATTCAATTATTACATACATTTTATCTATAAATACAAACAAATACATTCAAAATAAACATTGATTTATAATTTTAAATTCCTTGTTGTGCCTGGAGCAGGTTGTGCACTGTGTGTGTTTGTTAATAGGAAATAAGTTCAGAGCTAACACATGAATGATTGTGCTTGCTTTGAAACAAACCTAAGTGAATGAAGGTGAGACCCACAGCGAGTGTCTTTGATATGTGAGGGACACCTTGCTGATTGCAGCACCTTGTCTACCTGTGTGCAGCTCCCATGTGGTTCACATGAGCAGAGCTGCATGACGTGTCCTTCACTTTAATGTGTCATCAGTCTGGGAGGCTGGATTCGAGCCAGAGTGCAACCTACACACACACACGCAGTAAAAACTGTGAAAATACCTCATCTTTGAAGAGGTTCTTTTTCAGTACAAAGGAGAGATTCCTCTAAACTCAGGGTTTTCCTTCAGACATTAGATTATCAGTTGGATGGATAGAGAAGGAGGTACAAATTTCTGTCACACAAAAATGAGTGACTATGCCCCCCTTATGCCAGTATGTGTTGAATGGATGCATCTCATATTGCCCACATGTGGATACTGTGAGGAAATAGGGTTATATGACGATGGTAAATCTTATCTACCAGTAGGAGGTTTGCTCAAAACGAATCAACTCAAATGGGGATTAGAGTCAAAATTAGCAGGTTTGTTATTTGATACAACACCTTCATATAAAGTACAGGAGGATAAATTACATATTTGAGCTTTATTTTGATCATTATATCCCGATTAGAGCAAAATTATTTTGGAAAATCATCACTGTGATGCAAATTATTTTAGAGTGGAAATAAAGTAATTTACAACTTTATATTTATGACTTTATATTAGTCATAAATTTAGCTAAGAATGGTTACAAGTTTTTTTATATGAATGGGACATCTGTATTACAAGCGATCTTTGTCAAAGAGTGTATTTTCGAGTGTATTTTGTGAATCACAACCGAGTGAGCACTCTTAGCGACAAACTATCTTTGACGTGTATTTCTCCGGTTACCATGCCAACAAGAATTTAGGCCGTTAGGAGAAAGTAAACGGCTCACTCACACGATGAATTGACTTTACACGCTTTTTATTTTGGGCATTTTTTTGTCTTTGTAAGTATTAATATGTTTGGAAGACACTTATACATGCTGGTTGATAAAATGTAGAGAAATGTACACAATTTCCGAGTGTAACATTAAGATAGTGGCTAATACTGTCTAATAAGCTAGTAACGTGTTTTTCTTCATTCCGTGATTTTTCGTTATTAAAACGTTTTGGGTTTTGCTTTATAACGAGTGTATTAGCCATTAATGCATATTTTTCCCCTTTATTGTATTTCAGTAAATATATATACATTATAATAGATGTTAGGTTAAGAAAACAGTGAACATTAGCATTGTTCGCTGGCTGCTAACGATGCTAATGTTGCTATATTATTGAAAGTAATTATTTCGATTAACCCACATTTTATAAATTTTTTTATTTGTAATTTTAATTAAGAAAATTTAAAAAAAAAAAAGAAGACATTCTTATGACATTTTTTTATTTGTATATTTCCAATAATATACAAATAACAAATACAAATACCTCAAAACAGAGGTAATATACTTAAATAATTTAAATTAAGCAAGCAATTTTCCCAAAAGAAATTTTTGCATCCATTTTCCTCATTTTGTTAGGGATTTCTGTATTTGGTCAAGTTTAATTAATTAAAGCAGAAATAGTCTTGTACCACAAAAAAATATAATAATAATTGTTGTTGGAGGGACTGAACAAAATCTTCCAGAGAGCCACGAATGGCCCCCTAGCCACACTTTGGACACCCCTAAGTCTGAAAACTGCTAATACCAGATCTTCTATCTTTGTATCTTGCATTCTTTATAATTTTTCTTCTACAAAGTTTGTGCAGAGTAGAAGAGAAACTACAGTACGATGCTAGGTGTTTCCCAGGAGAATGACAAAACCGGAGACTTGCAGGTCACTTGCAGATTCGCAGCCAAATGCGAAGCCATAATGACTTATTGTCAGGTCGATCATTACTGTCATGTTACAGCGAGGCAAAACAGAGGTAATTGCTTCCTTCTAAAATCCTCAGAGATTCTCTTCCTCCATAAATTAGAGCTTGCAGAGGGTTAAAGGGGAGGGAGGCAGCTTTCCAATAAGGCGATGACTTCTCTTCTGTTGCTTTGCTCTTTGATTTCTCTGCCTTTTTTCTGTTTAATTAGAGGGAATTCCAGGCGATCATGAGATACTGGTTGAGGGAGTCATTGGCTACTTTACTCTAATTGCAGAAGTCTAGTAATTACATTTTACATCTTCATGCACAGGATCTTGAGTCGAAGTTGTGTACAGTGATGTTAAAGACATTAGCTGATTGGACTGCTAGGTGTTCTCTCCCATCATCCATCTGAGAGGATTTCCAATAGTTTTGGTTTTCAGGTGCAACTGTTTGGTGTTAAGACTGAGAGCATGGAGTGGTGTTTGTAAAGTCACACAGTAAAAAAAAATATCAGCAGTATTTATTTTTATTTAGTCTGTCATACAGAAAAAAAATGCTCGTTCATTTTTCAGTCATATTTTCATCACGTTTTTATACATTTAAAAAAATCATAGTTCCAAACTAAATATTTAACTCACAATATTTAGTTTACAAACTAAATGTTGAATTTGGCGCAAAGTATTTAGTTTGGAAAATAAGTATTGAAACATTTAAGTTTTAAACTAAACATTTAGCTTGAACCTAAATATTAGCTTGATATCTAAATAATTAGGTTGATAACTAAATAGCTAAGTTGCTAATTCAATATTTAACTTGATAACTAAATATTTAGCTTGGTCACTACATATCTAGCTTGCTAACTAAACATTTAGGTTGTTAGCTAAGTATTCAGGGGTTTAGCTAAACATTGAGCTTGCTAGCAAAATATTTAGGTTGTTAGCTAAATATTTAGGTTAGGTTGTTAGCTAAATAGTTAGGTTGCTAACTCAATATTTAGTTTTCAAACTAAATATTTAGGCTACTAGCTTAAGTTGGTCACTAAATATCTTGCTTTATTACTAAATGTTTCAGCTTACTAACTAAATATAATTGCTAACTAAATAATTAGGTTGATAACTAAATATTTAGCTTGCAACCTAAATATTTAGCTGCACAGTGAAATATCAAGGTTGCATCACAGGTGCAAGCTTATGCACTCAGGTTATTGAAACTGTCTGTAAATTTTATTTTAAATTAATTCTGAATAAACTCTTATCATGGTCTCATTTCTGCCATCAAAACAAACTTTCTTTCTACCAGCAGTGCATCCAGCCTTCACCGCTGCTACATGTGGTGTAGCATGAATAAAATAAAAGCATTTGTCTGTAAACTGCATTTGTCCTCCCTCTGCTCCACATCCAGTTGCACAGCCTTGAAAAGCGCCGACTCGGCATATATTGACCATCGAACCCGACTCAGAAATCTTTACTCGCTAAGCGCAACACAAAGCATTTCTCCGTTTCCAGCCTGCGGCGCTTCTCGCCACCCTGTGTAAAACAACCCTGACAAATCACTGGATGTGTGTGTTGATGTGTGTGTTGAGTGTCGTCCACATGAGGGATGTTAAAAGTTATCGTGTTTTTATTCATGCTGGAAAAGCTGCTGCTGCTCCTCTGATCATTACAGAGGAAAAGTTCAGACAAACATTTTTAGCTTGTTGTTAGAGGACAAAGGCTGCACATCATGCTGACACTACAGATTACAGAGTTGCTGCTTCACGCTCTAATATTTCTCCAGTTGTTCATGGCTGTAAATATAAACCCACAACTTATATAATATTTTCTCTGAAACACTTTCTAAGCATTTCTTTGTCTTTTGTGGTATTTCTCTAGTACAACAGAGCATTAGTGGGAGGCTAAGTATTATTTATTAAATGTGAGAAAAAAATCATAACATTAGTAGAATGAAGATGCAGTACGACAAAAAATGTAATAAAATTATGAGAGAAAAGGTGGTTTTAATGAGAAAAAGGCTTCAGTAGTTAATTGGTTCATTTAAGAGAGATTCAATTGTTTCAAAGTTCTGCTACTGATAATTAGATGCTAATATGTTTCCTTATTTGTGATTCTTATAAATTTACTAATTTGTTCTAATATTACGACTTTATTCTAGTAACATCAAGACTTTTTTATACTTTTGCCACTATTTTCCCATGAGTAAAACTTTTGTCTTGTATTATCTCGACTTTATTGTTATACTACTTTATTTTGGTAATGTTATTACCAAATTCTTGTATTATTGGAACTTTCATTTCCTATTATTACAAATTTTTCACCTAGTACGAGAAAAACTTGCAATAATTTCAATTTCTTGTATTATTTCAACTGTTGTAGTACAACTTTATCCTACTAATGTCATGACTTTATTCTCATATAATTAAAACTTTTTCCCCCTTATAGTGCGACTTTAATCTTGTATTATTTAAACTTTATTTTCATACATTTTTTTTTCTCATATTACGACTTTATTTTGGTGATATGATTTTATTCACACATTATTTATTTACAACTTAATTCTCCTATTATTGACAGGTTTTCCTTGTATTATTTATTTTTTATAGTCTTGTTATTAGTCTGCCCCTAATTCTCCGTCGTATTATATATTTAGCAGACCTGCCACAGATAACTAGCTAAACGTGTGTCTGGGCTTTGACTGGGCCATTCTAGCACATGAATGTTCTTTAATCTGAACCAGTAATAGAAATTTGACATAAGCTATATATTAAACAGTTAATCCCTCATATGTGTTTAGCAGGGTGTGTGTTTAGGTGTGTGCAGGCTACCTTGTGTGTGTGAATCCGCACACTTATTGAATTATGCAGAAATACTGTCATTGAGGGTACAAGGGCATCGCTAAAAGCCCTCTTCATGCAAATGGAGGTGTGTGTGTGTCACAGGCTGAATCACATAATGATAACTTAGCACGGCCTGCAGATACGGTTGATATGGAATATGACACACACGCACAGAGACGCATGATCTTTCTTTCCTTCTCCCTCTTATTGTCTTACATGGAGAGCTCATTAACAAATTTATTAATGACCTCTTAATAAGCCTGCTTATCTTTTCCTCACCAGGCTCTAATCTCTTGGAAAAACACACGCACACACACACGCATACACACGCACACACAGAGAGAATCAAACGCATTTTTAAAACTTTAATGCAAAACCACATCAGAGGATTAGTGTTTTTATTGAAGCGATAACCTGAATGTTTGTAATCATTTCCGCTTCTTTTTCTTCAAAATTTGATCTCTAAGATGGAGTATTAAGTCCAGACTAAGAAAAAATAAAATAAATTTGAGAATAAAGTCAAAATATTGCGAGAAAAAGGACAAATACGAGAATAAAGTGGTAATTATAAAGAAGGAAACAAGTAGTTTGGAGTTACATCAACAGAAATGTGTTTTGTTACAGAATATTTTTACATCACTTCTGTAACTGTTTTTAATTCACTTTAACTGAATTTAAACAGTTTAATTGTCTTAAACTGTCTTTAACTGAAATAAATGTAAAAATGTGCATATTTATATTAAATTTTTTTCTTTTTTTTTTTACAGAAAATGGTGTGAAACATTGTCTGTTTCACACCAGGTGATTCATCCAGCAGCTCTTTGATCTGATCATTAATCCTCAGAAATAACCTGAAAATTTGGTAAATTCTCTTTCTATGCAGCTGCAGGAGATCAAATCCTGATTATGTTTCACTTAAACCTTCATATGAGGCTTAATGACTCTCCTTATTGTAGATTAGTTTAAATGAGGTAAAAATCTTCCGTAGTAATCTGTCGTTATTAAGTCCGAGTTCTTCTAAGTGAACGTTTAAATGGATTACAGGAAGTACAGGAGAACAGGAATCAGATCAGAGAGTGATAATCTCAGTGAGTCATCCTCATCTGCAGCTTCATCACTTTAAATCTGACTAATGACCTTTGAATGTCAGCGCGCCTCACAAGCCTTAAACTGCTAAACGAAGACGAGAGCCTAAGAAAATAAACGTTTTTACACGGTTTCTGTCTTGTAACACTCACAAGTCTCTGTATTTTCTTATTTATTCTCATGATTGCTCTTAAATTGTGACTTCAGCTGCACAAAATCCGTATTTTTTATTAATCTGATCCTTTATGAGGTCATTAATGTCTCCTTTTTCTCAAGCACCAACAACAATGAGTTTCTCTGTCCTTTTTAAGGTGAAACTGTTTGGAAATTTAAACCATTCTGTGATAGAAACATTGAATTTCTGCTTATATTGCATTTATTTGTTGATAAATTTAAGCAATTTTTATTCTCTGTAGGTATTTAAGTGGCGTTTGCTGGGAATTGGTGCAACATAGAGTTAGGTGATGCAATATTTAGACGTCTTCGGGGTTTAAAACATAAAAATGGTAATTTACCAATGAAGAGAGATCATGACAGGCGATAACAGGCGCTTAAATTCCGTGTCAAAAGGTTGTGAGACCTTTTCCTGTTGTGGGCAACAGGAAAGGGTGGTATTTTATTCTATGTTGCATGACTTTGTGTTTTGTGTTTATGATGTAAAAAGCACTTTGAAATGCCTTGTAGCTGAAATGTGCTATACAAATAAAATTTGATTGATTGATTGATTGATGACAGAGATTTAATCAAAATTATGGGAGAACGATAACTATCGGCCTGGTAATTAACGCCCGATAAGAAATTATCGGTCTGATGTCATAGCGCATAGCACCAATAACTTCTTTAGTGGTCTGACCATTTTCTATTTTAAACTCGTGGAATGCATTTTTATATTTATTTTAATCCCTTGTCTACAGACCTTGTTTGATTTCTGTTTTTCTTTACGTCAATGAGTAGTGAACTTGATTTATATAGACATCCACCTGAGATCTGGTTTCTGTTGATACATTTTTGGCAAGTGTTGGCTTAGTATTAATTTTTATTTCAAAATGTTAAAGATTCAAACGTTTTTGGTCTTGATCAGAATATTGATGATGTCACAGCCTTGCATTTGTGGTTATTAGCATTTCTTATTTCCAAGTATATTTTCAGTCGTTATCGCTTATCGCTGCTTACTATCAGTTATTATCATTATTTATTGCTTACCGGCCTTTGGAATGAGAAAACTGTCGGTTTGCTGTACCGGTTTTTGAAAGAAAGTTATCTTTCATCCCTAATCAAAATGTAATCCTCCTTAAAATGAAACCTGCTTTTATAGCAGACTCCTTTAAACAGAATTACAAGCGTTTCTGTGCAGCTGTGCGGCTATCTAATGGGATTTGAGCGGCTTAATCTGTAGCGACGACACGCATGGCACCGGTAAGAAAGCAGCAAGTCAGACAAGATGACCTGCTGACACTGAGGAAGGAGATGCGGGCTTTTCAGGGGAACCCGTCTCCGTCCAGTTCAGGGAAGCAACTTGCATAACGACGGTGTGGTTTACCAGCCGGAGCGGGGATTTAATCCCGTTAAAACCGGAGCGGGAATGACGAGTACGGAGGGAAGGTAGATAAGCGCGTGAGGAGAGAGAGGGATTCAAAAGAAGAGCGGAGCGTTCTGTAGTTTCACATTTTCCATTATCTTTGTTCTGCAAATTAAACTGCGAGGCTCGGGAGCTAGCTGCAGGAAGACTTGGAGTGTTGCTCCTTGTTTGCAAAGATAAGCTGCAGTGGGATTTAAAATAAAATAAAATGAAACCAAATGAAATCCCCACTCTGGGTTTCCCCATTATAAACCGAGCCAGCGTTCTGATCGAAGTGACGAACCTTTAGTTTTGTGCGTTATTTAAATCACACATTTGGGTCAGGGTAACTCCTTATTCTGACCCAAACCCCCCATCAAGTGGAGTCATAAAACTGTTCAATATAATGTTTGAATGTTTCCTTACAGTTTGAGGTCTTTCCCCAAACTGACTTAGATTAAATATGTTACATAATGTTTAACTTTTAAATGACTATTACTCAGTTTTTTTCTATTTTCAGTGGGAAAGTGGGAGGAAATGTTTCTCAGAAGGTTCATCAAAAACTGCAGAATTAAATAAAATCCAGAAACAAAAAACTAAGAAAATATTTCACAAAATTCTATATTTATGGTCCACGATCCATGTGATATTTTTAATATCACATGGATCGTGGACCATAAATACTAGAATTTTGTGAAATGTGATATTAAAAATATCTCATATTTTTGTGGTTTTCCGATTTTATTTTAAACATGATCTGATGAGATAATTTTTCTTTTACTTGTTATCAACACAGTCAGTAGGATCTAGAATGTATCATCTCAGTGTGACCTTTATTTTTAGTCTAGTAGCATAATGTATACTATATGAAACAAAAATTGTATGCAAGCAACATAAACTGTATATTATATGAAACAAAAACCCATCAAAACAACATACCACTTTATAAACTGTGTTCTCTGTTGAACAAGCACCTATCTGCATCATCATCATTGGTATAATGTTTGGGTAAAGAAGGTTAAATTGACAGGTTTGAAAGCAAACATCCATTTTGCTACACCAACAGGACAGCGGTTGAGTTTCTGTTCACATATTAACTTGACCAGCAGCTCATCACGGTTTCCCTCCCTTGAAGTTCTCCTTGATGGCTGTTCGTTGTGGCGTCCTGCTGTTTGTTGTCAGCCATCAAAGAGCAATTTCGGCACAGAAATCAGGAAATAATTAGGGTGAACTTTTCGTGACATATAGCCAACCCGGGGGTAGAGAGGAGGCGCCGCGCCGCCTTCGTTTTGGTACCGAGGGGCCGCCAATGAATTGAGGACAGACTCTCTGAATCAGTTTAATTAAAGAGTATCGATGCATGAGATTAGATGGGAAGCCGATGGTGTAAAGGATATGATTACACAGGACGAGGAGACAAACGGAGAGCGCAGCACATAGAGAGCGATCTGGGAGAAACCGCGCGGTTGTAGCCACCGGTGGGCGAAACGCAGCGGTCCCAAGGTGGCTCCTCAGACTGCAGATGCACCCTGGGTGTTTCCTGTCTCGATGTTTCCTCCTGAGTCAGGCGCTTTGTGCACGTGTGAGGAAAACCTCTCTGTCTGCTGCTGAGAGGATAATTAGGATGGTCTCAAAGACGCTGCTGCACAACTGCTGCAGGATATGTGTTCATATTCGCGGTTTTGCTGAGTGCCTTTGTTCGGCGGGAACGCTGAGGAGAAGTTTTTACACCAAAGGCGGCGACTCATAATGTCAGCGAATGACTGAATTTTCTTTGGAGTCAACTATTGATGTTTCAAGATTTAAAACTGGATTTTACAGCCACCAACATCTGGGTCAGGTTCATCCACTGCAGATGCATCTCATAAATTTGTTTGCAGGACCGCAGCTGCCTGTGAATCTCTTAAATCTATGACCACCTCTAAAAACTCATCCAACTTTTAAGTAGTTCAAACTACAGCTGAAATATTTACTCTGGTTATTCATGATGAATCGATTATTAAACACTAAAAACACAAAAAATTGTTTCTAGTTTGTGGTGCAAATATCTTAGTACACTTAAAATTAGAAAAAAAATCTGAATGTCATGATTACAGTTTTTGAAACCTTGACTTACATAAATAATTTGAACTTTATCTTGCATTTAAAACATTTTAAATGCTTATTAAGTGTCCACTGCTGTGTCTCCATGTGGACCAAACATTATTTCCTAATTTTAGCCTATTTTTAACTGCATAATGTTGTTCAGCTTTCAAACAGAGATAACAGAGTCTACATGACAGATGGCTGTGGAATATTAGTATTATAACCTGAGGGCCAACACAGAATTATGGCAACATGGCTTTTGATTGCCTCGTTTGAGATATAATGCCAACATAAAAGGAATAAACAGAAATGGAGGAGAATTAAAGCATGAGGCAAATGATTCCAGTGCTTTGTTAGACGAGGTTTTCCTCCTCTGCGCTCTGACGGAGGAGCGTGAGGGGCTGATCTGTGTTGTGCCTGGGGTTTCGCTGCCGAGTCTTCAGGAAAGAGGAAGATAAGAAAGTGAGGGAAAGACGGAGGCAGAGAAGTGCTGACTCAGCAGGAGGAAGAGGAGAGCTGGGAAAGAAGACGAATGAGAACTTTAAAAACTGGAAATGACTAATTTGGTCGAAGGAAAACATTTTCTGAGCCGCTCACATTTGAGCTGTGAGGCAATAATGTTTGGCATTAATTGTCAAATAAAATGTGCCTGTGCAGTCATGAAAGGTCTATAAAAGTGTGGAAAAGAGATAACTGAATGTTAAATAGTTGTTTAAAGTAGCAGACTTTAATAGTATTTCCATTTTCAAAAAGATTTCTATAATAAAATGGCTTCGTCAGTATCTTATACTAAACCTAGAATGGAGCCACTTAATGGGTTCATTCTCACCAACCATGTTTAGTTTGTTTTAACTGAACTCTGGTTCATTTGTGTAGAAAGTTTGGTTTGTTAGTGGAAGTGTGAACGCGTAATCACGCTCTGATGTGGACCAAAAAAATAGAACTTTGGTCCATTTGCATATCTAGGTCTCAGTTCGATTTAAGTGAACTTTGGTGCAGTTCGAATCCATATGTGAACACCAAGTGGACCGGAGAGCGCTTCAAAAGCATAAAGTGGACTACGGCACAGGGTATTTTGGGTAAACGGACTCAAAACAAATGTGGTAGTCAACGCGTGATCTTTCAACAAAGACAAATGAGAATACGCCACTCCATTTTGTTTACGTTTTGTAAAGGAGGAAGTTGCACTCACTGTCTTCTGAGGTTTTTGTGCTGTTCCTGCAGTGATTCTTGTTGCAGCGCCCCACAGGCAAGGAGGGAAACAGGTTTTTCAATTAGTTTGGATCGCCTGACACAGTGAAGTGTGCAAGAGAACCATATCACCTGAAAATGTAACATATGTTGCCATTTTCATCCCCAGTTGAACTGAGTCTATCTGGTGTGAAAACACAACTCTGGGTCGATGTAAATTAGCATTTTAACATGCAGATTTTAAACTTGGACTGTTTTGAATGACAAAACACAACATAGTGTTTTGTCAAAAATGTCAAACACCACAACTGTGCTGTAAATATTTATTTTAGTCACCTGTCAGGTTTAGTTTCCTCCCTTTTATTACTCTTCAAGTTATTGACTTACTGCTCCATGACTGAAATAGAAACAGGCGTCTTTTATCACTGGTTTCACTTTGAATCAAGCTGTATTGTTTGTATTTTGATTGATTTCAATACTTTATGTTATTTTCTCAGAGAGAATACTTCAGTACTTATGGTTTGTTATCTGAAATAGCCTGATTAACCTCAACATCAAGGTTTCACAGTGTCTGATGATTATCCAGAGGACAGTAAGACCTTTGTGATAACAGTCTTAAAGCAAATCTGCCTGCTCTTTATTTCCACTTCATTTGGATAAGGTCCAGCTGAAGAACTTCTGGTTTGTTTAAATTCTCCCTTCCCCGCGGCCCATTATCCATCTGCTCTGACACACTTCCACCGTCTCCACTTGAGAGTGAATAGCCCACCTGTGACTGTGTGCATTTGTTGGAGGATAGCAATTGGCCATTAACTAATTCACAGAGGGAGGGAGTGTCTAATGCCGCCGGCCCAGGGCAGAGGATGTGAACAGTCAATGTGTTACCAGCCAACAGCAGCAGAAAGGCTGATCTCAGTTTGGAGAATCAGACAAACTCTCATAAGGAGGCAAACAGTTCAAATCCATATGTAAATGGATAGCAAATAAATGGAACCTCTGTTTGCTGACCTGTGACTTGGTTTAAGCTGGACTTTAACCGGCTGCTAGCTAGGCTTTGATCAGTAGTTGGCTGCACTCTCTTGATTACCTGTTATATGGACTCTGTTTTGACTGGACTTTGACTATGTATTGATTGGATCCTAACTGGTGTTGCTTGCTAACTGTTAGCTAGACCCTCTTCCTAGGTGTTAGCTGGACACGGACTCTGTGAATACCTGTAAACTGTACCGACTGACTAGCAGTTACTTGGATTCTGACTGTTTACTGGACCTTCATTATTTATAGCCGTTAGCTACGCTTTCTGTCTCGCTGTAAGCATGACACCAACTACCTTTAGCTGGACACCGACCAGCTAATACCTCTCTAACCTGCTGTTTGTTATGCTCACTGAATATTAGTTTCCTTCTTCAGATAAAACACCAAATCATAATTTGTACACATTTCTTATAACTTCCTTTTGCATTATTATGGAAAGAAATAAAAAGAAATAGCCAGTTTTTCATTTTTGCTAATATTTTTGTCACTTACTGTCACTTCAGGTGAGGAGAGAATCAGTTCTTTTTGTCATTTAGTGACTCGCATTCTGTATATAGCAGAACTACAACAAATGACACTCTGCAAATATATATACTTACATTTGCACCACTCTATGATCAATAATAAAAAACTCACTATTATTATGGTAAGGACTTCCCCTTGGGAAATATATATCAGCTTTTTAAAGCTGTTTTATTATCAAGGAGCTATAAATTTTGTGAATTTTGGCCACTTTGCGACTTTCTTTCAAGTTTTTATGTTGAATATCTTCCTCCTTCAGTTGTGTGTTGCTGTGAATTACAGCATCTTATGCTTGGAGTGTCATCCAGAGACCCTCTATAGACTGGCTTGTTTCTGGCTCTAATGGCTCTTAAGGGAATATTTCTGTTTGTCTCCGTATGGGTCAGCACTTACCAAGAGGGGCAGAATTATGGCACGATGCTAAAAAGCTGCAAGATGTAAGGTGTTGTTTCAAGAGAGGGGATGAAGGGGGCGATAAACTGTGAAGCTGGGGCTTTTGAAGGTATAAACGAGTGAGGCGATGGTGATGAAGAGAGAAAAAGTGCGTGGGTGGAAAGTTTGGTTCTTGGCATTGACTCTTTCAGCGTTACAACATCAGGGCTGCTGGTGATTGATTTCTCCATTCTTCTCCCAGCCTTTTCTTTCCCGTCGCGCTCACCCTCTGCTCCTTTGTCTCTTGTTAATTCACTGGCTCGATTTTCTTTCCTCCTTCTACAATATTTTTTGGATAGTTCATCTCTATCTCAATCCTCCTCCGCCCTCGACAGGGTTTTCCCATCTACATCCTCCCTCTTTTTCCTCCATTGTTATACGTTTCATCTCCTCTCACTTTAATCCTTCAACACTTGTTCCTAACTTACCTGGTATCTACAAGTTTCAGTAGACAGACCACTTTATGAGTCAAGTTTTTACATTTTTTGGGTGAGATTTCCACTGACAAGTCAATATTTTTATGTCTTTTATTGACCATATTTTTAACGTTTTGCATGAATAATAGTTCAAAGATCAATATTCTACAAAAGTATGGCTTTATTTTGTTAAAAATATTCCAAATTTAGTTTTTGGTCTTGCATTTCTTCATGTAATCATTGTGTAAAAGAGCACAATAATTGTGATAAATAATTCTAACACAGCAGTTGTGTTGACTTATTAGCACAGTTAATGTTTGATTATATAATGTTAGGTTTGGTGTTCATAGTGAAAAAAGGAGCAAAAGTGAAAACTAATGTAGTAGATAAATGCTACTGCTAATGTGCTAGCGGCTAAACATGCTAATGCTAACATGTTTAAGCCAATAGCAAAAAAAAAACAAAAACAGCAAGGTTGTTTTTGGTAAAACAGGACAATAATTATGTGATACAAATCTAAAACACATTTTGAAATAAGATACTTCCTGTTTCCCTCCCTTTATATCACCACCCAGTGGTAGAACGTAGAACTACTGCAAATGAATTTATATTAAAATATAGGATACTCTGAGCTCTGAAGGTCAGTAGTCTGGTTTAGGCAGTTAAAAAACTTGCCAAAACGCCTGATTTTAGTGTCTTCGTCCGTCTTTGCCGCTGTGTCTCAGGTGATTTTGGTTCCTGGCGTTGAGCCGCGCGCGGCGGGCAGGGTCCGGCTCTCAATCGTTACTGTAATTAACTTCAGTGAAAAGGGTCCTGGGATGCGGAAAACCTCCTCACAGTGTGGCTCACACAGTGTGCCGCCTCCTTCCTCTGCAGCAGCAACCTGCAGCGGCAACACGACTTTAAAATAAATACATCATCTTTATTGATTAAAGACAAATAAGTCAGGAAGTTAAAGCATCAGCTCTAATTGGTACATCAGGCGTTATAATTCTCTGACTAACTCCTGTCGAAGAATTAATCCAAATAAAAAGTACTTTATTCATCCCAGAGGGAAATTAAGTTTTGTTGCAACTCATATTGCACAATTTTCTTCAAACATCGTTACCAGTTAAGTTTTGTTTTTTGTAAATGTTAGAATATATTCTGCAATATTTGCATTTTACTCATTTTATTTACTTGTAAAGTATTTTAACATTAATCTTCTTTGCTTGAAGTATTTATGATTGGCGGCTGCTTTCTTCAACTTTCCGTTTTTGTTAGCAAGCTTTACCAGTGCATAGAATGCTGCTTATAAATGCTGCTTAACTTGCATGATTTGGTGTCTTTCTTCTGTAATTTCTGCCTTTACTTGTTTTTCTCTTGTCCAAGTGCATCATCATCCTTCCAGAGTTGCTGCCTGCACTGTTTTTCTGATTAATGTCCCATGTCTTTGTCCCATCTTCCACCCTTTCTGTCCATTTTTCAGTCACGTCCTTTATCCTCTGTCCTTATCTTGCTCTCCACATTCTCTCACTCACTAATTTTGGGAGACAGCTGCTATTGTTTCCTTCCCTTTGTTTCTGACTCCATCAGCGGGTCATTTATCAATGTTTTAAATCATTAAGCTTCAGGAAAACACCAGAATAAAGTTCCTTTCTAATCAATCCACAACATCTCGAACTGCATG
Organism: Poeciliopsis turneri; assembly: GCA_922788865.1. NCBI lineage: Eukaryota > Metazoa > Chordata > Actinopteri > Cyprinodontiformes > Poeciliidae > Poeciliopsis > Poeciliopsis turneri. The sequence goes on from CAKLNU010000879.1 coordinate 365,890, forward strand.
CCAGTGATTTATGACGAGGCGTTGGATTCAACTTTCCTGCTGTTTTTGTTTTCTCCATTGTGCTGTTGGCATGTTTGAAGGTAAAAAAGTATTTAAATGTTGTTTGGTTACCTTTAAAAATGGTTTCCTATATGAAGTTTTCCAGTGAAAACTGACGACGCAGACTTACCTGGATAAAGTAGATTTTTATTTTTAAAAAGTCAGTTTTACAAACTGGTAGACAAAGTCTCCAAAGGACTATAACTGAACAGTCTGTTTTTATAGGCTTATTGACAGCACACACAGCTTTCTTGATATGGGTTTTATCCTCTAAACATACAGATAAGCTTTGTGTTTTCCTCTCTTCAGGCACAAACTTCTCTATATTTAGCACTTTGGCTTTAAGCATGTGAAATCCTTCTTCACAGACTCTCAGTAACATCCTGAGTTATAAACATATAAAATAAGATTCACTCACTCACACTCTCTCTATCTCTCTGTCTCTTGTTACCTAGCAACAACTTGTGGAGCTACTTGTGCAGCAGCAGTTTCATGTTTCGCCACCATGTTTCCTAACTGCTTAAAAATAAAAAACAGTGTGAAGTAAAAGCTGTGGATAAAACGAATCACTGATTATTGATATGAAACGCTTTTCCAGGCATATTCTGTCAATTCTGGGAGAGAAAGTGTCGAACATGTCAACACTATCCTCTCGCTTCTATTAGCATCAGTTTGAGTATTGATTAGTATGACTCTATGCAGCTTAAGTTAGTTTATGTGTGATTAGCCATTAGTTTGCCACTGAAAAGGCAGTGACATGACTCAAAAGGCTTTAGTTTGGCTTGGGTTCACTGTTAACTTGATTTTGAGAGGCTATTAGCTTGATAATATCTATTATCAAGAATCTGATAAACCATTAGCTTGACTTAATTAGCGAAGCTTTATTTTAAACAAATTGACCTCTCCCTTTTAACCAAAGTACAGATGTTTTAACTCCTGCCAAACATGTATAATAACTGATTAATGTACTCCTATTTATCAGTAATGATTTTCCTGAAAGCTGATGCTTGACTGTAGTCAGAAAAAGAAAAAGATGGAATAAAAAACAGGGAGAGACGGTTTGTTTTGGGGGCGTCCCGCCTCTTTTTGCCTCTGCGTCCTATGAGGGATGAGGCGGATGGTGATTTTTATGTGATTGATGGTCCTTGTAAATATGCTCATTACCATATAGGCTCAACCTGCCTTCATCGCCATTATTCACTGTCAGCTAGGGAATTTTGTGAGCCCATGGCTTTATGCAATTTACTACTCCACTTCATGTGAAAAGTGAAATATGACATATTTTATTCAATTTTTGCATTACATCAAATGTTTTTTTAAATTTTGGTTAATTGTTTTGGTTAATAAGTCCCCTACTTTAACTCATTTCCAGTTCTGGAGATAATAAATCTCACGGTTTCTTCTGAGCCAGAAGAATCCTGGCCAGAATAAATGAAAGATGAAAAACTAGTTGTAAAATCCATATGTCCATGGATTAATGGCTTCAGGCTCTTAGGCAAGTGGTGAGAAAGACAATATTACAGTCAGTGGAGAGTAACAAGCTTATTAACTGTAGAGAGAGAAGATTTTCTCAGACTGGTGTGCAAAGGCATTGCATGTTAAGTAGCAGAAACCAAGCAGGAATTTCCCCACAAAGCTGTATTTAAAAATAAAAAATCCTCTCTCAGCTGGCATTTTTTCACCTTTCTAATGATTGCCTGACTTAGTGATTTTTATGAACAATATAGACAGAAGCTTGCAATATGAAGGTAAATATAGAGTGTTCCTGTTTGTGTGCTGCAGCAGCACAGGCAAAGCAGAAATATTACTCCCTTACTGCATGAGCAACGTGCAGCTGTAAATTAGTGCTGCTCAGCCTGGAGGAGTAATTACTTGAAGAAGTCAACTATGCTTTGTTTCCCTCTGTCGCAGCGCACAAAGAACAATCTGTCAGCGCGCAGACTTGACTTACAGTGGTTGTCTCAGGTGGAGTGTTAACTATTCAATTCAGCTTGGCAGCTCAGAGATTGGATAGAAAAACCTCGGCGGTGGTGTTGGCGCCTCATGTTGATCTTGTTCGGGTTGTTGACAGAGTTTGTTTTGGTCAAACTTTAAACATTGTTCACGCCGCTGTGAGCGGAGTTATGCTTTATAACGCCCTAAATGAACCCAATACATCCAATAACTGTTGTTTATCCAGCCGTCAGCTGTTTGAAAAGCTCAGTTATTTGTGTGTTTTGGGAAAAGCGAACAATACAGAGAGCTAGCTACAGAGTGAACAAGGTGTTTCTCTTCCACTCTGGGGTTGATGCTCCCATTTCACATCAAAACATGTTCATCTCTTGGATTATTTTTTCACAGTAAAGTCAAGTGTATTTGTGTAGCACACGAAAATGCTTAACTTATGGGTTTACTGCAAATTATTGTGTTGCTGTGATGTTAACTCCCACCTGCAGGTGGCACTATATCTTATTCCTACTGCATTTCTTCCTCATCTGTAACTTGATGTCAAGTAATAATCAAATAAAACGTCACAAATACCATCATGCGTATCTGTAAACATTATAAAATATTTTGCAAATATTTCTAAATTAGCTCCACAAATCAGTGATTTTCATTGCAAAAAAAAAAAAAGAAAAGGGAATCACTAACTCCTGGAGGGCCTGATCAGTTTCAAAACATGTTCAATATCATTTCATTTTCAGAAGTACTTATTAGGTGGAGACATGGCTTTTTATTAATGTTTTAACAGTTTGTTAACGGGTTATGTCAATACATTTAGGCCCTTTAAGAACCTCTGTGGTCTCGATAAGGCCCAAAATGAAAATGAGTTTTACACCTTTGCTTTGAAGGAAGTCAGTGTTTCGGCTGTTTTGCAGTTTTCTCCGAATCTGGAAGTTTGTCCCAGATATGTGGTGGATAGAAGCTGAATTCTGCTTCTCTGTGTTTGGTTCTGGTTCTGGGGATGCAGAGCAGAACCAGAAGTCCTGACAGGTCTGGAAGGTTGCCATGACAACAGCAGATATTTAATGTATTCATGCTGCTAAGCTAATAACAGTCACAGCAAATATGGGTTAGATAAAGATCATCTTAGGTGGGAGAGTTGTGACCGTTATGGCAACATATTATGAGTACATGAACACACAACGAGTTGAAGGTCAGGAGCCATTTTTTAAAATGACTAGGTGAGGTAGAGTGCAAGCTGACATGGGTGTTAGCATGTTTAAGAACAACCTTCTGTATATGCCGTGATATTTGCAGTGAGGCTGATGTGAGCGCATATATCTTTAACAAAGAAAAATCACAACCAGCAAATGAAATTACTTCACCAGGTGGCAGGCAGTAATGAAAATGATCGGATTTCGGAAAACAAATGAAAACAACACAATAAGAAAACACAATAAATACTTTAATTTGCAGCCTGTGACATGTAGTAATTATGCTGACTAATTGTTGTTCGTTTTTTTGAAGTTTTTTTCCATTTAAATGTGACCATAATTACAAACTACTTAATTAGGGTTTAACCGAAATGCAAAACAATTACATTTATTTTGTTTGAAATTTTTTTGTGTTTTTTATTTATTTATTTTTTGCCTTTTTTCCGACATGAATACCTGGACATATTTTCAAATTTTTTCCAAAGTTGTAAACTATTTTTTAGCTCAAAGACCTTGTTGAGCGCTGGCTGAACTCCCCAGCGTCTCTGAGCTTAGACAGTTTTCTGGGGGAAACCTTGATGCTGTTCATGATGGGATATAATTTAAACCTGACTTATTGAGGGGCCCAATTTTCTTCCTGATATCTTGTCTTATTTTTCTCCAATTTGTGCAATTTTATGTTTGATGGAATCGCAGCCTGTGAGTAAAAATGTTGGTAAATGTTGGGAACAGCTTCCTCTCACACTTTATGAACTCTGGTGACCATAATTCATCAGTGCTGCTGCACATCTGAACTCCCCAGGGCTGCTATCCCGACAGAACGGGAAGCGCTTCAGAAAACGACCCGATAAACAGATGGCTGTATAATAATCCGTCGGCTTCAAGCGGTCCGACCGGGGCGGAAAGAGAAGAATTAGCACACCTGCTGAGGTGAACCAAAAACCTGTTTAAAACACTTTTTAAATGCTTACCTTCAGCTTCATCTGCGGCTTTTCCTCCGAGTCCCGGGTCTGCCCTGTCCTCCTCCCTCTGAGTGACAGTCTGTCATTCAGCTGCTAAGTGCTGCCGCTTCAGAAACAGCAACAGTAAGGGGTTTCCCTGCAGATTAGCTCTGCAGTTTTAGGGATGAGGTGGGTAAAAAATACAGTAGAGAAGGAGGAAAAGGCCAAGAGGGAGGATGATAAAAGTTACATTATGCAGAAACTGGGGTTTAATTCAAGGAGGGATTGATAAATGACAATTCTATTAAAATGTATGTAAAATGCAAAACCTGACAATGTGTTATCACTAAATAGCAGCCTGAAAATTTGAAAATAATTCAGATGTATAAATCAGTGTTAATGTATTCTCACTGACCCATTTGCTCTCATGCAAAAGTTTCTGCATTAATATTTCACTCAAGCTTTAAGTGTTTCCTTAAAAAACTCGTTACGGGATCGTGGTTATGAAATGTCTCCATTTTTTATTTTAAAATCTTTTTTTTCCTGCTTTTTTGGTTTAAATACAGGTATTATTGACTTATTTACGACATCATCTTTAAGGTCTATAAAAATGTAAATATTGTTCAAGACTTTTAAACCAGTCTATAACTCAAAGTCAAAATAGTTGTTCACAGATCACGATTTTTAGTTCGATTTTTATTTTCAAAACTTTTTTCAGTTTTAAAATAATTGTAGTTTCAAATCTTATTCTGTATAATTTTTGTTTTCCTTTTTTTTTTTTTTTTTTTTTTTTTGAACAAACTTTAGGATTTACAATAAATCTTGCAGCTGCAGCAGATTTATTATAAACATTATAAATAAAGCCTGCTGTGTTCAGCGCGGGTCTGATAATGGAATAAACAGTGAGGTAAAAATAAGGCGATCTGCCGCCCAGTTGTCATTTGACATTATGAGGCTTCAGGGTTCAGAGAGACTTTAATGGTTGAGATTCTTAATGTGGGAAATTAATCCCTGTTTCTTTAATAAGCTCACAGATCAACTGCCATTCAAATAGAGAACATGTCGCTCTCTAACCGCCTCACATGTCTCCATCACGTGTTGATTCACTTCCTGCACTTTTTACTTTTACTCGAGTAACTTTACTGTGAAGTATTTCTACTCTTACATGAGTAAAATGTCTGAATTTTCTTCCCATTGAATGAAAATCAAACATGTTATCTTTGTTGAGTTTTAAAATGAAAGAAAATGATTTGAGAAAATTAATCTTTTGTCATTTTGATCTTTAAAATACAAAATTTCCAGTTAACTGCATATTTTGGTCCACCTGATTATATAATATTAAAAATATTAAATACTGATACATAATATTTAATATCAAAATGTTAAGTATTGATATTAGTACCTGCTACTTGAGTAGATTTTTTACCGAATACGTTTTTACTCAAATGTTGGAAGTCATGCTGCTTTTAATTGAGTATAATTTTAAATCTCCTATCCAACTCTTATTCATACTTTTTAGGAGGTCTGAATAATTTTGTCAGTAAATGTGTCTCAGACGTTGCGTGTTAAATCTGCAGGCTGCTTGTGTTGTTGCTGATGTCACGCTCGTTGTGTGCAGGAAGTATTTCCTCTGTTTGAACTGCAGCTGCAGAGACTGGCTAAAGGTCAGCGCTGCGTGTTTGCTGCTCATATCCTCCGTGGCCAGCAGATGCACATGGCTCGCTGTGTGGCACGGAGCTTAATTTGAGATTAACATGTAACAGATTACCACACTGACCTTCTGTGTCTAGTCAGCCGGCAATGGATGGATGAATGATGGCTCTCATCTTGGATAAAGATCGATGCAGTCATGTTTAGTATGGAAGTGGGGATTAAAGAGAGGAAATCTTCAGTAAATCCATAACATGATGGTTATGAATATAAAATAAAGTGAACCTGTTTCCTGTTGGAAACATCTGTCCTCTGTGATTTTAGTGATCATCAAGACGTTCCTGCGTTTAAATATTAATAAACATATACATGCAAAAATATCTTTAGCCAAATGGCTGATCTCCATTTTTAATACCTTTTGTATATGATTAAGGAAAAATAATAAAAAGATGCCTCAGACTACTGCACAAGGAAATTAAACAGTTGTTTACAATATGTAGTCAATAATGTTTCAGTAATTTTGACCTTACATTGATAAGCAAGTTGACTAGACTTAGCATAATGGCTCTAAAAACAGAGTTATAACTATGCTAAGCTAAACAAGCTAATTATGTGAGTAGAAAACTCAGCCTGCACCCAAATAAATCTCTTGCATAGTTTTTGCTAAACAGATCCGTCTGTTTTTGTTTTTCTGTTGTGGTAAATAAATAGTTTTGCCATTCCAGTTTTGCCCCATTGTTCATTGTAATTAAGGCTGCAATGCGTTTATATAAAATTGCAATTTTAGTGTGCAAAAACAAGAAATCTGTGGAAAAAAAAACACAAAAAGCATTTCAAAACACAGAGACTGTGTTTGCTTGTACGACTTGACAAGTTTAAATGAGCAGATTTCCCAGGTCGTATCTTTCTTTATTCTTCATGCACTAAAATATCCTTCCTGTCAATTGAGGGCAAACTGTCAGCTGCCCCCACATCCCTCCATCCTCCTTCATATTTGATGAGATTCATTAAATGTTGATTGTGGACACACTTCACCACCCTGACACTTCGCCTGATCCTCCATCTGGTCCTTCTCAGCACTTCTGAGCCTGAAGAAAAACTCATGCTAGCTCACACAAGATAGGTGCTAATTGCTAGCTTTTCAGTTAGCAAAAAATAAACAAACTATAAACTGGATATTAACCTTTTACTGCATCCTTTTAATACAACTACCTTTATCAAGTGAAAATCGCTTTTTGGGTAAAATATTCAACTTCCAAAACATGGTTAGCTAGCATAATTTATCTGTTATTTTAAGCTAACGTTGAAGAAAGCTATTTGCTACACCTCATGCAGGCCAAAGCTAGTTTTAGTTTTAGTTGTGATCAGTGAAAGTCTTGCTAAAAGTACGTTTCTTTAGTTTTCCCTCTAGCAACACATTTATTTTGTGCTTTCTATTCCCAAATTTGTGGTTTGAAATAAACAAGCTGAGCTTTAGAAGAAAGCTAAGCACACATAAATCCCTTTCTGTCTAAACATTTAACCGGGTAAATTGTAAGAATTGCTTCTTGGCCATTTGCTCTGATAAATGCCACCTGACACGTGTGTGTGAATGTGTGTGTTCCTGGAGGCTAACATGTGCTGTTAACACTGTGTTTGCTCTGCAGAGCCCCAGCTGAAGGGCATCGTCACCCGGCTCTACTGCAGACACGGGTTCTACCTCCAGATGCTGCCGGATGGCACCATGGAAGGCACAAAGGACGAAAGCAGCTCCTTTTGTGAGTCAGAGAACATTTTATTTTATTTTGTAATGATAGATTTCACATTTCCTCTGCTCCAAAAGATATTAAACTTGACAACTTTTACTGTAAATTCAGGGGTTGTCTGCAAAATAATTATTAATTAGAGCATTTTTGCTTAGTTGCTGCTCTCATAAAGTTAAAATCAGTAGCTGTAATAACACTGTTATGATATACACTGCAAAAACACAAAACCTTATCAAGTATTTTGGTCTAGTTTTTAGTCCGAAAGTCTTAGCACAATGGAAATAACTAACAAGTAACTTTTCAGCAAGAAACATGAACTTGTTTTACATCAATAATTCCATAATATTGCAAAAAAAAAAAAAAGTATGATATTTGTAAAGGTATTTTAGTATACTTAAAATAAAACAAAACTAACTTACAAGTAACTTTTCAGCAAGATATAGGAGTTTGTTTTAAGACAATAATTTCTCAATATTGATTGAAAAGTTCTTGTGTTAAGTAAAATTAGAACTGTAGTGTTTAGCATGTAGTTTAATTATAAGTTACAATGTCTCGTTTCACTGGCAGATTATTTCATTTACAACTAGTACTTTTCTTTTTTTGTAGAAATATTTAAAACAATCTCTTATATCTTGTTAGAAAGTTATTTATAAGTTAGTTTTGCCTAATTTCAAGTGTATTAAAATAGAAATGAGACAAAGATATACTTATGATTGTAAAGGTAAACGGTTAAAGCTGAGCTAAAAGATTAAAACAACTGCTAAAAATAAGAATATATAATGCTAAAAAGTAGTTTTAATTTAGTCTTGCCTACTTTCAAGTGTACTAAGATAGAAGCTAGGATAATATACTTGGTAAGATTTTATGTTTTTGCAGTTTGCATTAATCTGGTGTCAAAATGAACCTAAAAGTAAAAATAAAAAAACTTTAAGACAGGACTAGGCCAGATTTTTTTGCTTGAAGAGAGAAGAATGTTATCAGAGGTTTATTGTTTAGTGTAATTAATTTTTTTTTCACCTCGATGTTGAAAGACAAAAAGCTTTAAACGCAGATTTATTTTTGTGCGTTTTTTAGTGTAACTAACTTCTCTCAAAGATCAGAACTTCACCTGCTATGCTAAATAATTTACCAGCATTTAAAAAACATTCAATAATGATACTACCTGGGATAAAACCTAAACATTTTCCTTTTATTTTCACCTTCAGTTTCCATAGAAACACGTCATTGGCCCGCTGTGGGTCGCCTCCTCTGTGATTACTGACTAAATCCACCGGATCCCAGGCTCTAGGAATCCCTTCAGCGCTCCCTCACAGATCAATAATATATTATACAATATCCCTGGTGTGGCAACACAGCAGGTTTTTTCTGTCAAAACAACAGTTTAGGTGGAAAACATCTAGTCGGCACAATTTCAGATTTACAACCAACAGCGAGAGGCGGGTGGGGAAAAAGAGAAATCACAGTTTGAAGCTCGTACGTTTCATCGTTTTTTATTGAAATGTCAGAATGTGGCAGCTGAAGTGTTTTCAAACTCACAACCCAAACATTTGTCCTGAAGCTGGGCAAGGTTCCTGTAGCGTCTTCATTTGGGTTTCGACGAGTAAAACAAGCACAGCAGTCAGCTATCAACCTGGTGAGAGGAGAAAACATCTGTTTGAGAATTTAAAGAAAGCAGCAGAGATGAGAATCAGCAGGGCCGGCTCCAACCTTTTTGGGGCCCTAAGCAGATCTTCTTTTGGGGCCCCCCTGTGTCAACATGTCAGATGCTTAATCATTCTTAAACTACTCTTAACATAACTACTGTCCTTAGCATAATTTGTAATTAGCTTACATCATACTGATGCTATTATAGCTGTTGATTTTTGTCAGGTTGACAAAAATCAGCAAACCAAACAAAATATTTTAATCTTAAGTGTGCTACATTATTTTAACTATGTGAAAGTAACATCGGCTGATAAACACTAAATTTACAGTTAACAAATTAACACGTTTAATGTTAATTAACAAGGTTAATCTAATAGAAAGAAATCAACATATTAAATATGTACCAACTATGAAAATATCAAAATAGTTTTTCTATATGTAGTAGCACTTAGTTATTTTTATTCAATATTATTGAAAATATATGCATTTCTATATCACACGGTTGGGGGCCCCCTGGTGATATGGGGGCCCTAAGCAGCTCCTTAACTCTCATGTGCCTTGGGCCGGCCCTGGTGATCCAGGGTTGCCAGATTTGACTGACAGTTTCTAGCTGAAAACAAAATGAAAGCCAAAAACTAAAATAAACAAACTAGCCCAAAACTCAACCTCTAATAAAATGTATGACATGTAAATATGTATAAATGACAGTGTCCCATACTTCATCGACTGCACTCAGATTTGTGAAAATTAAAAACATTTTTGGCCGTTTTTTGTTGCAAACCAAATTGGAACCAAATTCCATTGAGACTGTTAAGGTCTTGACTCTTTAAACACAATGAAAGTGGAGTTTTTTGTGCCGATTTTTACTTATAAATCACGAAGCTGCACTGTATTACCATCGGTAATACAGTGATTAGCCAGTTATTAATCTTTGATGTTGTCACCTTGGATAGAATGTACAGATTTCTAAATAAATTTATAAATAAGACAAGAACAATAAAATCATTAGATATTTTGAATATCTAAAACAGAAACAGGAGGCATGTACATAACATGAAAAAATAACTAATTTTTATTTAAACTTAAAGCTCTACATCATTCTGGTTCAGATCACTGACCTTTTAATACTGAGAAAATCAAGACCCATCCTTTTTTAAAAGCATTAAATTTCACATTGAGACAATTTCTCGGCTCTTTCTACCACAATAACGTCAGAAATCAAGTTTTTTCCACAGCAACATCAATGGGAAAACACAGGATTTTCTGCCACACAATCACAACTATTTCTAAAGAATTTAGTTCTTCTAAAAACCTGCCAAATGTTCTGAAAAACAGCCCCAAATTTTAGCAACCTAATTGTTATTTTTTTCCTTCATCCAGCCAAACATTTTCAAAATCAGCCCAATCGGGCGGAAACCTGCCCAACCTGGCAACGCCGACCACGTCCAGAAAGCTTCGATTATTCCCGCTCTTATGTAACCGCACACCTACGCTCAGCGGCTGAACTTTAAACAGTCTCATGTCCAATCTGAAATATTCATCACGTAATACCGCAGGGCACATCCGAAGGCGAGCGGGGCTCATTTCCCAGACAGGTGTAAAGATTGTTGTTGTGTAACGCCGCTTCGCTCCTCATGTGGCGGCGCGTCGAACATCAGTCAGCGGAGGTCACCCCCGCATTCGCCGGCTCGTTTTATAACGGCTGTAACTCCATCACACTCCGTTTTTTTCTCTTTTTTTGTACATTCTCAAGTCACAGCTCGGAAATTGTTCCCTTCCTGCCAGAGTTGGATTATTTAGTCGCTCACATCATTGGAAACCGGTATCAATCAGCAGCACAATCATCTACCTGACTGCACAGAGCATTAAAGGAGGAGGGGGAAATTGCTGTGTGAGCATGTTCTGCAGCCTGAGTGGGATATGCATGAAAGAGACCTTCACTGCAAGACGTTACTTCAGAGCAAACAGCCTTCTGTTACAGCTGCAGCTCCGCCTCACTGTCATGTCTAAGATGTGGGGAGATTCCTGAGAATCAGCTGCTGCTAGCTTTGCTTTTCAGCAGCTCGTTTTATGGCTTTGATTTTATTCCACCTCATAAATGCGCTAACATGGAGCATTTATGTTAGCGCATTTATTTACCTTTCTAATTGTTGAATCAGGAATCCTTTAAGATTTTGATTCCAATTTTGTGTGGTGTGATAAAGGGGATCAAATATGCAAAATTAAATTTTTTTATGTTTATGTGCTACTACTTCTAAAAACAGCCCTAAAAAAACATTGTCCTACTGGTATCCTACTGACAAGTTTATTACAATAACAAACTTTTTAGATAAATCGTCCCAGAAATAATCTCGATAAACAATAATAATGTTGCTTTGATACTACTTTCAATGATTGCGGTATAGTAATGCAAGTTTGACCCCAAAATGAAAGACTAATAAACTTTAATTTTGTCCTGAAGAAATTTAAAAAATATTCAGAAACGATAAACACAATTATTGAAAAAAAAATTATTTTAATTTTTCTAATGATTCATTGCTTATTGAGTCAGACCTGTGAAACATAGTCCTCTGTGTTTTTGATTAATTTGAAATGATAACAAGCTACTACTTCTTGTTGGGGACTTGGTCTCCTGAGAGAGTGACCCACTTCAGCCAGAATTAAGGGTAAGGTAATTAAAGTTAAAAAAAATAAAAAAAAATATGTCAACTGCTTTCTAACTAAAAGGAAGAAGTCTCCCTCTCCTCTCCTCACCTCATTTTTCTTTTCGCTCTGTTACATAACAGCCTAAAGGAGCCAGGAGAGGAGAGGAGAGGAGAGGAGAGGAGAGGAGAGGAGGAGGGTGGCAGCTCCTCTGACCTCCCAACAGAGGGGGGAGACGCAGTGATTGAAGAGCCATCAGCTCCATGCCAGCTGCTGCATCTCCTCCTTCTTTTCCTCTCTGTCACCCTTACATTTTTTACTCTTTTTTTTGTTACATTTCTCCGTCTCTTCCCCTGCCAGCTCATCTTATCTCGCTGACTCGTTTTTCCACAGCAGGTCGCCTTCCTTTCTCTTTCTTTCTTCTCTCTTCCCTCCTGTTTGATCCTCTTGTTCTTTTGTTTCCGTCCCCCGTCTCACTTTGTGCTTTAACATGGAGCCACTTTCAGCTTTGTGACAACTATCACCTAGTTAGGGAAGCCCTAGGGGAACGTCCATAAAAAAGAAGAAGTGATAAAACTAAAGCAGCTCCCGTCTCTCTTTTTTTGTTTCATTAGATCCCCACAGGGCTTTGGCTGCTTCCTTTTTTTCGCCTCTTCTACTGGTTCTCTTTGGTCCAGATAACAGAGAGGTTGGACCTGGACAGCAAGAGAATGAGTCAGTCCCCTTTGTGGGCTAACTTTACTTTCTATGTCCAACTTTAATGGGGATCTTTCAAGTGTATTTTTCTACCCTTTTTAAAATCACATGCGGATTTATCACCACAATTAGTGAAGGAATCAACAAACAAAATTTGACTTTATCATTTTATTTGTAATCAGTGAACCAACAGTATTGATAGTGGTTGGCTGTCACAGCTACCCATGAACTCCATCAAAACTTAACATCAGAACAATATGTCTGAAAAAGTTATCACATCACAAGAATTTCATATCAGTCGATATCGATAATTATTGATTAATTTTTTGTTTTCATTATCTGAAATGCTGCCAAACTGCTGACATGATTGTTCTTATTTTATGCAAAGTTTTCTCTTCACACCGTTGTGTTTTCTTTTTAAGCAGTTGTGAGGCAAAACCTTGAACTGCTGCTGCACCAAATTCTCAACAGGTTGTTGCTAGGTAACTAAAGAATGAGTGGGTTGCTAGGTAACCAAAGAGTCGGTGGATTCCACCAAGATTTCTTAGATAACTGTGAGAAGTGGAGCGGCTAAAGCCTTTCCTCTAAGTTCAGTGAAATTATTTTTAACGGATTTTGATCTTATCTTACATCTATCGCAATATGTATTGTTATTAATTTATTGTCCAGCCCTAATGTAAAAGAGAGTTCATGTGTGACCTATACACATAAAAATGTGTATTAGTTTTTTCTGATTTCTGACTAGGCCTCGACTATCTTCAGTTAGAGTTTTATATTCCCCTTAATTGGAGGTGAGAGAGGAGAACTGCTCTGTGACCTCCAGAAGGAAAAAGAAACCAAAGAAGTGTGGTATATGAAGCAGAAAGAGAAAGAGAACAATCACAATATGAGGCGAGAATAGCAGTCAAATACGAGGGAGTAATAAAGAGACGTGCAGGAGAGGCTGCAGGGCAAAAGTGGGACAAAGATGAATGGATGGGAATAAAAAGGACTGGTTTCACACGACAGGGAATGGTAAGGGGCAGGAAAAATGGAACGGCATACATAAAATAATACAACACGGCGAGTTAGGAAGTAGGCTGCTAATTCAAGAAGGGAAGGATGGACAGCGCCATGGAAACCAGACATGACCTTTAAACTCTGGTGTTTCAGACAGAAATGAGCAAACAGCAGTTCCCACTCCAGACGACTCTTTATTTCTCCTTCCTTATTCAGGCGTCATTTTAATGATCCCAGCGCTCGAGGCTCTCCGCCAAACATTCAACTTCATTTTCTCACACCCTTACTGGAATCAGGAAGCTAATTAAATATCATAAATATTAATTAATGTTATAAAAATAATAGACATACTGGTGGAATAGCGACCTCTGGTAACGCAGTTTGTTTTATTTATGGGTTTCATGCCTGGGGGCTTCCTGTCTGATCCACCAATAATAATAAAAGATGGAGGATCTGGTGATGGAGCAACAGAGAGGCTTCGGTCCTGACTGGACTGGACTACTGGATCAGTTTTTAGGGTCTGCATCAAGTAAGTTTTAGGTTCTGTCCCAGTTTATAAACAGTCTGGAAAAGTCTGGAATTTGATATGAGTGTTTTCAAGGCTCAGATCATGATGGAAAATTGAAATGATCAAAGGATCATGCAGAGCTGAGGCTTGATTATCTAACTGCTGCTTTACACCAGAATACAAACTGAGTTTCATTTTCACAATAATATAAGGTAAATCCATCCATCCAATCATCTATCCATCCACTCATCTATCTAACCATCCATCCATCTATCCATCCAACCATTCAGCCAACCAACTACCCATCTATCCATCCATTCATCTATCCAACCATCCATCCATCTATCCATCCAACCAACTAATCATCTATCCAACCATCCATCCAACCAATTAACCATCCATCCATCTATTCATCTATCCAATACATCCATCCATTCATCCATACAGCCATGGATGGCTATACATACTAAAATGAAAGCTGTATAAATCATGTAAGGTACTGGCTGCTCAGAAAACCAGTTGCTGCTACGTCAGAGGAAATTTAAGCCATCTCTTAAAGATAACGAGTTAAAGGTCATTTTTCTGATGTGCTGACTCACCAGCCGCCAGGCCACTTCTAAAATCAACCATGCATTTCAATGAGCCCAATCAATGTGTTTTCAGCTCATTCCCAGAGCCTGAAAAATCGTGTCCAGACAATCATTGAATGAGACCATTTAGATATCCGAGTTGCTTTTTAGTCACAGTGCTTTCAATCTGGAAAGTTTCACACAAGAGGAATCGTCATAAATGTCCATCTGTGACATTTCCTCACATTACAGCAGGTTAAATCTGCAGCTCAGTGTTCAGACGTCCTGTCTGTCCTGCTGTGCTCAACCTTCTCTCGTTCAATTTCTCCTTGTTTATTCATTATGCAGTTGATCTCAAGATTCAAATTGACTTGTGGGATTGATTTGGCAACACCTTCCCTTTCATTTCCTTGCCCTTATCCTCCATTTTCCCTCCCTCCAAAGACTTTTGATTAAACTAGAAGCCTGCTTTGAGCTATTAAGGAAAGCAGGTAATTCAAATGTAAGGACAGATAAGAGAGGAGAAGAATAAGCTTGAGAAGAGATACAGTTATGAGAACTATGTGATAAGTACATTTCTTTTCATTGGGGTAAGAAAATACCTCATATAAAATGTAATGAAAATTGTATTATGATGGTCATTTATTATATGAGTGATAACATTTTAATGAATTGTGATGTTGGCAGGGGTTTTCTTGCAAATTTGGGGTAATTTAAATACAGTATTTCATACTGAGCTCATGACATTTATGTCTTAAATACACAATTCTTTTGTGTTAAAATCCAACAAATTGTAAGTTTGACTTGGCAACAAAATCCCATTTATATAAGAAGTTTAATTTAGGAACTGTAAGCTAGTTCGCTGCAGATGCTAAAGTCTGTTTGGGGGGAAGATAATTGTCTCTTTTCTTTACAGATCTGAAAACATTTTATTGGTTTGGAGAAGTTACCATCTAATCTGCATGAATAAAGAATATGGCTGTCAATTACTCCTGGTTTGTAATCTTACAGTTTTCATTTTATTAAACAAATCAAGATATCTGCAGATGGCAACAATAAGTCTTCCAAAATTATACTTTGTCTCTTTACGACTTTGATTTTAAAGTTGCTTTTTGAAAGAGTCGCACAATCCATGTGTCAATTAGCTGAGAAAGAGTAAGTGTTTAATTTTTGTTTACAAAACTGAGCTAGTTAGCTTCAGATGCTAACAGTAAAATATGTTTTAAACAATTAACTGTTTGCAAGTTTAGGCCATAGCTCTAGTTTTGAAAGAGTTACAAAACTCAACCACCTAATCAGTTGAGAAGTAATGCTTTCTTTGATGTTCATTTCTTAAACACCAAAGATCTGAAGCTATTTAGCTTCAAATGCTAACGGTAAACCAGTTGTGAAGACTTCTTTAAAAATGTGATGATACAAATAATAATCTAATCTACTTAAGAATTGTGGCTCTTGAAAAGTAATGACTGTTAAAATTTTACTTAAAATGCTAAGCTAGTTAGCTCCAGAAGCTAGCAGTAAATATTTTCTTTCTGTAAAGATTTTATTATGTAGCTCTTTAGTTTGTCAAAGGTTTCTTCATAAATTGATAAAAATCATCTTAATAAATAATGTATTTACATTTTACAACCATAAACTTGTTAGCTCCAGATGCTAATTAGTAACTTTTCTTGTCCTTGGTATTCTTTTTGATGCATTTCTTTAGTTGGAAACAATTTGGTAAGAAGTATAATCCATGCTGATCATACTTCATTTTCATTTAAAAAAAGAGGCTGGCACAACAGTATCTTGTTAAATGGGGATTTTTATGTGTTTGTGCACTTTGTGAAGTCACTGAGTAGGAAGAATAAGAATGGGAGAGGACTGGAACAAAGTAAAAGGCGTTTTGTGTGTGTGTATGCATGTGTGTGAATTCTTGATCTATTTGTCATCCCGGCTGCACTCTTTGGTGACACCTTGTTCATTTGCGAAACCCGTTGTTTGAGATGCAGGGATCGATCGAGCAAATAGAAGAGTGGAGCCCTGGAGATAAAGAGAAGGAAGGTAGAGAGAGAAAAGATACAGGTCTGAGATTTATGGTCAGGCTTTACTACCAATATTTCAACCTTAAAACTGGGCACTCATCACTATCTGGGCTGACAGGACTGGAGACTACAGGAAAACTTCACAAACATCCTTACAAACATCACCAAATTTACCAACGTTAGCCATAAAATGAACCTGAAAGTTTCTGTTAAAGCCAATGTCCCTGCATTTTAAATTGAAAACTTTTCTGATATTCAGAACCGACAACTTTACTGGACAGTCTCATAACTCAGCTTTCATCTGTAACCTTCCCAGAAGTTTCAGATTTACGGCTGATGAGGTTTTAACAACATAACTAGGTTTTCATTTACAGATGGATATTACAGACTCTTCCATTAGAGAGTAACTAAACTAATCGATAAAGTGCTTTCTGTTGATTAAGACCATGAAATGTGTAAGAGAGCTTCTGAAGAAATAGACTTTCAAATTTCCCTTGAGACTGTTTTAAAAATCGTAACTAGTGAATAGATAAGTAACCCCTTTCATTCACGTCTTTTTTTCTTTGCTGAGAGGTAAAGAAAAAAAAGGTGAAGAGACGGATACTCAGCTGTGGAAACCCACATAAAAACACAGCAGGTGGTAAAAGCAATTTTCTCAAAATAGAAACCTGACAGTTGGCCACTAGGGGGCCTCCAAGAGCAAACCATATATATACACACACACACACACACACACACACACACACACACTGCCTGGTCAAAATAAAAGTCGCCACCTGGATATCACTAAGCAAATAGGTACCAGCCTCCTATTGGATAATTACTGCATAGGCGATTATCTTTCAGCTGGCAACAAGTTATTTAACCCCAGCTGATGCAATGAGTAACTCCTCATTTCTTAAACAACCATGGCAAAAGACACATCCTGTGGTCGTGGAAAAGATGTTAGTCTGTTCAAGAAGGGTCAAATCATTGGCATGCATCAAGCAGAGAAAACATCGAAAGAGACTGTAGAAACTACTGGAATTGGGTTAAGAACTGTCCAACGCATCATAAAAAACTGGAAGGATGGTGGGGAACCATCGTCCTCCAGAAAGAAATGTGGTCGGAAAAAAATCCTGAATGATCGTGATCGCCGATTACTTATCAAATCGAAGAAAAACAACAGCAGAACTCAGGAGTATGTTTAATTTGAACCCAAAAGCATTTCCACATGCACAATGCGAAGGGAACTCAAGGGAGTTGGGAGTGAACAGCTGTGTAGCCTTAAGAAAACCTCTAATCAGTAAGGCTAACCAGAAAAAAAAGGCTTCAGTTTGCTAGGGAGCATAAAGATTGGACTCTGGAGGAATGGAAGAGGGTCATGTGGTCTGATGAGTCCAGATTTACCCTGTTCCAGAGTGACGGGCGCATGAAGGTAAGAAGAGAGGCAGGTGAAGTGATGCACCCATCATGCCTAGTGCCTACTGGAAAAGCCTGTGGGGGCAGTGCTATGATATGGGGTTGCTGCAGTTGGTCAGGTCTAGGTTCAGCAACACTGTGTGCCCAAAGAATGAGGTCAGCTGACTACCTAAATATACTGAATGACCAAGTTATTCCATCAATGGATTTTTTCTTCCCAAATGGAACGGGCATATTCCAAGATGACAATGCCAGGATTCATCGGGCTCAAATTGTGAAAGTGGTTCAGGGAGCATGAGACGTCTTTTTCACACATGGATTGGCCACCACAGAGTCCAGACCTTAACCCCATTGAGAATCTTTGGGATGTGCTGGAGAAGGCTTTGCACAGTGGTCAGACTCTCCCATCATCAATACAAGATCTTGGTGAAAAATTAATGCAACACTGGATGGAAATAAATCTTGTGACACTGCAGAAGCTTATTGCAACAATGCCACAGCGAATGCGGGCTGTAATCAACGCTGAAGGCGGTCCAACAAAATATTAGAGAGTGTGACCATTTTTTGGTGGCGACTTTTATTTTGGCCAGGCAGTGTATATATATATATATATATATATATTTCACGGTTATATATAACCGTGAAAACCGTTATAACCTAACCGTGAAAGTATCTGCCACTATTGGAGTAGAGCCTGGCTGACGTGAGGACTTAGGTCTGACAAGAGATTCCGCAGCTGATTGTAGTCGATATAATTGCCATTCATGATCATGCCGATGCAGCTGACAAAGGTCAAGATGTTGAGGTGGAGCGTTCCTTTGATTTTTTGAGGAATCCTCTGAAGTACCCCTTCCATCCACAACATTCCATGGTCGCGGTACTTCTCCAGATTCCTTGAATAGCTCAAGGAACGCTGCTCCACCTCTGTGCAGACTTGAAGGGTTGTCGATGCCACCTTGGAAAGTTGCACATTGTAGCCCACAGACTCGAGCACAACATAGTCTCGGCAGTTCCAAAAAAGTTTGTGGGACCCACGCACATCCCAAAACTTGATGTGGGGGAAGAACCGCAACTTTTCTGATATGAAACCCCCAAACAGGCACTTCTTGACATCCCTGTCATTTTGCACCATCATCTCCCGTGCTCTGCCAAATGTAAGTGGTACAGAAAAACTGTTCTTGGTGCTCAACTCTTCGCAGAACACCTCCAGGTCAATGCTACCAGATAGACGACCAGGTGGTCGTTCTGCTTTGAGAGCTGCAAACGGGATGTCCTCGTTTCGCCTGAAGATGTCACACAGCAAGAGGTGGAGAACCCTGACACCAAGGACAGCTGGCGCAGCATCTAGGGCCTGGCACATTGGGAAAATGCGCTCAAAACGCTTGGTTTGGAGCTCATTTCGACTCCAATGAAGCAATGGAGGCGGGACCTCACCAGCACTAACAGATGAGTGGGGGGCCAATCCGATAAACCCTTTGGTGTGGGTAAGGCTCTTTGGATTGACCGTGTTGGTGCCCAGGCTCACACTTAACTGGAAGTCTGATGGTGAAAGGGGATGCCCATAGAAGAGCTCCTCCAGTGCAAGCTCCAACTGAAATGCCTTCCAACACGGATCGTATCGGGCAACTCCTTGATGTTTTTCAAAAATGCTGCGCAGCTCCTTAACAAAGTGGGAGAGCTCCTAACAAACTGAAATCTAAAAAAATAAACTTTAAATGGCATCAGTTTAAAATGATTCATATTTTATTTCACATTAATAACAAAAAACAAGTACACATGGGTAATAATAACAGATGGACGATAAACGTTAAAACTGTAGTGTGCGGTTCTGCGCTTCCAGAACCGAACCAGCCGCACGTTTCCCAGTTTCCCAGAATTGACATGAACCCATTATCCAAACCCGTGTCTTTGAATGGGATGACCAATGGGTTGTCTATAAAAAACCATGTGTAATGCCTGGAGACAGAAACACTCCTTTGGATCTACCTCCCATGGAATATCACCCTCGAATCGGCGAACTTGCTCGATCCGAAGGCGAAGTTGGATGGATAGTTTCTCCTTCAGGTCCTCCATGTGGTCGATATATTCCCATGCCCTGGCCATGAGTGCTCGTTGGAACTGGGGATGAGACATTCGGCACGTGGCCAATGTTCCACTTACAGGATGCCTATATGGAAGCTGGATATGGACATGTGGTGAGTCCACATACAACTGAAGGAAGTTCAGCTTCCCATCGACACAAAGTACATCAAGGAGTGTTTGATGCAGGCTCAGTGGTAAGTGGTCTAAATCGGTCTGGCAATTGGTTGCCTCGTGGATCCCCAAGATGGAGTACAGGGATCCACGAGGACCTACCAAGTCCTGGAGCGCAAACCGGGAGAATAGCAGGTGAGTGTCTGTGTTATGGGCTCCTATGGTACAAGCAGTGTGTACAGAGAGACTGGCAACTCCCATGGGAGATATGACTTCTCCCACATCCAGAGTCTCTTCATCCTTCTGCCCGAAAACAGTAAGGTACAGAGCAGGCTTCAAGAAGTGGCTTTCACCGATATTCTTGACAGCCTTATCAAGCAGGGACAGGATGTAAAAAATGTCACGCCTGAGTACGTGATAACGGCTGGTGTTGCTCGTTATCTGTTTCTGGAGGGTTGGCCTGGTTCTGTCTGCCCCCTTCGCACCCTTGAACTCCTTCTGGAACTCTTGAACTATGCAGTTAAACATTTCACATGCATAGATTTTGTAAAGTGACTTCTTTGTCAGACGTGTGTCTGGGTCACTCAACGAAACAGGTGTGAATATGATGGAGAGGTGGTAACCACCATCCACATATGCAATAGTGTATCCACAGCTATTTCAGAGCGCGGTATATATATATATATATATATATATATATATATATATATATAAAATGTTACATAACGTGACATAACGTTATGTCACGTTAACAAAGAACAGCCGAAACGTTACTGGGTTTATCAGCTGCAGTAGCAATTTCGTTCCAACTCCTCCCTTTGACATTTCTACATTCTTTGCACAAAATGTTGAATGAACATTAATGTTATCATCATCTCCAATGTCCACTGAGCTTCGTGTAGCATATTTGAAAATAACTGAATTATTATTCAATATAAAATAGCTTTTAACCAAGAAAACAGGCTAGGTTTTTTTTCCTTTTTCAGAAGAATAGGTGCGACTCAAATAAGGATCAGGTAGGCTAGAGTTTTGCAGCTGCGAGTATTTTGTATTTGCAATGTGAATATCATATTTACAACCACACATTGGATATGCAACATAGCCATGGGTGAAAGAAAGAAAAAACGATAAAAAATAAAAAAAAAAGAAAATTACAAGGAAAAAAAAACAACAAACGACAAAAAGCTAATTAATTAATCGTTCCCAAAGTCAAAGTTCATCTCACACCCCCCCTTAGTCCATCCACCCCGAATGGGGATTAATCAGGCTCACCAACAAGGCGAGTATCCGGAGCTTGGTTCACATCTTGGGTAAATGAAAGTCCAATCAAAGAAGGAGCAGAGTCCTTTGTAGTATTCTCCTACCGGCTGGGTAGGAGAAGTAAACAGTCCTTAATCACCAACAGGTGAATTCTTTTCTTGGCTCTAGGCCTGGTTTCTTAGCTCACCATCCACCTGGCCGGAATAACAAAACAGGACCACTTCCTCAATATAATTATATTATCTAACATTCTTAGTGTATACACAATTCAATAAATAACACTTCGTATTATAAATAATTTATCATATTCAATCAATTGCAATAAATCTAAAATGCAATATAAATTACATTCATGAAACATTCAATAAACATACACCATATTATCAATTAACATGAAATGTAAAATACTAATATAAACCAGTGCTCAATAAATACTTCAATTACCCGTTTTGGTCATCAAAAGGAGTGTACAATCAGTTTTTCTTAAGTGGCTACACAACAGCAGTGATTATAAGCCAGCGCTACGTCATTCATAAAAACACTCACCAGTTCCGCAGTTTTGTGTCATACTATCGGATCTTTTTCATCTCCCTTTCCGGCTCACAGTAATGGGCTCCTACAGTTCAGCACATTAAGTGAGCATCGTACATATTCACAGAAATTAAATGATACTACGCTTTAACTGACCTGCCAGCTCTGCTCCTTCCAACGCGATCTAACCTTCACGCCTTTCGCTCCAGCTAATATACCTAGCCGGTAAATTGCGACGGTACACGTGACCCCACTACTCAGCCGCGATTGGCTAAATAATCTTGCGAGAATCACTCATAAGGTTATTAAAACATCGTGAGATTTAAGGCTAAAAAGGCAAAAGTAAAAAATCAGAGGAGGAAATGAAGGTTTAAAATTACACTCGGGTTACATTTGGGAGTCAGCTGTTTGGGATTTTCCTTGGTAATTTCCCCTCAGAAAGCGCGAGGAGAATCCGTGCTTTCTGATTGGCTACCTGTCACATTCTACAGGCGGAAAACCCTGATTTATACCAGAGCGCCACGACGATCTACTGTAATACACCACACGCTAAAGGATGATCGGTTATGAATCGCAAGCGACAATCTTAGAGAATGTCCAACGTTCTAAGATTTTCCAAACGGGAAAAACGGGGCAAAAAAATAAAAAATAGAGTAGTGTGAACGGTTGCATTAAAGTTAATTTTTTGTTAATGGAGACCAATGATCCATTTTATTTTTGTTTTTGCTTGTTTTATCAAGTCCAGTGTTAAGTGTTCTTTTGAAAATAACGTGTATCTGTTTGGCCGGAAATCACATGCATTATTATATCACTTCCATTAAATCACTGTAAAGAGGTCTTCAAACTATATTGTCATTTGTCGCAATAATTTTTGAGACAATTAATCGCTTGGCAAAATTTGTTATCGTGACAGGCCTAATCATTCACTTCATTGCGTGATGCTGCCGACATAAGTAAGTCCATAGGCAAAAATGAATAAAAATAAAAACATTTAAAAATCGCAAAAGCTGATCATAAACATGAGAATGAAAAGTGTACATGGGGTGTCAAACTCCAGTCCTGGAGGGCCACTGTCCTGCAGTTTTTTGATGTGCCACAGGTACAAAATGCTGGAACGAAATGGCTTAATTACCTCCTCCTTGTGTAGATCAGTTCTCCAGAGTCTTGCTAATGACCCAATTATTCTATTCAGGTGTGCTGCAGCAGAGGCACATCTAAAAGTTGCAGGACTGCGGCCCTT
The DNA here is from genome assembly GCA_922788865.1 of Poeciliopsis turneri. Taxonomy (NCBI): domain Eukaryota; kingdom Metazoa; phylum Chordata; class Actinopteri; order Cyprinodontiformes; family Poeciliidae; genus Poeciliopsis; species Poeciliopsis turneri. Next base: position 389,110 of record CAKLNU010000879.1, read on the forward strand.
GAGGACTGGAGTTTGACACCTGTGGTGTACACAAAATTAACAACAATTTCTCCAAAATGCGTATATTTTGTTGATTAGACACAGCTGCTGACTTTCTCTCAATAATCCCTCCGGCCTCAAAAATGGTTTCTGTCATGTTTTCAGAAGGGGAAGACGTCTCACTCTTTTCATTCTCATAAATGTACACAAATTCCTTTTCATAAAGGTCATCCTCTGCCTTGAACTCCTGATCACTTAATTCAGTTTGGTCTATTTCGTTCTTTACAACATCTGTGGTGTCAATGAAAACTTTCTCAACTACAGAGCCAACATCCCCAGCCGGAGAAGTTGGCTCTGTTGTGAGATTGGACAAACATTCCCTATATCAAAGGTCTCTTCATGGATATTTAATTCAAACGGCGTCTTCAAATCCAAACTACTCAGACTCAACTGTCTCTGAGACTCAACTGTCTGAGCGCAAACCTCCCCACACAGGGAGGTTTGCTTCTCTATTGCAGAAGACTTGAAAAGAAATTAATTAAAAGCATCGTAATCATAGAAAGTTCTCTCATCCTGCAAGCTATTTTTGTCTACCTCCCCAGCCGGGGAGGTTTGCTTCACTGTTGAAGAGGGATTAAAAAGAAAATCATCAAATGCATCGTATTCGCTCTCATCCTGCGATCTAACAGGAGCTTTACTATTTTCTTTTTTTTTATGCTTGACTGATAAACATTTTCTGATTTGTAAAGCAGATACTAACTATAACATTACAAGACGCTCAGTATTCCTCACTTTGACACAGCTTGGTGTAGAGTTCTCATAAAATTCCTTTACAACTTCATTCTGGCAAAAGAGTACCGATGTAAGCAAGTAACTAACTTGAAGGTCAGGAAATAGACTTAGCTTTTTTACTGTGAATGGAAACTGTTATGCACTTTTCTTCACTAGCTGAAATATAAACATTATTATTGAACATTTTGCACAAAAATGTTAAAATGTAATATATTTTTTGAAAAAAGTAAACTTAAGTAGCTGACAGGTTGCCAATGTTTATGGTTTTAAAAAGTTTTACTGTGTTAAATGTGAAAATGCACATTAAGGTGAATCATTTGCACATTTTCTCTGTTGAGTATCTCACAAACTGAGCAGTTCTTCATTAAATGATAATGATTGAGTTAATAAACTGAACTTGGAAATTGTTTTGAGACTTAAATCAATAAAATGAGCGACAGCCTTTTATTTTTCTGATAATCACGTCAAAGAACGCTGGTTTATCTAGATGAATGATTGAATATTATCAGATTCTCATTAGTATTTCAATTAAAAATTAATTTTAAATCAAGTATAAAATTCCTAACAGTTAAATGGGTCAGTTCGAATAGTTCCCAATATATTATTTAGAGTATTTTGTGTTTTATTTATGTGGGTTATGACTATAAAACATTTGCAGGTCCATCCTGATCCAGGAAATAGTCTTTCTCAGTTCCTGGAGTTAGACGTTTTCTTCGCAGCCAGAAAACGTGGAAGAGAAAAGTGCAGCAGCATCAAACTTTTTATCTGTTTAATTTTTATTGTGATGTGTTTTATGGTGGACTCTGGTCGTCATGGCATTATGACAGAGCAGCTGGAGGCTTTAAATGTCAACATCACTCAGCCGGCCGTGTCACTTCCTGTTAGGAGCGCCTTCAGAGGACTTAAACTCTGCAGATGCAAAAATAACAAAGATCTTCAACCAAAGATGTGTCATCATGGCTTCTCAGATAGATGCTAACGTTTCGAAACACCAAAATCCAGAGCAAAATTCAATTAAAGAAAAGATAATTAATGTGAAACACAAGTGTCTGAACGCATAAAAAGGGCAATTGCTGACGCCTTTTATTGTGACATTTTGTTGAAATTTTCTGCTCTTTTTTTCTCTACTGTTGTGATCTGTTCTATAAGGATGTGTGACTGCTACGATGGCTGGTAGTTTCCTGAATGTTTTTTCTTTCTTCTGATTGAAGAAATCTATCTGTGGAGCTGTAACAAATCCAGGCTTCCTGAAGAGGGATCCTGTAAACTGAATCACCGACTCTTTTTAACTGTGTCAGTAAAGATACAATCAGTTCTCAGCAAACTCACACGATGTCACTTTGTAATTTATTGAGTTTGTAAAGCTTCAGCTGAATTATCTCTCTGCAACGGCCGTCCAATTCGAGCAGATTCAACCTGTCAGCATCAAGAGTTCATTTTTTACTCCTTTAGTTTCGTTTTGTTCTTGTCTTCACTGGATGAACTTGTGAATGAATTATTTTCTGATGCTGTTTGTTGTTTTCGTGTCCTTCAGTGCAGTTCAACTTGATTCCTGTGGGACTCAGGATAGTGGCCATCCAGAGCACCAAGACGGGGCTTTACGTCGCCATGAACAGCGAAGGCTACCTCTACACATCGGTACGGTCAGAACCTGAGGCTTAGAAACCCGACATGTGATTTCATTAAACCCGTCCTGCCTGGAGAACCTGGTGATTTTACTCCTGCTGTTTGAGATGAGCCCAGTATGAGGAACCCGGCTCCTTCTAACAGATGTAATGTTCACATATTTCACAGGTTCCTTGTGCTTGTGGAGACTTTTAAAGTCAGACTGTGTGGCAGAATTGCTCAGCTGAATATCAGGCTGAACACTGATAGCCTCATATTCACTTATTACCAATTTTTCATGCTGAGATCTGTTAGACTTTAAATTACATCATTACATCAGCAGCAAACTGCAGTACAACATATACTTTTATTTAAGGAACCAACTGCTCTGCACATTCAGAAACACATTGTGAGCAGTGGCGCCTCCGACGGGGGGCCAGGAGGAGCCACGGGCCCCTCTAGAAAAATACCGGCCAACCCACAGAATCATTTTCAAGCCATAGAGAGGCATACAGTCATGTTCTTCATTCAAAACATAAATGTAAAACCAAATAAATAAACAAAATGTAATTTTTTTTCCCTCTACACCCCTAAATATTTTTACTGCCCTGGTCTGACCAGGGTTAGGCTTAGGGTTAGGTAACCCTAACCCTAATTTTCTGGGAGTGCCACTGATTATGAGATGAGACTTACTTTTCCTACAGTCTGATTTTCTTGGGGAAATATTGACTAAAAAGATTGTGCTGCATCTTTTTCACAAAGAGGAGGATTGCACTTCCAACTTAAGGTCAGTTAGCATTAAAGTTAGCAATTCTTACCTACCTCTTAATAAAAAGCAGCATATCATAATGTAAATGACTCCAAGGGTACCACATTCTCAAAGACTAACGTTGTTTGTGACATCTTGTTTACCATCGCCTGATAACTGCATTGTTTCCACAGGTTGAAGCAGATATAAAAATATTGTAATTCTGGTTACCAGGTGTCTCAGGAACAGAGCAAATGCACAGTAAAGAGATTAAAGTGAAATGGGACGCAGCTGTCCTAGGTTTGATTCCCAAACCGTCTTCCTGCCCAACTGCTAATGACTAAAAGCCACCAGTGGCAATAAATAATTTTTTAAAACAATTATAATTCATTTTATCTCTCCCAGTTACAATTGTTTTCTCTATTCTACAATAATTATGTAAACTTTTCTTATTAAAGATTTCAGTTACAGTACTTTCCAGATGTTTTTTCTCCAAATGTCCTAACCCTGTCCAAACATTTTGTCACGTGAGCCAAAAGAGAGTCAAAAGTCACTCACTCGCTTAATTTACAGGATTCTGTCTTTTGATCTGAATTCTGATTTTCCCCCCAGATTTTTGACGTCCAGTAATCCTGTGCTTCCATGCCGCGGTGCCTACATTACTGAGGTTTGAACATCAGAGATTTTGCTTGATGCCAGCAAACATTTGTGTACCAAACAGGTTCCTGTTTTTCGCTCACAGCAGAATGCGCCGGTGCTTCCTCTGAAACGGCTCAAACAAAACCTCCTCTGGGCTGTTTAGCCTAGATGTGCAGGTGAGAAGCGACAGATTAACAGGTGGATTGAATCCAAATAAAAGCAGTGAGGCCGTTTTTGAAGTGAAGCAGCGCGGCGCGGAGCCTCAGCGGAGGAGAGCGCGTTTCTGTCACCTTCAACAACCCGAAAACGGGTGAGGAGGAACCGCGGAGATGAAAACCGTTCTCATGCTGTCAGATAAACAGAACCAGAACATTGCTCAGCTGTCGAGAACCGGGCGCCGCTTCATGCCGTCCTGCCGACTTCACACACGTTCACACTGAATTCATCTGATTCCTATCAGAGCTGGTCTTTAGAAAGACTTAAAATCAGCTCTGCTTTTATGGAAACAACTTCATTTCTCACTGAAAAATTTGGAAAAATCATCCTTTAATTTGGGAATAAGTGGGAGAAAAAAATGTTGAGAAATTCTTGAAAGCATTTTTGTTTTTATGCAAACCTTACAGTATTTCCAATGTGTTTCCATTTTATACATCCATCAAATTCTGTAAAAAATAACACAATAACAAAAATTGTATTTTTCTTTGTCAGGCTCAAAATTTATTTACCGTATTTTCTGGACTATGAGTCACACTTTTAAGGGTTTTTGCTTATAGTTAGGTGTGGCTTTCGTATGTTTTTTTCCTCTACATGGCACATTTTTTGACTTCTGCTTTAAACGTTAATTAGGGCCTCAACTTTAAAGCACTAATTTCACTTAATTAATTACATAGATTTTAAATGTGCTGGAGTTCCGCTTGGTTGCTAGGAAACGGGCTGGGCTTGGCTGGGGTTGCTAGGAAACAGTGGATTGATACAGCTCAATTTCCAGTAAGCTGAAACATTGGCTTATGGCAAAAGAAAACATCTGGGTGTTTATTTAAGCATTAGCTGTTTTAGAAGCAGTTGAGAACCAAATGGAAATATAAAAATATACAAAATGTGAATTTTGCATAATAGGACAGAGGCCCAAATACATCCCTGATGTAAATTTGACTTAAATTTCATGTTATATGTATTCTGCATTCTTTTTATAACAACTGAAGGTAACACAGTTACTTTATTGTGCTGTAAAATGTCAGTGCATGTCTGAAAAATACATAAAATCACCACTTTAAATGTTTCAAAACCGTCCAAACCTTTTCCTTTAACCAGCTACAGAACTTATCGAGCGATTGTAACCTCTCCCTGCAGAAAGTGAAGTGTTGTACGAACATAAACAGCCCCAGTAAACCTGCGTATTCCCGGCTGTTCTCCTGACAGAGAAGGAGGTGACCCATTTTCACTGATGGGAACAACCGCAGCAGGAGGAGAATCCTCCGAGAAAATCCCTCTGACAGCGGACAAACTGCCAGGACACTTTCTTCTCACCAACATTCAAACTTTTGTTTGTAGCCAAGAAGCGACATGAGAAACGCTCAGTTTGTTGCCTAAATGCATCACATGGTCCTGATGCTGCGTTCCTCTGAAGTCGGGACGTTCTGATGCGGAGATTTTGTTGGAGTAACCCCAGACCCGTGTTGGCGTTTCTGCCGGGCGGCATTAATCTTTCATGGACCTCTGTGGCGCGCCGCTCTCCCTCTGCAGCCACACACAGATAAGGAGATAATTACAACACTTATTTAAAGGATTGGGAAATAAAACTCCCCCTCCCAGCTGGTCGGCGGCCAGCAGTGACTCAGAGGAAGACAAAAAGTCCTTTTCCACCCCGTCGTTTGTCTTTATTTCAGTTGGATCGCTTGTTTGTTTGTTTTTTTATTTTGTCTGAATTCCTTGAATACCTTTAATAAACTGAGACATTTCTGACGACGTTGATTTAACCTGATATGTTTTTATATCTAAAAATGTTTATTTATATCTTCCATTTTAAATGAAGGAAGTAATTAGAAGGCATTAATTAAGGACATCAGGCTGTTTAATATTTGCTTTGTTTAGCTGCTGAATCAGGAAAATTATAACGAATCTGGATTTATCAGTTTATTTCTATATTTTGATCTTCCTTCCTTCTTCCATCTATTTCTTCATTTTTACTTTTCGTCTAATCTTTCGTCCGTTCCTTCGTGTTACCCAACCTTTCAGCGCGTCTTTCTGCTTTTCTGTTCTTTCCTTTTTTTCTTCCTTTGGTTTTTCCTCTTTCCCTTCATCTTTTCTTTCCTTCCTTCTCTTCCTTCTTACATTCTAATGTCCTTTCATTCTACCCACCTTACCTAAAATAAAAGTTTCATACTGCAGCTTTAAATAAATTTGAGTGTCCCCATGATGGTGCCTCATGTTTGCCCAGGGCACCAAGCAGGCTGGGACCGCCCCTGCTGATGTGCAAATGAGATTTGTTTTGCTAAAGCTAAACAGTCACATATATACATATATACAGAACAAGAAATAGCTTTAAAAATTAAGTTTTAATGTTTATTTACTTGCGGTTTTGCTTCCTGCTGCTAATTTGCCTAATATTCGAGCCTGGGTGAGAGAAACGGGCCGTCGGGTCGGGCTGAGCAGCGCCACAGACCGGATCTCAGCACCAGTACTTTGAACGGGCTGATTGTTGTCTGGAGGGAAGGAATGATGGAAAGATTGGGGTAAAAAAAGAGAGAAGTATGGGCTGACAGGACCGGACTGGGGCCGAGCGTTAACGTCTCCTCTGGGAGCAACAACCACCTCCATCCTTCCTCCTCCTCCTCCTCCTCTTCCTCCTCTTCCTCCGCCCCCCGTCTCACTTGTTCAGCTTTTGCTCGCCTGTCAGTCTGTCTTGCTCCCTGTCTGGTCATCTCTGTCTCTTGTGGCTTGTCGTCTTTCTCCTCTTTGTACCATCCGTTGCGTCTTGTCATCCTGCGAACCTCTTTAATTCAGAAGATGGATCCTGCATGTTCCCCTCATGAGTCCTGGGTTTGTCATCTACGTCTGTCCAGTTCTCCTCTCTTTCTTCTCACCATGACCGTCTCACATCTGTGCTTTAGTCTGAAAAGCTGATAGCCTTGTAGCACAGCTATCAGTCGAAGTTATTTGTTATGTATTTATTCACAATCTGAAACATTTAATTGTGATAAAATAACAAAAACAGAAGAAATTCCTGAGGGACAAAGACATTTTCACAACACAAACACAATAAACAAATTAGAATATCATTTAAGTGATAGCATTCCTAGAAAGTTGAGCAGAAAGAAAAACTTTAGCTTCTCCAAAAATTAAAATATTGTGTAAAAATTTAATCCAAAATGGAAGGATGATGTGGAATTATGCAGCAACTCAAAACTAAAAATTGTGTAAAAAATGTTATATAAAACTGGGCGTAAATAATAAAAGTAATAGCTCAAAACATATTAATATTGTGAGAAAAAAGTGCTAGGCAACATATACATAGCATTACCTGCTGCGTTGATGCACTACTTCATTAAAAAGGAAAACACTTTTCAGAAGCATGACTTTTCTGTTATAAATATAAATTGATTCTTATATAACATTATAACTTTCAGTTTTACACAAATGAACATGAAATGAATTCTTATTTTTCTGAAATGAGTGACAAACAACTGATTTGTTAAAGAAAGGCCGACATGTTGGCCAGCAGAGGTTAATGGAGGACTCCTGGTTTCGGCTCCATTGTTTAAAGCTGCTGGTGCTGCTTACCTGTGGGCGCCACCTGGAAATTACCTCCTGATAAAAATAGTGTTCAGCCACGGACCTGGCCCACTTTATTAGCTGTGGAAAGCCTTCCGGGGTGGAAGGAGGGATGAATGGTTTAACAGGCTGATGGGGAGAGTCTCAGCCACGGAAAGAAATGAACTCACACACACTCACACACTTTCCTCCACATCCCCACAAACACACGGGTGCAGCCAGGTATAAACAATCTGACAGAGGCAGGCAGACATAATTGGGTCGGACTCGATACCCGGGACCGGCTCTGGCCAAACTCTCTGCAACTAACAGGGGAAAGTTGAGCAAAGTCTAAACTTCCCTCAAATGACTTCAGGGATGCACACAGAGGAGAGACGGGTCCAGACCCACTTTGGAGGAACATGGCTCTTTAATAGATTGGAAACACCCACACTGAGCCGGCTCTACAAAACAACACTGTGATGTGTTGTTGGCTTGTTTCAGAGGCAGATCTGGAGCAAACTGAAAAACTGGCTGAGTTACCGATTCAATGTGTGCAAAGCTTCACATTTTGCTAATGTTGGAAAAACCCTTTTTTGAAATTACATCATTTTTGTTATATAAGTGACAGAATTAAAAGCTCATTTTAATAAGTCAGTAAAAAACAAAACTTACCACTTCCTGTTGTGTTCTTTGTCGTTTCCACCAGTAGTAACATTTTGTATTTCCACTGCAGTTTTGAGAAATACACCAATCGTTTTATTGGAAAACTTGACTTTTTGGTTGAAATTGGTGTGTTTCCATTCAGCAAATTTAGTTTTATAATTCTAGTTTACACATTTATGTGGTCAAACGAAACGCAGTGATACTTTGAATAACTGGACTCTGCTGCTTGACTGGTTCTAATCTCTTTTTGCTTGATGCTGAGTAATTTTTAGCTTGAAATTTAGTACTTAGTCAATATAAAGAAGGTTTTGGCCTTAAGTTGAGGTGCTTACGTTACCTAGACAACCTGTTGCTATTAACAGTCGCTATTGTGACTCCAAGGGCGTTTTCATGCCAGTAAACTGTTTCTATTTGTGATCAAAACTGCAACAGCTGCTGATGTTGACTGAGAAACATGTTCCCCTGTTCGCCTGTGGAGGCGCTGCACCAAGAACCACTGATGGCAACACTGAGCGCAACTTTCTTCTTCACACAACGTAAACACAAATGGATCAGCGTCAGATTTTGCAATTGCAGGATTTCTCTTTTGATATTTGGTAAAATTTCTACTGCTGACGTTTGTTTTGATTGTATTTACCCAGAATGCAATTCGATGTAGTCCACTTTCTGCTTTTGGAGCGGTTCCTGGTTTGCTTGGAGTTCATTCATGAATTAAAAATGGACCAGAGTTCAGTTAAAACAAACCAAGACAGAAGTTTTTAGTCTGGTCCTCCTCAGAGTTTGATTACGGATTCACACCTCCCCAAACGAACCGGACTGGAGTTTATAAGCTGCTGGGATGCAGCCTTAGTCTGGATATTGGTGGTAATGTTTAACCGGACCCAAAGGGAGTTTTGTTAGTAAGACCTTCCTGTTTGTTTTTTTTCCTTTTTGCTCTTCCTGTGGCCCTTTCTCAGCTCTCCACTGGGGACTTGTTAGGAGACGGATGGAGCTCCTGGTCTGTAAAATGCCTCTGCTCACATGACTCTCCTTGAAGCAGACATGAGCAAGAGAATTAGAGGAAGTAGTGTGTAGTTATCTAGCGAAAGTAAATATGTTGGTCTCCAAAAATTACTTCAGGGTTATTGTGAGGAACAATAACATCAACCTTTCTGCCTTTAATGGCTTTACTCAACGCCCTGAAAGGCTGGATTTAACTGCTACACATGAGAAAGGTGTATTTATGGCACATTTTACACCGTCATTACAAAATTCCTGCCATAATGGTCCCGAGAAGTTCACAAGCTTTTTTTTCCACTGTGAGCTAATTCCTGTAAGTGGACTGTTCTTCATCAGTTTTATACAGCAGCAGCTTCCTCCCTCACAGAAGCAGTTAATTGGGATGGATGGTCTTTGGTGATAGAGAGTTACCACATCCATCATCGGACGGCGCTGTGTAGCTGAGAGCGCTTCGTTTGTCTGTAGAGACGGGCTGAGAGTGAGAATGAGAGCATGGATGGGCTCTTCGGCTCGCGCTCTGCTCGGCTTTTTCATGGCTTTAAAAGTGGGAGACGAAGCTGCTCCTCTGATTTCAGCTGTTAGCGTCTGTAATAGCTTTGAGTTTGGAGGATTTTTTAAATAAAAAAGTTAAGTCAAGTTCACTTAAGGGTAGACAATATGGCTGAAAAACATAAGCGTTTCATATCAGTCGATACCTATAATTATTGATAAGTTTTTTTGTTTTAAATATTTTAAAAACAGCCAAACTGGAGGTGTGATCGTTCTGTTTTTATCCACAGTTTTCACTCCACGTCCTTGTTTCTTTTTTTAAGCAGTTATAAGGCGAAACCTGAAACTGCTGCTGTGGCAGTTACTCAGCAGGTCGTTGCTAGGTAACCACAGAATGAGTGAGTTGCTAGGTAACCACAGAGCGAGTGAGTTGATTCCACCAACCTGGCTTAGCTAGGGAAGGTTGAGCAGCTAAAGTCTTTCCTCTGCTTACATGTCCCAGAATGCTCTGCAGTTCTGGAACAAAGTTGATATTGATCACATCTCTATCGCCACATATATTGTTATTGATACACATTTGATTATAAAATGTTTATTTCAATCAGCAGAGACTTGGAAGTTGACTTGACTTTTGGAAAATATGACTTGTAAACATTTGTACAAAGTATAAAGATGTTTTCACATAAACACAGCCGAACAATGGGGATCTAAAAGCGCCAGTATGTTGGTAACTTTGCTCTTGCTGGTTGTTTCTGCCGCCCCCTTTTGGCAAGATCAGGAAAGAGCAGAATTTTTTTTTTATTAAAATGTTTAGAAGGTGGGATTTTTTTTCTGAAAAAAATTTCTGAGCTCCATCGTATGAGACTAAATTTTTATTACATTTATTCAGCTGTCACAACACACCAAGTATCATATAAGTAAAAACAGAAATCAATATTTTTTCTATATTTACCTTCAGTTAATTGCATATAAATGTATTTATAGACATAAAGTAAAGGCCTCTGCAGCAGATCCTGTTTCATTCTCAACCTGCTGCTTTTGACAGCTGCTAAACTGGCAATTAGTCAGTTTCCTTCAATAACGTCTTTTCTCAGAACAACCTGACACACACACACACACACACACACACACACACATACACACACACACACACACACACACACACACACACACTCTCTGTGCGGTCAGACCTCCCACTCCTCCTCTGACCTTCCTCACCGGCTCTTTGGACGGGCGAAACGCCGCCTCCTTCCCTCTGAGTCAGCACTCTTGTTTCCTTTGCTGTCCGTATTTCTTCCGCTCTTCTTCCTTCCTATTTTTCTTGTTTTTTTTCCCGCTCTTTCTGCTGTGCGGTGATGTAAGTGTGAGGAAGATGCAGCAGCGAAGTTAGAGAAAGATGAAGAGGGAGGGAGGTTTGGAAAATCCCCAAACACACGGCGAGGGTCGGGCGGGCAAGGTGAGAACCAGAGGACATCCCTCCATCCCTCCTTCCCTCCTTCGTCTCTCCTCTTCCTCCCCCTGCAGCTGTTCTCATTATAAGTGTGTGTGTGTGTGTGTGTGTGTGTGTGTGTGTGTGTGTGTGCGTGTGTTTTCTGTCGACTCGTTTTCCTCGGTGTGTGTTTGTGTTTCAGGCTCAGATCTCGTTTATTATTCCGTCTGTTCCTGACAGACGCCGCATTACTCCAGTTTCTCTGTGTCATCCAACCAAACCAAATGTCAGAGGTCACAGCAGACCAAGTACCTCTCTCTCTCTCTCTCTCTCTCTCTCTCTAAACCAAACGACTTCAAAAGGCAGCGAATGTCGACGTTTTGGTTCAAAGTTTTTCAAGATTTGATGATCAACTTGCAGCAGTGATGACGAAGCAGATTGCTTTAGTCCTGGTTTTCTTTCTTCTAATTAATAAACAATAATGGCGCCTTTCTTCAGAGAATTGATTTGCAGCCCCCTGTGATGCTTCCTCAGCTATTTGTCCTCAATTAAAGTTGTTTTTCTGCTCATTTGCTCAGATAATAATCAGCTTCGCTGATGTTTTGTGAGTCCAACCTTCGCCGTTGTCTGATTCTTATCCTGCTGACCGGAGCGACGCTCACGTCCTGAAACGATCCCGTTTGTTTCGGCTAAAATCCTGCACATCAATCTGAAGCTTTGTGGTTCATTCATCAGATTTCTACATTGTTTAAGCAATTTGTGTAACGTAGGAGCATTGGATGTAGAGTTTCTACTACTGATTAAAGGATAACGTTTTATTTTTTAACTGAAACACTTATTGAAATAATCTTCAACAAATGCAGTAATCGATTTATCCGGAGTACACAGACACAAAAAGAACCATTTGGTAAGAGAACAACACACCTAGAAATTACATATTTAGTTTGGCCGGGTTCAAACTGTAAAAAATTTCCTAGTGAGCTTTTTTAACAAACCAAAAGCTCTGTTTTCTGCCAAAAACAGAGCTATGTCCGTCTTAATGTTTCTATTTACCAACATTTCACTTATTAGATCATTTAGAAAAGCCCATTAAATTAGCTTATGCTATAAGAGTGGCTTGGCTTATAGCATGAGCTAAATTAGCAAATAGCATTAGCTTATAGCTTATAATTTAGCTGCAAAAATATGTGGCTTATAGCTAAATCAAATCACAGCATAAGCTAGTGAAAAAGCATTGCTGTTTTAATCAGTTTGTCGATGGTAATATGTGTCTGCCCCATCAAATAAACCTAATAAATAAAAACACAATCATTATTCAGTTAATAATCAACAGATTAGTCCTGCTGTATTGAATTTTAGGCAATAAAACACTTATTTTCTTACTTATTTATGGTAAATTCCTGTCAAACAAACAGACTAAATGATAGAAAATAACAATGTACATTATGTGAATTTTATCCGGTGAGTCCCAACCTGGTACAACGTTACCTGGGAAATTAGCTTTAGCTTCAGTTTTAGACGAGAAACCTGGAAGTTCAGGAAAAACAACCTGGAAGTTTTCGAAAGCGTCCAGAAAGAGTTAAAACCCTGTTACTAAAAAGTGCAGGCAGTTTTGAGCTCTTCATCCCTCCTGATGTCAGCCGCTGTGCTGAAGGTTTGGTGCCACAGGAAATGCTTTGACTCGGTTGGATTGTGAGGAGAGCAGACAGCAGGTCATGACATCAGGCTGAGGATGTGATGTCATATACAGGCAGCTGGCGGCTTCAAGCGTCTGCAGCCAGATTTATCCCTCGGATCTTCAATGTCCTGATTAATCTCAATCAAAGAGCAGCTCAGGAAAACAACTTCACTGAACAGGGATTTATGAGAAAGATGGATTTGAAAAGAAATGTTTGTACAAACAAACATCTGTGCTACGTTATTTTGATAAAAAATATGCAAAGTTCTCAGTCACATGAACCTGTAAAACATATTTTTCTCATCTTCTCCTCAACTTTCTGAGATCCGTTTAGCACCAAGCAGTGATCTAAACAGAACCTGGTCGTGTAAAATCTCTGGATCATTGGCTGAGTTTTGTAGTAACTATTTACTGAATTACATTTACAAGAGTAACTCTTTTTGTACTTATTGTAATCTGAAGTATTTCTACTCCTACTTCTGGATTTTCTTCCCACTGAATGAAAAACAAACATGATTTAACCCAAAATTCACCAGACGCAGACGCACACCTGCAGTTTGTGTTAAACTTTCATCAGTTTTTACTAAAACAAAATGATTCTGAGAATTTTATCTCCTGATTGTGTTGTTTTGTTACTTGTATGAATTATTGTCATTTTGGTCCTTAAAATACCAAAAATTTAACTTAACTTTATCTCTTAGGCCGTCTGATGTAATTTGTAAATATTAAATGATAGATAATTTGATCAGTTGCTCAGTACTTTTTACCAAATACTTTTTCTAATTTTACTACTTTTTACTTTTTACTCTGGTAAAAATATGTTGAAGTATTTCTACTCTGACGTGAGGACAATACTTGGTGACTCAACCCACTTCTGTAAATACATAAATATTCACATAGCAATATGTTGCTCAATGTAATGTTTGGTTCTGTGAAGTTTCTGGATCGGCCCGTTTGTTCGCAGTCTGTCACCACAAACGCCGGGTCCGGTTTTTATTTTTCATCCTGATGCTTATTGACCGTTGGCAGAGATCTCATGTGGAATCAATCCCCGCTCTGACTGAATGGGCGGCTGCTTGTTCAGCGGCGCTGAACGATGTCAGCCGGCGAAAATAAGACGAGGAGTCTGTTTGTGTCGCCACCGGAGACTAATCCGCTCCGCGTCTGGTTCCCCCCGCTCGTCCCTCATGTCGTTTTCCCGCCGTTTTATGGTTCTTTTCTTCCCCTCCTCCTCCTGTTTCTGTGCGGCCTGTCTGTGGGAGTGAGTGATGAGGGACGGAGCGGGTCCATCCGTCACCGCGGATGCTGCGCGTGTCGGTGTGTGAGTGTGTGTCATCTGGCGCTGGGTGGCCTCCCACTGATGTACGGGGGATCCGTCATGTCTTTCTGTCACAACAGCAGACATGCATGAGCGGACATACACACCCCGAAACACACACACACACACTTAAACACACACAAAATCTGGCTGCTTAAACTGTCTCTCACTTTGCCTCCTAATTTAATTAACCAGTGTTTGATTAAACTATTATTTAACATTTTCCATTTACTTCAGTTCTCTTTCTCTCTCTGTTTCAGTGTAATTAAAGTTGACTTACTTATGTAAAGCTAATTATTTAAATGATATAAAGGATATAATTTCAGTTGGAACAAAAACAAATATCGGTTTTTGCAGCAGCTCTTAATACTTTTCTTCTTGTTGACGTATCTGTACAAAATCTTCTTACCAAGTCATTTTGGTCAAATTTCCAGAGAAAATATTGCAGCTGGGATAATTAAGACTGATTATTTAAAAAAGGCAACACAAAAGATAATGTTAGCTGAAACAAGAGCTCAAAGAAAGACAATCATTTTGTGTAGCTACATACTTTTCTGCCCATCGATGCATCTGTTTGTCGTCTCTTGATTCCAAGTCAAGCTAACAGCTAGCCTAATTCAAGCTAACATCTGTGCATCGTGCTAACAGATATTGGATCTTCATAGCAGGTATGTTACACACACACAGTATTTAGGAATGATAAAGCATCTGGTGTTGATTTGTCGTTGGGGGGGACCCAATGAAAATCTGCTTTGGGCCCCAAAAAGGCTTGGACCGGCCCTGCTGTGCGGCACTTTGTCATGTGAGATTTTAGTTTAAGTTTAACTAAACATTGAGTTTAAGATGTTTGAAAATGTTCAAATGGACTTTAAAAACAACTGTAGTTTAGATTATGTCTTTGGAGGAAAACAAATAGACTTACTTCTTGTTTTGAGCGCCGCCTGCTGGCCACCAGAGGAACCATTGATAATAATGTCTGGGTTGTTTAGCAGAAGGACAGGCAGAAGATGGAGGATCAAACTGGTTTGGAGTTCAGGATGTAAACGTGAGAGGACAGTGGACCGCCTGTCCTTTGAGACAAACAGGAAGTGACCTGTCAAAACACTTCCTGTTGTCTTCCAGAGTCATCTGTGCAGACAGATGTGCATCTGTCTCCTGTGAGCCTGCGGTGAGAATAACGTGCAAACGAGGCCTAATCGTGTGTTATCTCATTAAGCTTCACAGCGGCTCACACCAGGAGAATAAACTTTCAGAGCTGCTGGGATAAAAATAATTTTCCAAATACTTTCACACAGTAAGGTGGGAAACTTTCAAATATAAAATAAATTATTTTAGTTTATTTATGTGTTATTTATTTCTTATCAGGTTTAGATTATTATTATTTGAAAAAGCTTGTTCTTAATAATAATCTATGAATATGAATATTTATTTTAAGTGGGTTCACTTTAAGAAGTACAGATTATTTTTAATTTAAGGATCCGTTTCTAGGGTCCTTAAATTAAAAATAGTTTTCTTTTTCTCCTGACTTTTGAGGGGAAAGAAATAAAAATCTGTAAGATTAAAATATTTTAAAAGTTTTTTATTTGGCTTATATTTCCTGGGCAAGTTCAAATTAATTATAAAGTTTGTTTTTTCTTCTCATGCAACACAGGAACCTTTTTTTGTTTGCCTAAGAAAAAGAAAACAATTTTTTTTTTATCTCCAAAAGTCACAAATTATTGCAAGAACAAAATATTTTTAGATTAATTTCAAACATTTTCAAGAAAAAAAAAAGAAAGTTTCTTAGCTTGAAATGTAAAAAAAAATGCTAGAAATAAAATCAGAAATTTTGAAATTAATGTTTTTTTGAAAAAATGTAGAAATTTGTTTCAAATTTTAAAAATTTCAGAGATTTTTAGCAGAAATCTGCTCCTTTTTTCTTCCTACAACACAGCGATTTGTCAAGTTCATAGAAAATTGTCCTGTAAACAGATCATCCCGCCTCTTTTCCTTCTTCTGTTAATTCAACACATTGAACTTTTTGAGTGCAGTTTGGTCAGGATCTGATGAATGCTCTGGTTTCCCACACACCAAACGCACCACAGATATTCAGTTTAATTAACCGGTTTAATCACTTAATGATCCAGGTAGTTCTTCAGATCGTGTGGAAGATATTGATCCGCTCTGCACACTCCCACACTGTAATAATAATCTGATTACACTTTCCAACTCCATTTGCTGTAATGGAGTTAAAGTAATGAATGGCAGAGAAACTGATGGATGTGTAATTAACAAGCGATGTAATTGTTTATGTGCTGTAAGTGTTGCAGACGGACAGAAGGATGCAGAAAAGAGATAGAAATCAGAAAGATGGAGGGAAGGAGGGAGAGAAAGCAAACTCCTTGTTCAGGCGATTTTTCCTTCACATCAAGGCTCCAAATCAATCCTGCAAATTGGTTTGTTCCCCGACAAGGTTACCAAATGACGGGGAAACGGAGGGAACGCGCTGGAGAAGGAGAGGTGGAATAAAAGATGGAATATGTAAAGAGAGAGAGAGAGAGAGAGAGGATTGCGCCACGGTGTTCTGACAGAACCGGGTTCATCGTTTGTTTCGTGACTAAACGGTTCTGTTCACGCTGCGTATGATCTTGTGAAATGTTTAGTTCATTTCCCTGTAAATGTTTTATTTTTCTGCTGGGAGTTTAATTCTGGAACAAACAGGGTGGTAGCCCAGAGCTGCCAGTTTTGGGGGCGGCCCAGACCTTTTTTTTTTTAAACTAAAAGCATATTTTGATTTGTACTTTATATGTGAGATGAATTGTAATAATACTGTGGGATGTTTATGAATATAAAAATTATGAAGTTATAATAATATTTGGGAGGCAACATGGAGCTACTCATCAGGGGACGTATTAAGTTCTCCATGCATCAATTCATGTGTAGACATAATTACAGAATAGCAAATTAAGGCAGAAAAAACACTTTCATAAATATATAATGTATGAGAGAACAGGATAAAGTCCTTCTAGTGACGCTGTAGTCACAGTGTTTTCTTTTTGACCATCAAATGTCTGTAATGAAACTAACATCAGATCTTGTATTCAAATAATAATTCCAACTTTAACATAAACTGTGTGAGTATTTCAGTATTTTGTGTATCTTTGATTATAATATGTTTGTTCTTCATTTTGTGGAGTCATTAAAGTATCCAGAAACTTTACTCTAGTACTTCATAGTAAAATTAAAAAGTATTATGCAGTAAAGGTAAATTTTTCCAAAAAGTTAGTAGATGTAACTGGTTACCGTGACCTGTGACCTCTGCCTATGCGTTCTGGTTTGTGTGTCTTACAGGAACACTTCACGCCGGAGTGTAAGTTTAAGGAGTGCGTCTTCGAGAACTACTACGTCACATACTCGTCCATCCTGTACCGGCAGACCCAGTCGGGGCGAGCCTGGTACATCGGCATCAACCGGGACGGCCAGGTCATGAAGGGAAACCGGGTCAAGAAGACCAAGGGTGCTGCTCACTTCCTGCCCAAACTCATCGAAGGTACGAAGGACAAACACAGTTATTTAGAGTTTTTGGAGGGTTTAGCTGCTTATGTCAGTTTGACATTATTTTAGCAATGAAAACTGATATTGTTTCTAATGTAATGGCAAGGAACCAACATTAGATCTCAATACTTATAAATATTTATAAAAAATCACAACTATTAGTTATTAAAACAGAGTGAATGAAGCCGGACGTTTTCTGCCTGCTGTTATTATGTCAACATATTCAAAGTGTAACTAACCCCGAAGTCACTCCGGGTTACAACAGCAAACTCAGGAAACTAAAGTAAGTAATGCAGGTTTGGTGGCAGAAAAGTTAACGAGGGATAATTACAATGAGGAAAAGTCGAATAACAAACTTTAATTTCATCCAATCAGGTGTGAGAATTTGAGGAATCCCCAAAAACAAGAAGTTCCTCAAATTCTCACACCTGATTGGACGAAAAACGGAGAGGCGTGGCCACATGTGGTGATGAGAGGAGCAGTAGTCGGGACGAGGGAATATACGCTCGCTAGCTTATAAACTTTGTCGCTTTTTAGCAACTTTTCAGACCCTCTGGCAACTTTTTTACTAAGAAAGTCAACTGGTGACATGAAGATTTTAAACAAACAGGAGAACTGAACTGCTCAGGCACCATTTGACCCAAAATACTGCATAACTAAATAAAATTACATAAAATGTCAAAATGACACAGAAAGACAGAACCATAAGTTTAGACATGTATTGCAGATCTTTGCCAGGAAACCAACCAGTTCACCAGATCTCTGCCAGAATGTTGTTGATGGCTTGGAAAACACTGGGAACGATTCTGACTGGTCTAAATGGAACCAAATTGTCCAGTTTAACCAATGAATGCAGAGGTCTAACAAGGTTGTATTCGAACCTTTTAAGTTTTGATGAACTTCCTGTGTCTGTTTTCCCAACTCAGTGGCGATGTACAGGGAGCCCTCCTTACACGACGTCGCCGAACAGAGTCCGCCCCGAAAAACGCCGAAGACCTCCAGTGACTCGCCCGTGCTTAACAACGGCAAGAAAGAAGCTCAGTCCAAAACCAAAACCTCCTCCTCCTAGCACAGAGACGCGGCGCGGAGGACAGGGTGGACGACGCGGGGCGGCGCTCACCAGCGGACAGCAAACCTTGACTCGGGATGTGGACCTGAAACGTCCGGGTGTTCAAAGGTCCATGCAGGGGGATGCTGGGAAAGGGGAAGTCCCCTTTTGTCTTCTACCACACCAGCCCTCCACCTCTACGGTCAGCTGAACCTGGGGTGTAATAGCAATAACTCAGTGTAGAGCTGAACAGTGGCCTAGTGTTTTAAAGCATGTCACCACAGCCTGTCTCACCAGCTGGAAGGACGCCCTCCGGCCGTCACGCCAGCGAGCAACAACCCTCCGGTCAACCAAATATCCCAGCAAGGTCTTCCTGGTTCCACCGCGACGGGTGCAACGAGAAAATCTGTCCCCCTGCAGCACATTCTTCACAAATGGGTTTTTATCTCCCTGCAGGGTTTTCTGCTAATGTTAGCTTGACACAAAGCCATGTTAATGTGAGGCTGTCACACTGTTTCAGTTCTGCGGCCATCTGCTGCGTCCACATCTTCTGTTTGCGTCAGCAACTTTCAAAGATGGCCTGAATTCTCATCAGGCTTGTGTGTGAACGTGTGTGTGTGTGTGTGTGTGTGTGTGTGTATATCGCAGTGTTTTCCCTTCTTTTTCACTCACCTTTGGCACAATTTGATTAGTTTGTGACATGGACTCAATTTTCCACTCTGCGGCACAATAAAACTCCCTCCCGTCCCTCCGGCTCTGCTAATGGAGTCAGAGGCTGATCAGAATCTTTCGACCCTTAAACAAGCAGCCAATCACTCCCTCGACACACTCCGTAACCACACACACACACACTCACCCACTCATATGTATTCTGCTGTACTTACATATGAAAATGATCTCATGACCATTACGATGACATGCATTCAGTCAGTGGCAGCAGGTGTGAGGTGATGGAAGACATAATGAGTTGTAATGGAGCTGTTGTGATTGCGTTGCAATGGCTTTTCTTTTATACAAACCCTCCAGGGCAACATAGCATCTGCATGTCATTGCTGCCAAACTAAATATGCTGATTATTTATTTTTTTACGAATCGACAAACGCGTGTTGAGCTGCATATGCAGATTATCGAAAACACTGTCAAAAGGTCAAGCAGTTTGTTGAATGTGCTCACGTCACTGAGCATGTTGGAGTTGGTTCAAACATTAGTTTTATGGATATTTAATTCCCACATCAATCAGCTAGCGTCCATGAGAACGGGATGCTGTTTGATTATGCTGGTGATGAGAAAAATGGCAATTTATTCAGCTATGCAGACGGTTTATTTTTATTAAATAGTTTAAGACAAAAACATCAAGCGTGAATAATTCAATTAGAGAAGTGGGTTGTTATTGTTTCAGCGTTTATTAGCAGTGGACAACAGACAAATTCAAGGTGAAAATTATCAATGGGGAGTCAAAGAAACTCAATTAAGCCAACAGCTCCCAAAACTCAAGCTAATAATGATTTAAATGTAAGCTAATGGCCACCCTGAGTCAAGCTAATAGCTAGGCAGTTGAGCTAGCAACTGTTTAGTTGAGCTAACTGTTTTTTGGAGTTAGCCCAGCTGCATAGAGACATAACCTAACAATTACTGAATAAGGAAGCTAATCGCTACTCAAAGCTGAGCTAACAGCTACCTGAATTAATAGCTTCTCAGAGTCAAGCTAATAGGTCAGAGTTGAGCTAACAGCTAACCAGAAACAAATTTCTCAGAACCAAGCTAACAGTTTTTCAGAGTTGAGCTAGCAGTCACTCAGAGTAAAGCAAATAGCTCCTAGATAACAGCTACCCAGAGTCAAACCAACAATTTTCCAAGTTAATAGCTACTTGGAGTTAGCAGTCACTCCAAGTTTAGCTACCATTTATTCAGAGTCAAGCTAAGTCAAGTGAACAACTAACTATCTTTTTAAGCTGAGCTAACAGCTACTCATAGTTTAGTCCCAAAGTCAAATTAGCATTTACTCAAAGTTAATGCTACATTTAACATGGTGCATTTCGGTTTGTAAACAACCTCCAGGGGAAACGAGGCATTAGAATCAAGCTAACATTTACTCTCAGACTCAAACTAGCAGCCCAAAGTCAAGGTGACAACTACACAATTGAGCTAACAGCTAACCAGAGTTAAGCTAACGTCTACGTAGAGTGACGCTACAGCTGCTCAGAGTTTAGAAGGTGTCTAGTAGCCAATTAAAGTGGCACTAGTGACTAATTACTATCTTTCTAATAAAGACTGTTTTAGAATCTTCATTAGATTCCAGGACAGAACCTGTTGGAAGAAATATTTATTTCCCAACTCTGAGACTCATTGTCGCTCTAATTGAGCAAGTTCTCTCTAATATTTTATTATTTATTCAACGTTAAGAACCAAAGTTTCTTTCACATTCAAGGTAACTCAATTATTTTCATAACGGGTTCATGTAGATAAATTTAAGGGCTGGATCATGTGCATGAGCCGCAAGGGACGGCAGTGACTTTCTTTTTTATGGTCTTATTACGTTTTTATTGTCATCAACATTGATAAAGAAGTAAATTTTTTAGCCGTCTAGTTTTACAGTGTGGTAGTAATGTTCAAGGTGATATTTCACCTATATGGACTTGAAAATGTGTTGAAACGGGTCAACTTTCCCACAAACTTTACTCTACATGACCTCTACACATTTAAACATTATTAACGAAATTTAAAACTTAAACCTATACTGTTTACAAAAAAATAAATAGATATCATCAAATGGCATGATGGGAACTGGAGACATAATTAAATCATTTTTCCACATTAAACTTTCTTGGTGCAATTTGATCAAAAGAGTAATTGTTTATAGCATAAAAGTAATATATTATAGAAAATGAGTGGAAGTAAAGCAACGTAGAAGAAAAATAGATTGGATAAAGGAGGCAAAAGGACATTTTATAGAGGGTAATTAGTGATGATAAGCAGAACAAAGAGAGATTGAAGAGGGAATTACTGCACTGGACAGACGCTCTTTTTTGCACGTTTCTCCTTCCATGCATAATCTTTTGCTCCCTTGAACCTGTAGTTGTAAATAATAATAAGTGATAACCAAATCGGGCAAAGCGCTGAGCTAAGTAATCTGCTACCTGGGAGATAAAGCTTTCCAGAGGAAACCGAGGGCAGTTCGGTGATGAATAAAAAATAAGAGAGGAAAATATATTAGGAGACAAAATGAGGAAGCAAAGAAGAGAGAAAAGAGTTTCATAATTCAGCATCTATTGATTTCTTTTTTTACTGAATTTAAAACCTCTTTTAATTAACCACCAGCTTTGGTTTGGTTGTGTTTTAACACACGGCCTCAATGGAGCTATATATTCAGTGCTTTGCTAAGTAATTACTTAAACGTCTAATTAAATACTAAGAATCATGTCCTCCACTTTATTAGGTTAGTATAAACTGGGTCTGGATAATGTTTGGTAGGTATATGGAAACAGTTAATCAAAATGATCGTAATCTTATTGTGAAATTTGGAAATCAAATTTGATTCAAGTTTGAGAAAACCTGCCAAAGGCTTAAAGTTTTGTTTCAGAGATTTATTTTGTTTTAAACAAAAGTCGCATATAAAATTACATTTACAGGATTTATCAGATATTTTATCCACCGACTTCAGACAAGCATACATTTTTACCTGTAAAGACATTAATTAAACCCATGTGACATGTTAGCATAGCAAAGAATAATTGATATTACGAATAGAAATTAAAAATTGCTGTTTTCAGATTAGTTTTGTTTAAGAATGATTCACCATTAGCTTAACTCGTAGCTGTTAGCATGATTCTGATCACTTCGTTTAGCTTGACTCTTATTGAGTAAAAGGTAAGTTTAACTGTTAGCGCCAGTAACAGCTTTATTCTGACGCAGTTAAAACTTTGCAGTTTCACATCGAATCACTGTTTACTCTGAGTCGCTGTGAGCTTGATGTTAGTTTAAGTAGCCGTTAGCCTGATTCTGCTGTCACTCTATTAGCTTTGAGCTGGACTTTAGTTACCTGTTAGCTTAACTACAAGTAGCTGTTATATTTTGAGTCTAATCTTAACTCTTAGCTGTTAACAACTAAGAATCATGTCAGAAGGCCAGATTTTTTAATTACTGGTCTCTCCATTTTAACTCTGCACTGTTCTGATTTATATTTAAAAGCTATAATGTAGAAAAATATAACAGCATTCAGCATATTTTATTTTGAGACAAAGTGATTGTAGAGTGGACATTTTAAGCTGCTGATAGCATCGTATATTAGCATTTAACATAATGTAGATTCTTACCTTGACTCTAAAATCTCCAAAGGCTACCAACATTTCCAAATCTGGAACAAGTAGCTTTTCAGTAAACTCTTAAAACGAAGCAAAGAAAAAGAAGACAATGTGAATTCGCTGTGTTCCCGGGTTCTGGTTTGAAGCACATCAACCGGGCTACACAAAGCGTGACGCTACGCATGGCTGTAGTAAACAGGAAGCAGAGGATGAAAACTAGCATGGACCTCAGAAAAACGGAGAGTCCTTCCCCGGAGCCGGAGGTTTGGACATTTTTCTGAGTTTTGTTCCTCTGTTCCACCAGCGGGTGGGAAGGTTCTCTACACAAATTAAAAGCCAAAAAAAAAGCCAAAAACCATCTAAAGTAAAAACTTGTCTGCAAAATTAAAGAAGGTTTTTTGTTGGTCAAATTTTGCTGTTTCCATCAACCGACTCTTCAAAATTATAGATCAAATGGCGCCCCCTAGCTGTAATGCCTTTGGCCTTCCTGTTATCTACCAGTAGTTTCTCTCTCCCAGCCTGAATGAATCTTGTGTATTTCAGCAGTAAATACATATTTTTAAATATGTGACTCTGATTGGAGGGTTATTGATTTATTTTGATGATCACATCATGACACATTACTGGATCATGTATTGCGAGTGGAGTCATGATTGCGTGAGCGTCGTTTTGCCTCCCCAAACCTTCAAACGAGTCACACCATGTAAAGTTTCTCATTTATTTACCACCTTTAGTGTCTCCGGGTTTCAGACTCCCAAAACGTTAAACATCGAGTTTGGCGTCGCCGTTTGTCCGAATGAAAGGAGTCGGCGTGAGCGGCGATGGAAAGCGAGTTAAATGATGTATATCTGATTCAGCCCCTCTCTTCACACGCACCTCTCTCCCCGGGGACTCCCTTCACTCCCGTTTCTCTCGAGTCAGGGCCTCCCTCTGCTTACAGAGCGAATTACAGCTGCAGAGAGGGAGGGTCACGCACTGCTTTCCTGTTTTCGAAGGACTCGAAGAGGCGCCAGCTTCCAATAAAACCCACCTTCCCTTTAACCTGGAGGCAGAGCGAATGTGCGAGACGCCTGGTGTGAAATTTTTGTATACATGTGAGAAATTGAAATCAATACGCGTGGGTCCTTGGGCGGAAAGCAATAAAGTTCATTAACAAGGTGCAGCCACATCATCTGGAGGAAAAAAGTGTGTGTATTTATTGCAGCTTTTATTTTTTCCCAACGCTTTGTCCCTTTCGGTGTGGCAGCTGTTTAAGTGTGCGTGCATTAGTTTGAGGTGGAGTCCCTCCGCCACATCTGCAATGCAGCAGAAAACACAAAAAAAAAGAAAAGGAGAGAGGGAGGAAGAGAGAGGCTCTGACTCAGACCGACTTTTGGTTTAGCTGCTTCATTAAAGTGCTTTTATACTGGAATCCAGAGTGCCTACTGTCACATCCTGTGTAGCAACAGATTAACTTGACATGAATACATTTTTAAGGCACATCTGCATCGCGCTCATCCACCAGGACGACGGCCGGGGAGGGACTCCACCTCTTAGCAGCTATCGCACTTTTATTTGAAACTTTGAACTCCCTCCTGACCTCTGCCTGGCTGTTTTGACTGTATTTTAAGGCAATATGGATTGTGATGTTGGTATTTATCGGTGGAATTACTGTGAATTGTGTCGACATTGTAATTCCATGTTCGGTCTAGATATGTGTGATTTTCTTTTTGGTGTCTAAAGTCATGCTGATCTGGTTTTACTGACGTTTAAAATTGTGTGAATTTAACCTCAAGTGCACAAGAAGAAACAACAGGATCCTGTCTGACTTTATTTATCAAACCAGAACCCAGCCGAAATGGACTGAAAGAACCGTTAGAAGGTGTTTCTGTGTCTTGGTCCACTGCTTCGGTACGTTGAAGGTCCCATTGTAAAACCTCAAGGTCTGAAGTTTGACTGGACCATCGTGGCGCTTTGATTATTTTCTTTTTCAGTCATCATGTTGCAGGTTTCTTGATTCTGGGACAATAGTCCTGTTTATGACCAAATTGTAACATTAAAAAAGGAAATTACACAAGTTGCGTTTCCATTACAAATATCAATATTCCACTGATGACGAAAAACACAAACTCACAATTTTGGTGTTTCCGTTAAATAAATGAAATTAAAATCACATGTGAATAAGTTTGTTCACACCATCCGTCACTGAAAAAACACGCAGCGCCATTGTCCTTTAGAACCAAACCAAACCAACCCATGTTGGTTCCCAACAGTTTGAAACCAACATGCTTGGTGGTTCCTTGGTTCCTAAGGGACCAACTCTTGTTGGTTTCAAACCTTTGGGAATCTAAAGGTTTTGGAACCAACATGGGTTGGTTTGTGTTGGTTCCAAAGTGTTTGGTTTGGTACCACAATGCCGACATGGACATAAAACGTTCCTTTTGAACTTCTTCTTTGTTTATTAAATATAGCCAGTGTGGATCCTGTTGACTGTTTTGTGTAGCCTTGAAGTTAAGAAAGCATTAATTTTAAAACCAGGTAAAGATCAAATAGTTTTCCTAATTTCCTAAAAGAGGGTGTACTTTCTTTTCACCAGGTGTTTTGCCTCCACGTTGTGGCATATGTGAGGATGAAACCTTAACTTATAGAGGAAACGTTTCATACTGACCAATCGTCATCAGTCTGCAAACACCTTCTTCATGTTATTATTTTCTTTCCACTGTTGTGTGAGTCTTCCAGAGAAACCGTAAAGAAATCATTGCAAATGTTTTGTTTCAATTCCCGTCTTCCAAATGCAAAAAGAGTGCTTCCAGTTATCAAAGCCACAATGAGACTATTTTTATATCCTACTGGGGCAAAAAAGTACATATATCTAAATATATACCTTCTATATATGTGTATCCATGCAAGCGTTCCGGGGGAAACGGGGCGACTCTTCCTGTTTCCGGCTGGGTGGAAAAACGGCGCTACTCTCTTCCATCCAGACCTACAGATCATTGGGGAAAAAGGAGCTAAAAGGGGATCATAGAGAGCCTTGGAGCTCAGACTGCATCCAAGTGGAGGGACTGTGAGCATGCATGCGCTGATCATTTACTGGACAGGAGTTACCCAGTATTTACTCTTTGACCCCCTTTAACCACCTAATCTTCTTCTCACTCTCCCAAACTCTCTGCATTTGCAATATGATCTGTATTTATTTCTATAATAACTTACACAAAGTCAACGGAGATGTATTATTGGATATAATTGAATAAAACAAACTAATATATTTGTATGATTGTAACACTTGTATCTGAAGAGTTTTTTAATGGGGAGGTTAATGGGATTATCATTCTGGTGACGTATTGCCACTGTTTATTGTAGTACTATGCAGTGAGTAGTACTTTCACCCGCCAGTTTTTTGTGATTCCATGATGGCGGAAACTTAAATGAAATCAACAAATTCCTGAATTTTTAAGCTCGAGTGCATTTTCGGGACATTGTGGGCAACTCCAGGCCCACAATGGCTTCGAGGGACGGTCTTTCAGATGTATCTCTACTTCAACACACCTGAGTCAAATAATGAGGTCATTAGCAGGATCCTGGAGAACTTTACTGCATTTAGGAAGTGATTCAGCGACTGGATTCAAGTGTGTTGGACCAGGATTACCCACCCTGGAAAAATAAAAAAGGAAATGTACATTTTTGTCAAAAAACTAACATTTTGATATTAACCTCAGAGATTATTTTAATCAGAAAATATCAGAGTTTGAAAAATTGGAAAATTTTGCTTTTTGGACATTTTTGTAAAGTCGAAAAAATATTTATTTTTGAAACTAAAAACTTTCCAACATTTATGAGATTAATCTAAAAATTTGTGACGCATTTCCCATCAAAATTTTGACTTCTGTAGAAATTGAAAA
Organism: Poeciliopsis turneri; assembly: GCA_922788865.1. Classification (NCBI taxonomy): domain Eukaryota; kingdom Metazoa; phylum Chordata; class Actinopteri; order Cyprinodontiformes; family Poeciliidae; genus Poeciliopsis; species Poeciliopsis turneri. The sequence goes on from CAKLNU010000879.1 coordinate 415,966, forward strand.
ATGTCCTGGTTTTTGTAGAAAATATTTGACTTCTTCAAACATAAATTTCCATATTTCTTGGTGGAAATTTACTACTCCTTCATTTGTTTGTTTTTGTATATACAATAGCTTTAATACGCCGTTGTATTTATGTGCTAACGCATCGTGAGTTTACGCCAAATTAATTTAAAATAAGTATTATTAATTACTGAATAAAAAATAAGTTTAAAACGTCGGGTTTCAGTGATGCTAACTCCCACCTGCAGGTGGCAGTGTTTCTTCTAATAACCTGTCTGGGATTCGTCACACACAGTGACCTTCATGAAGCGTGGTGTCACATTTTAGGATTTATCCTTTATGGTTAATAAAAGACTATGAGCCATTTCTCCCACTAGCGTTAGCCTCGAACGTTTGTTTTGGTTGCATTTACCCAGGATGCCCTGCGTCGTGGTCCACTTCCTGCTTTTGGACCGTTCTCCGGTCTGCTTGTTATCCACATTCAAACCGCAGCAAAGTTCACTTCACCCGAGCAGACAGCGATAACGTAAGGGTTGTTTACAATTTATCGCTTTATTTTAGGATTTAATGAACATTTTCACTTAAATGAGAAAGGCCTAATGTGTTTTAGGGTTATGGCTAGCTAGCTAATTATTAGCTGTAAGTCACTAAAGGTTTTTGGATAGTTATCCTAACCCAGTGTGTGATTACATTATTTAAAATAAACTGTTTATTTTTGAGCTGTCTTGACACTCAGGTCGGCTTTAGCTGACTGAAGATCTACGACCTGATTAGCAGCACATCCGGGTCCCAACGTGCCCTGATATCTGTGTGTGCATGAAGCCACTACAACACAAGAACCAATGCAAATGTGCGATAAGGAGCCCAGTTTGGCTGGATGAGAAACACATTAGGAGGCGAGATAAGTCCTGAAAGCCGCTTTGTCAGAAAAGACCATTTATATTCTTCCAGGACGGAAAGTGCAGCTGTTTACAATCAGGTTACTGCTCACATTCACAACAGTCTTTAAAGCTCAATTATTTAACTTTACAAGAATATTTATCTTTATATTATTGTTGAAACTGTCACTAAGTTGTGACCGTTTGGTGTAAACACCGTTTCCAAAAATTGTACTCAAGTAAAAGTAAAAATACTTCAACATATTTTTACTTAAATAAAAGATATCTGTCCAATAAATTACTCAAGACTAAAACAGTATTCGGTCAAAAGTTTACTGAAGTGCAGATGCAATGATCAATTATTTAATAATAAAAAATGCATCATCAGATGTACCAAAATATAAAGGTAAGTGGAAATTTTGGTATTTTAAGGGTGAAAATGACAATTATTCATATAAGTAACAAAATCAAGCAAAGTTTTTCAAATAATTTTATTTCAATAAAAAACTGATGAAACTTTAACAAAACTGCAGGTTTGTGTCTGTTGAATTTCTGGTTGAAACATGTTTGTTTTTCATTCAGTGGGTAAAGAACATTTACTCTGAGAGTCAAAATATTTTATGATAAAATTACTCAAGTAAAAGTAGAAAGTACAGCACAATAAAAAAAAGAAAGAAACAATCGAGCTCCTCTGCCTTCTCTAACTAGAAACAACCAATCATAGCCAGGAGGCGGGTCTTAGCGCTGTCAATCAATCTCCCTTTGTCATGAATGCTAATGCCAATTAGCATGACCACTAACGATGTCCGCTAAACAGTTTTTCTGTAATGGTAAGCCGTTTCTTCTCCTTTAGCACATTTGTAAGAACATGCACAGGATTGATTGATTGATTGATTGATTGATTGATTGATTGATTGATTGATTGATTGATTGGCTCTGTTTGGTTGTTTTGGTTCATCACATGGCAATAGTAGGTCAGTAACTAAGTGGAAGAGATCATAAGAAAACATTTTTTATGAAAGTTTAACCAAATACATAAATTCAAATAATAATTTGTAATTTTGTTAATTAAGCTGAAATGATCATTTGATGCAGATAAAAAGTTTTAAGTGAATCATTTGTGATTCTGAGTCGTCTTCTCCCTCCTGACCACAGATGTGCTGAGTGACACTGGCTGCTAGCTGTTAATAGTTACCTTCTTTCATAATTAAATTGGCCGTGGGCCAAATGGCACAGACAGCAGATCGTAAATTAAGGCTGAGTGGATCGGCGAAAGATGAGCGTTAGAGCAGAGTGGCGTGAAAAGATGAGTGTAGGAATGTGTTAAAAGAAGAGAGAGACGTTTCACTTCACGAGCCTCGAAGAATGAAACAGCATCTGGCAGGAAAACAGACAGGTTGCTTCGGTGTTTCTGTAGCTAACATTCATACTTTTATTACTCATAGATTTTTTTTTTATGTTTAGTTGAATTACAAATATTCTATCAGATAATTCAGTCAAATGCAACTGAATACAGTGTTAGGGAGCGAATGGATGAATGAAGTTTGGTGATTTCAGTTCTGCAACAAGTTGCTGAAGACGTTTAAATAAGGATTTAGGAACCATCAGATGATGAAGTTAACCGGTAGAAAAAGGAGAAAGAATTCCTTTGGGCTCAAATGAACTGATTTCATAAGAACAGGACTTTGTCAATTTCTTTCAAAAATGCTTCCTGACTTTAATAACTTGATCAACCTGATTCTGCTTATTCTATAAACGTAATTATAAAAAGTCAAATACATAATAAATGAAATAATTATACCATAATTACAAATAAAAAAATCTTCATATGCGTCCACCAGGGCCACTCAAAAAACATCCAGGAGCCACAAATGGCCCCCGCGCCACACTTTGGACACCCCTAAGTCAGACCAAGAGCAAAAATGTCCCTCAGGATAAGATTGCTGGATTTAGTAATTTATTAGTGAAAATCAGAGGTTAGTCTCCGTTTTGATCGTTGTACCATTAAGTCTTTGCATTGTATGATGGTTTGGGTCCGACATGCCTGACCCACATAGGCTAGGAGCCCCTCCCTCCTCGGGGTAATCGGACACGACCAGTTGTCCAGGCGGGCCTGACTGACAGACAACAACAGCTCAAACCGGCCAAACCAAACTCAGCTTCAGAAGGCTCTCCTCTGCCGGATCAGAAAGGATCTAAATCTCAGGAGTTGGGTTAACCGGTTTGAAGGTCCAAAGGTTCGCCATGGAAAACCTGCTGAGCAAGTTGCTGCTAGCATGTTGCTTATTCAGCCTGAGCACGTTAGGAGGTAAGACACATCACAGGACGAACTCAAACTGGAGCTGTGGTCAGGATATCATTTATATAGCGATCAAAACAAATATGGAATAATATTGTTTCTCTACTGTATTTGATTTCACAGAAAAACTAAAATACCAGACATATTCTGATTAAAAACATCCAAAAGACTTATTTGGTCTTTGTTCCCAAACTTCTCACCTTCAAAATAAAAGCAGCATCAACTTCTGACCCTGACAACCAACAGCAGAAGAATATAAACAATAATAATAAACCAAACTCTGCTAAAAATGCTAAATGGCAACATTGTTTTAACTTTACAGCAAATACTGTATAAATATCTTTCAGTTTTACTAAATAAACATTTTAGTTTCCAGATGCTAATTCAGACATGCTAACATGTTCATTTGTTTGGTCAACTGATAGTCAACCTGCTATCAGTTGACCTGCTGTCAGTCAACTCTAGCTGTGTCTTGATTACAAATGTCCACAAAACTTTGTCTACATGTTGAACAAACATAATTTCTTAAGTGAGGTGTTTCCATTAATTAAATGCATTTAGAATCACATGTGAATAAGTTTGAAGAAGTTATTAAAAAATATCTACTAACCACTTCCTGTTGTCGTTTTCTTTGTGGTTTCCACCAGTAGTAACATCCAGGTGTTGATGATGTGACTTGTGCGAAAAAATGTTTCTGTAGCAGTTTAGTGAAATAATACAATTTCATGCACCCAAAAAATCCTGACACCAAAACATTTTATTCCAAACTGGCCATTTAGCAGTTTCATTTTAAAAATGTGCAATCAATGGAAACGTATGGAGCTAAATTGGGGGCATAAAGTTTGATCAAAAGAAAAAAAGATGGAACTAAAAAAAGATTTAAATTGAAAAAAATATATTTATACTAATTAAAATATAAAATTAAGATTTGAAACAGATTTTTTTTAATAAAAATAAAAATAAAGATTGAAAATAAAGAATTGAAACTTGCAAAAATGTTGAAACTAAAAAAATTAATAAAAAGTGAAATTAAAAATAAAAAATAAATATTTGAAACTGAAAAAACTAGAGATCAATTTAGATAAAAACATTTTTAAATTAAAAATGTCCTAAAACATTTTTAAACTAAAAGAATAAAATTTCAAAAAGTGAAATTAAAATAAAAATAAAAACTGAAAGGAAAGATTTGAAACTGAAAAAAATGTTCAAACCTAGTTTTCAGACTCATGACGTTATACCATCGAACGAACAGAGAAACCGTACTGATGTAATCTCCATCTGAGGGCCTTTCTTCAGAAATCGATCATTTTCTTGACTTCAGCTGATTTATTAATGGACCTCCGATGAAACGGTGTAAAACTCTTCTGACACTGACGTCTAAATCAAACTACTGCTGCCGGTTAAATGATGCTCATCACCTCCTTCAGTCTAAAGACGGACAAAGAAGTGAAACACACTTTATGTGAATCCCCACTAAAGAAACCAGAGCTTGTTTTCTGATTTAAAATCCAGAGTTCTGGTTGTTGCTTTGCATCTAGTCCTGGTATTTCTGCGTTAAGCAGCCAGTCAGAACCTCCTCTGTCTCCAAGCAGCGTCGCCTCCCTGTGCCTCGCTAATAGCGGCGCCTTGCTGGGTGATTGTTGTCATTTATTCCTGTCAGGTCAGATTGTGCTGGAGCCACAGCGAAGCCAAACGTGATGGATGCCACGTCACCAGTGCCACTGATTATAAATGCTCCTAACCTTCCAACACCAAGGAGGAAATGGGGGCGACTTGTGTGCAGAAATTCAGTTTAAAGGGAAAAAATGTGGTTTTGATAGCGCAGCACTGAAGTCGTCAAAGATCCTTCAGTCTAAACTTACGGCACAAGATTCAAAGCCAAATTATCAACTATTCTGAGTTTTTAAAGATCTGACTTTTCTCTGAGTATTGGAAGGAGTTCTCTTATTAGTTATACGCTGAAATATTTTGTTAAATATTCAAAAATCTTTCATCAAATGACAGTAAAGTTGGGTTATTTTATTTTCTCTTACAGCTACAGTATGTAACTTTTATTTGAAAATATTTGTGTACATATTTGTTGAAACTGCCTCCATGCTGTTACAGATAATCTGTGAGGAAAATTGTCTTCTTAGCGCTAATTAGAAACAACCAATCAGAGCCAGGAGGCGGGTCTTAGCGCTGTCACTCACCCTTTTGCTTTCAGCTAAGGTACAGCTAGTTGGGAATGCTACGGCTAGTTAGCATAGCTACTTTGATGGCGGTCAAGCAGTTTTTTTGTAAGAGTAATTTCTTTCTCCACCATTTTCACATTTAGCAGCACGTTCATGGGCTTGATTGACAGCACTAAGACCTGCCTCCTGGCTCTTACTGGCTGTTTTTGGTTGGGAGTGGTTCGTTTCTTCAGGGAAGAGGTGGAAGAGGTTGATCTTTCACAGATTGTCAGCATGGTGACAGTTTAACAAATATTTTAAAAAGTAAAACATTTTTATGAAAGTCACATACTGTGGTTTTAAAGATGTCTTGTTGATTCTTTTAACTCTGTTGTTCTTGTGTTTTCTTCCACGTTCTCCTTTCCATGATGTTTTCTGCTCTTCGTGTTGTTGAGGCGCTGCGGAGGCAGAGCAGGCCTTGATGAAGAAAGTCTTCACTGATTACAACCTGAAGGTCCGGCCGGCTCGCACCCCCGAGGACAGGGTGGTGGTCCGCGTGGGGATGATCCTCTCCTCCTTCGTTGGGCTGGTCAGCAAATATTTACCTTTCTTTCCTGTTATGCCCATTAGAAAACTTTTCTGTTAATGTACAGACTATGTAGCTACATCACTGCCTTCAGTCTTGGCTGTTTTCAGAAGCACCTGAGAAACAAATGGAAGTATAAAAACACTGAAAGTGTTACGGCTTTTGGTAACTAAACCTTCATAACATCAATGTAGACGTCAGGAGACGCAGCAGCTGAAGCTCCTGTTGCGTCCAGTCAAAGTCGGCCTGCTTGCTTAGAGGAACAGGACTCTTTTGACACTGTGTTGGAAAGCGAGACGCTTGTTGGTCCACAGGTGAACAGTGACAGGAAGTGTCAGTAATGGCAGGAATGTGTTTGGGGTTTCAGAGCCTCGCTCTGCTCTGATGTCGCTCCAGCTGTCTCGCTAACATTCCTGCCTGTGTTTTAAATAGCAGGTCAGGCTCAGAAAGTTAGAGACAGAAGAACTTAAATCATTTCAGCTTCAGCTTATTATTCTTCCAATAATATTTTTAGAACCATCAATATTATAGAATATAGAATATAGAGGAATATGGATTATGGGACACCCTGACGCCTGATTGGCTGCTTCAAACAACAACTTCCTGCTAAGTTTGTTACGACTCTGAGGTCAATTTTTTTTTCAGAGACGCTTCCATAATTTCACAAGATATTGAACTCAAAACAGAAGACATTGGCAAACAGTTTTCTTTTATTATTATTATTGAAACACCTTGGTTTTTTAGTCTCAAGGTGCAGTACGTAACTTTCATAAAAAAATATTTCTCTTTTGCATGTTTGTTAAAACTGTCAGCCATGTTGTGACAGTATAATATGAGACAAATTAACTGTGAAATGATCACATTCCTCCATCTAATACTGTCTAAAAACACCAAAACAACCAATCAGAGCCAGGAGGCAGGTCTTAGCTGCTGTCAATCATCCTCATGTACTCCTGCTAAATGTGCTAATAGGGGAGAAACAACTTATTGTTACAGGAAAACTGTTTATCTGTTGTCATTTGTAGCTATGCTCATTCACAATGGACTTAGCTAGCTGCAGCATATTAAGGAGCACACATGGGATTGTGATTGACAGCGCTAAGCCCCGCCTCTTTGCTCTGATTGATTCTAGATAGCACTGGGGATTCAGTTGCTTTTCTTTTTCAGATTATCTGTCTCATTCCAAACTGTCATGACATAATGACAGTTTCCATAAATACATAAAAAAGTATTTTTTAATAAAAGTTACATACTTGGCAGAGAATATGAAATGTTTCAGATTATTAATGCACTTTCATGTTTCCTTTCAGAATATGAAAAATGAGGAAATGAGCACCATTGTTGTCATGAATCTGGTGAGTTTATTTGCAGTCCAGCTCTGTTTGTTGGTCCAGAACTGCTCAGTAGTTTCTGGTTCTGATCATATTTTACGGTTGTTTCCACGTTCAGCTCAGAACAGAACAGTTGGAGTTCACTAGGCAGAATTAAAGCGTATGCAAATACTGTTATTTTTATGCAAATGCAAGGAAAATCATCCCTGAGGACTCAAATTAAAGTAGCGGAAAAATGAGAAGAGGGAGAAAAAGTGATGAAATTACAAAATGCATCACATTTGTACTGAATGGGCAAAGTTTCTGCCTGCTGTTTCCTTTTTTTTTTTTTTTTTGCTGTTTCTATTTTTCTAGAAATCCAAACCTTTCTGTTCTTACAGGAGTGGACAGATTATCGGCTCACCTGGAAACCCAAGCAGCACGATGGGATTGAGGTGCTGCGCGTCCCGTCTGGGAAGGTGTGGCTTCCTGACATCGTTCTCATCAATAAGTAAGTAAATCAGCTTCATATTTGTACTTTGGTATAAATGAAATATGAATGAAATGAGCTCAAAGTTGCCAGATGTTGCCTAGCAGAGGTGATGTCAATGTAATGAAGAACCAAAAGGACAATCACAGAAAAATCAAAGAGATAAAACGTCCCCAGCTCAAATCTGAGTTTATAAGATGAAGATGGAAATGGCTATATGTCCAAATAGAAGGAGAAAATCAGGTGAAATGTCAAGGAGCAGCAGATTGGAGACCTAGCTAACCAGCATCCTGCCCAGAGATTTAAAGGCTTCCTGTAGCGAGCCCATGGCAAATGTGAACAAAACTGTTCATGTTCATGAAGATAAAACGCTGTCAGATAGGACTGAACGATATAAAAGAAAATACCAATATCAGTAGGAATAGATGCTTATTTTCTTCCAATAAAGTTGCTCAATATTTATTGGAGATAAAAAAACTTGAAAGGGATGAATTAGGGTCATTGTAGATAGAAAAAATGAGTAAAATTCTTCCATAAATTCAGCAATTTTGTGACTAATATCAAAAATCTGACATTTGAAATTCTATTTTTTTTTTGTCTTCTTTTTTTTCTGATGTTCATCTAAAAATCAGATTTTTTTTTTAATAGCAAATGTCATAACTTTTCCTAGAAGTTTTCTGAGATGAAAAAAACTATGTTTTTTCCTCAGCGGCCCAAATTCACTGTTGTAGATTTTGCATGTTTGCAGTATTAAAATAAAAACATCTAATTTTCAGTTTTTTTTGGGCTCGATTGAATAAATTTATTTTCAATAATAAGAACAGGATTTGGATCAAATTTTTCAAAACACTCACTATGTTTTGCCAAGTTTAAGGAAGAATAAAAGCTGATTTCGGTGCAACAAAGTTGGCTTTTCAGTAAAAATCTCTGTATAAACTTTGCTACAAAAACAAATACATTTTGTTGTACTTTACATTTTCCTTTGTAAGACAATTAGTAACATTTTTTTAACCTGATTACAAATTAAAAGTCCCCAACTGCATCAAAAGGCCAAATCTGTAACAATTTTGAATTGGAGTTGGAGGCCGCACAAAATCAGCCCCAGGGCCTCAAATGGCCCGTGGGCCTCACTTTGGACATCATTGCACGACAACATTCATTCAGTGAATAAAACTGCATGAGAATTCATCAAATTAGAGACTCAAAGAGCAGAAAGATGAGGCTTTCTGTTCCCAGTATCCCAATACATGTGCATGCCCCCATTAACACCACTGTAACTGTCCCCACTGCTCCATTTATCAACACTTTATAGGCAATTAAGCAGCACGGATCTCTAATAACTGGGCTGATGGCGCCATTCAGCAACTTCAGCACACAAGGCCTTCATTTGGAACATCAACACACAAATATCTGCATCAACAAAAGCCTTTGTGTGGTTCCCAATATGGCTGATCAATACTGCTCATTTCAACAGCACCGTCACAGATAGTAGGGTTTTATTTGGGCTAACACAAAGTCTGCTCAATTACCTGCATCATAAAAGCCTAAAACTGTGTACTGTGAGAAGATTAAATCAGTCTCTAATTAGCTTGATGTCTCAGTTGTGAGTTTATCTGCCAGGAAAGCTTTGTGTACATGATCCACCGTTGGCCGGCCTAACTGCTTCGCTAATGTTTGGTCTTTACTGCTTATGCCACATAAAATGTTGTGATGTTGGGTCAGAATGAGGCTACAGCCAACAGGAAACTCAGAAAGAAGTTTGTAACAAAAAAACTGAAATCTTCTATAACCAAGTTGGAGAAGCTACATTTTATGTTAATTAACCACAAAACGAATATCTACATATTCATGACCTATAAAGTGGTTATTTTTTAAATTAATAATCCTTTTTTTTATTATCTTGTTTTTACATTTCAGTAGAGTAGCTGAGAAAAATAAAAAAAATATTTCTCCTGTGAGTCAAGGTTCTAGCAACACCATCTCAAGCTAACTGGTATTCAGCTCCAAGCTAATTGCTCCGTAAAGTCAAAGCTAATCAAAATGACTAAGAGTTGAACAGTGAAAAAGAGCGAGAATAAAATATACTCAGTTCATTTTTAATAGCTGCTTTGATAGAAATTAAACAGCTAACCAGAATTAAGCTAACCACTGCTCAGACTGAAGCTAACAGCATCCCAGAGAGAAGCTAATATCTAACTTAAGAGATGATAACAGTTAATCAAAATTTATCTAACAGCTACATGAAGTTGAGTTAAAAGCAACAAAAAGTCATGCCAGTCACAGAAAGGAGCAACAGGGGCTAAGCTAACAACAGGGGCTAAGCTAGCTAACAGCATTTTCTAATAAAGCTAACAGCTAATTAAAGAAATGCTAACAGTTAGTCAAAATTCATCTAAAAGCCACAGTCATGCTAGTCACAGAAAGGAGTAAAGGAGACTAAGCTAGCCAGATTTAAGCTAACCACTATTAGCTTTAATAGCTAACCACTTTCCTGAACCTTCAATGTTGGTTCACAATTGCAAATCATAAAGATGTAAAAGCAGTAAATGTTTTCTTTGTGTCTCTGGTTTCAGTAATGACGGCGTGTTCGACGTTGCCCTTCAGGTCCACGTTCAGGTTTACAGTAACGGCAGGGTAACATGGACGCCCCCCGCTCTCTACTGCAGCTCCTGTGGAGTCAAGGTGGGCGGACATATTGTTTTGCTGTTGTTTTCCCTTCACTTTGTTCACTTACACATCTGTGATTGTTTGTTTTTTTCTCCAGGTTACATATTTCCCGTTCGACTGGCAGAACTGCAGCATGCAGTTTCGCTCTTATACATACGATTCGACAGAGATTGACCTGCAGTATGCGAGAGACTCGAAAGGCAAGGAGATCAAGGAGATCCAGTTGGATGGAGGCTTCAGTGGTGAGCTTCAAAATGTTCTTCCACGTTCTACTAACGTGTCAATAGAACTAGTATTTTTTTAATCAATATCAATGAACTATTGACTTAAAACCAGCTCCTATGTTTTGTACTTGTCAGTTAGTTTCATCTTATTTCAAGTGCACTAGGAACCAAACCAAAAATACTTGGTAATATTTCGTATTTTTGCAGTCTATTGAAGATTACCAAGGTGTCTTTGAATTAAAATGTTCCTGTTTTAATGTTTCTCGAGAGAGTGGCGAGTGGTACATCAGACACAAGCCCAGCAGGAAGAACATGAACGACAACACGTACGAGGAAATGACTTTCTACCTGATCATAGAGAGAAAGCCTCTCTACTACATCATCAACATCATCATTCCCTGCATTCTCATCACAATCATTGCTATTTTCAACTTCTACCTGCCTCCCGATGCAGGTAAACACTTTTTACTCGCAAATACTTTGGAATATAGAGAATTCATGGTCAACTCAATGATGACAAGAAAGTCCAGTTTTCAGGCCTAATTTAGTTTGATTGGGGAATAAAATTGCAACATCTGGACCATTTTTCAGCTGCTCTTTCTCAAACATTGGGTTTGAGTGATGCTAACTCCCACCTGCAGTCTAACTTGATGTCAAAGTAAAGGTCACATCTTTTGCACACATTGCAATACAGGTAGTTTTGAAAAATTATTTTTAAAAAAATGTAAGAAATATTTCCCCTCTGAAACAAAACAACGTAAGTATAAATTGAACTCTTAATAGTTTCATGGTGTTTTGACACCTGATTGTCCATTAGATGCGGCTCGATTACAGATCAAAGTTGTAACATTTGTCACATTTTCTGCTGCTGAGGTTTGTTTTCTCACTGCTTTGTTTCACTTCCTGCTGTTGGAGTGGTTTCCAGTCCGCTTGGTGTTCACATATGCATTGGAACTGGACCAAAGTTCACTTTAACCAGAGCCTGAGGTTTGTAGACCAGTCAAAGTTTGACTCACCGGACTTTCTAGGTAAACAAACTGGAGTTTGATTAAAGCGGACCAATCAAAGCAAGACTTCTGTCCAATGGACACTAATTCAGAATGACAGACTTCAAATCGGTTGGTTATGATTCTTACCAAACTGATATAACAACTGAAGCTCCTGGTTCTGTTGGGGTAGACCTGCTAATGATCATCATGCTTTCTTTCTCACACAGCTTTTCTCTCTGGGATTGAACAATCTGATGCTCAACTGTTTCCATCTCTTCCAGGAGAGAAGATGGGTCTGTCCATCAACGTGCTGCTCACCCTGACTGTGTTCCTGCTGCTGCTGGCCGATAAGATCCCTGAGACCTCGCTGGGCGTCCCCATCATCGTTAACTACATCATGTTCACCATGATCTTGGTCACCTGCTCCGTCATCCTGAGCGTGGTCGTCCTCAACCTGCACCACCGCTCCCCCAACACCCACATGATGCCCATGTGGATACGCAAGGTCAGCTTCGCAGACGCAGAGGCATCAAGCCGAACTGGAGCTTTAGAAACTGTCACAATCTGGACACAACCAGCTGTACTTGAATTCTAGACATTTGTCTTCTTATCAGATTGCTTTCACACCTGACAGTGTGGTAGACTCAGTTCGATTGGGGATTGAAATTGCAACATTTTTAACATTTTCAGTTGCTGTGTTTCGCTTTCTCACCCTGTTGTGTCAAATGAACCAAACTCTTTGAAAATCTTGTTCCCCTCCTCACCTGTGGGGGCACTACACCAAGAACCACTGAAGGAAATGATACAAAAACCTCTGAAGAAGACACTGATAGCAACTTCGTTCTTCACAAAGTGTATGCAAAAAAAGGAGTGGCGTCAGATTCTTCTCTGTTTTTGTCAAGAGCATAAGCTATTTCTCCATCTAGTGCTAGACGACAGCATTTGTTTTAGTTGGATTTACCCAGAATGCCCTGCATTGTAGTCCACTTCCTCCTTTCTGGTCCGCTTGGCGTTCAAATCTGCATTAAAACTGCACCAGGGTTCACTTTAACGGAACCCAGACCAAGGTTTTCATGTCGATTCGTTCAGTGGTTCTTGTTGCAGCGCCCCCACAGGTGAGGAGGGGAACATGTCCATTGGGAAAGAGAACCAAACCAGCTGAAAATCCAACAAATGTTTCATTTTTACTACTGGAGTACCAGACCTCTCACTACCTTAGACATTATTCAGAAGAAATTCTCGTAAATTAGGTTAATATAACAAACAGTACCAACTGATTTATTATTAATTTAACTAAGTTTCAAAGCTTAAAGAAGTGAAATGTTACTCACTACAATTTCCTGTTCCAGCAGCCGGAATTGGGTTTAATTTAGCATTAATCTGTGAGAGGAGGAAGCGATTGTTGGATTAAAGCAGAGTCGCCAATGTAAATGTCATCCTGTACCATTAACCCCCATCAGCTGCTGCTGCCCTCACTGTACATTATGTGAAGCTAATTAAGGCTCTTTACGTCGGTCTGTCGCGCTTTTCAGGGAACGCTCACCTAAGATTGTACCTCAGTACTTGCATACAGGTGATTTACACGGCCTAATGGAGCTTAGCTGGAGGAGATGACCTTTATATGTTCAGCTTGTTTCAGTCCTGTGCTCCAGAAGATCACTGGGTTCATAAAATGATGGAGGAAGTAAACTTCTGCACAACGGAAAGCACATTTATATTTGTTTGAGGCTTTATTAGAGATAGAAATCCCAGTTCTTACAATTAATTCTATTCATTGCATATAAAAATAATTTTTTTTCTCACTTTCTCACATAAATCAGGCTAAAAGTTTCTTATTTAAAACCCAAAATATTTCTGTTTGCTAAATCCCAGAATATTGAGAAAGAGATTTATTATTATTCTTTTCTTGAAAGTCACTATGATTGCTCAAACTTTAAACAATTTATGAAAACCTAAAGTATTAAAGTTTATTTTTATATCTTCTTAAATTGAGAAACGTTCTCATTAACTTGGAGACCTAACCAACCAGCACCCTGCACAGGGATTTAAAAGCTCAGTCATCTGTACTTCATGAGCCAAATGTGACGAAAATTGTTATTCATGAAACTTAGAGCTGTAGCTAATGATTATGTCTTTGCCCTTCACTCTCCGTCTCCACCCAGATCTTCATCCACATGCTGCCTCCTTACCTCTACATGATGCGTCCCAAAGTGGAGACACCGCTTTCCCTCGAGATGGTTCCCCGCAGGGAGAAGCAGATGGTGATGACCATCAGCAAAGCCGCAGACGAGTATTTCATCCGCAAACCGGACTTGTCCATCCTGTTCCCCAAGCCCAACAGGTGAGCATCAGGAGGCGTCATCAAACTGATGGCAAGCCTAATTTGGAATTAAACTGGTTCAAATGCAGGCGGACATGTGAAATATTTGATTTACAAGGAGCTAGCGGATTCCAGAGCACGATCACCGATCTCCCAAAATTAAGGTAAACGGCACCAATAAATCGGTGCATCCCTAAAAATACACTTTTTTACATATTTGTTGAAATATGTAAAAAGAGAAAACTAATCTGTGGCAAAATAAATCAAGCTCTTTTACCTTCTCCCAGTCCTCCCAGCACAAACTAGAAACAACCAATCAACACCAGAAGGCGGGTCTTAGCGCTGTCAATCATACTCCTGTGCTCGCCTGCTGGCTGTATGCTGCAGCTTCTCCCCATCATCACAGGTTTCACAGATTACCTCAGTTTGGAGATCAGTGGGCAGAGAACCCAACAGTTATACTCAAGTAAGAGTAACAGTACTTGAAGTAAAAGTAAAAAAGTAAAAAGTATTTGGTAAAAAGTACTGAGTAATTGATCAAATTATCAATCATTTAATATTTAAAAATGATATCATCAGGTGGACCAAAATATAAAGTTAAGTGGAAATTTTGATATTTTAAAAAACAAATTGACAATAATTCATATAAGTTACAAAAATGAACAAAATCAGACAAAATACATTTTTCAAAATCAGTTTATTTCAATAAAAAACTTATGAAACTTTAACAAAAACTGCAGGTGTGTCTCTGGTGAATTTCTGGTTAAATCGTTTGTTTTCCAATTTAGAAATTTTACTCAAAAAAGAGTAGAAATACTTCAAAATAAAATTACTCAAGTAAAAAGTAAAAACACTCGTAAAAGTAATTTTTATTTTTTCAACAAAAGTTACTCAAGTGAATGTAACTGAGTAAAAGTATCTAGTTACTCTCATGTTTCTTCCACTAAAGTCTCAAACTGTCCCAGCAGCGTCTGTCCTCTGTGAGGAGTAAAATATGTCTGGAGGGAAAAGAACAGGCGCTGAAATAATAATGACCCGCACAAATTGACTCTGACACAGGAGAGTGGGAAGATGTGTGTCTCAGAAAAAGGAGGGGCGGTTGTGTCAGAACAATCTGATGAGACAGCAGTATCTCCCGGTCGGCCATATATACACTCACATGCACCTTTCTAATTGGTTTAGTGGATGTCTTGGCACCAGACGAGGCCAGTTTTCCTTAAAATTAATCTCCTGAATAGTAATTTTCTTCTTGCTGATGAAGTGCGACTCTGAGTCGTAAAAGACGGAGAGCAGGGGAGGGGTTGAAAGGTCAAACGGTATCTGCTCTCCATCCTCTCCCCGCTCTCTGTTTCCGTCTACCTGATGGAGCTTCACCTGTCTGAGGTCACAGCCTGCTCACCTGCCGCGCTCAGAGAGCCATGATGGCAGCTCTGCATCGTAAACTCAACGGTTCATGAGCAGAATAGCAAGCAGCTGGTCGTTACCCTCCGACTGCCGCGTGCAGCTGCAGAGCAACACTGCCCTCTGGTGGACGGCGTCTGCAGTGGCTTCAAACTTCTGTTTGTTACAGTGTTTTTAAAACAAAAATTAGTTTACAAATGTATAAAAATTATTCTTTATTTTGTCAAGAAATTATTATAAATAGGAATGCTTTGAATTATTATGACATAGTCATAATAAGAAAAACAAAAAAATTTGAATTAATTCATAATATTTCAAGAATAAAGACAGAAAATGACCAAAATGAAGATATGATATGAGAATAAAGTCATGGTATTAAGAGAATGAAGTCATAATATTTCAGGAATAAAGCCAGGAAATGACCAGAATAAAGATATAGTATTATGAGAATAAAGTCATCATAATACTAGAATGAAGTCATAACTTTACCAGAGAAAAGAATTTTTTATATATATATATATATATATATATATATATATATATATATTTTTGCAAATTTCCAAGTTTTCAACATCACAAAATGTCCAAGTTGTTTCTTGTACATATTTGAAATGAACCTAAATACTTAGTTTTTGGCGAACGTTGTACTTATTCTGTTTCTTCTTTCATTCACAATTGTAGGTATGCAGTTGTTAACCTCATGTTCAGGATTACAAAATACTATTTGAAATGTAGTTTTGTTTTCTTTTTGTACCAAATTTGTATTTCTTTGGACTTTGTTGGTAAAAATGTGAGTATTTTATGAAACCTGTTCATGTTTTCGGTTTATTATGATATTCTCTAACATTTTGGTTGAGTTTGGAAGCTGCGGTTGTATTTTGTGCTTCAGCTCTCAGCCTGGTTTCCCTTTTTCCTTATAATTTAATGTCACTGCGAGGGAAAGAAAGTTTGAATTACCGTGGCGGTGAACATTTCTCAGTGGCGGCCTCGGAGCGTTTTCCTGGCTTCCCTCAGCGGCTCCTGGCACCGGCTGACGGTCGGTAACTGAGGGAAACAAGTAAACACTGAAACATTCACACATTCTCACGTAGAGATTCTGGGCAGTCAGCAGGATCCAAGCAGCGGCTCCCACAGCGGTACTGCAGCTCCTGACCTTCCCTTTATTCCTCTGACTGGAGGAAGAGAGGCAGCCAGACGTATTGCCTGCTTCATAGTTTTATAGATTTTAATTTGCGTTTGAACCTGGACTTGATCTGCAACCCAATGTGTGTCTCTGCAGGTTGGAAATATAAATGTTACTTTTTTGGGATATATGTGCCCCAAATGTATGAGATTAAAAAATTACTTAAAATGAGCTTGATAATTTCATTCTGATAAATATTTGTTGAAGGGTAATTTTGTTTAGAAGACTTCATAATCTATTTTCTTTATAATTTCAGTTGTGTGTGGTTTTTATTTCTTGTCTTTGGTTGTTATGTTTTATTTTGGATATTTAAAATATTTTCCAGTTCCAGTGTGAAATGCACAGAAATAACACTCCTGTCTGTAATAGGAGCCATTTCTCAAACCTCTGGAATGTAACATCACAAATCAGCAGGCCTTATTCCGTTACATAGCAATGCCAGTGAAGCCCAGCCCGTTACCTAGCAACGCCAGTGAAGCCCAGCCCGTTACCTAGCAACTTAAGTGCAACTCCAGCATGTTTACCACTGTATGCGCTGTACAATGGCTGCTGGAACCGACGTACCGTCCAGAAACCACTTGCTTCAGTCCTGCTGGCTGTGCAGGTGTCTCCACTTCTGCTTTCCAAAGATGCAGGGTTGTATAATTGCACATCTGTTTGCCGCCATTTTCATGTACTGCAAACAGCACAAGGAAATGAGTTTGGGGGGATTGTTGGGATTAACGTGACAAGACGCCCTAAAACAACTCAAAATCGGCAGAACTGATCAGATTAAAATCTCATCATCTAATTTTTATGTGTGAAAAATGTAATGAGAATGTTGTATATAGGCCATAGGCCTTTCCTAACCCGTTCAAGGAAGCGTTATGGGTAAACAAACCCTGCAACAAACTGTCTGTTATGAAATCTACATTCATCCAGATGTTCTCTGGATCTCTGACTCGTTTTTAGCTGTTATGTCCTTTGCTCTGCAGGTTCCAGCCGGAGGGGCTCTGCACCGATTTGAAGAAGTTCATTGACGGCCCGAGCTCCTACCTCACTCTGCCTGACGAGCTCAAGTCGGCCATCGATGCCATCACATACATCGCTGAGGCTCTGCAGGCTGAGAAAGACTACGAAGCGGTGAGTTTTCCTGTCCTCTGGTTACATCACAAGATCCCTGCAGACTAATCCTAATGTTCTCTGGTTTCCATCTTCTCTGCCTTTTCTAAATCCCTCTCTGTCGACAGCTGAAAGAGGACTGGCAGTTCGTGGCCATGGTGGTGGACCGCATGTTCCTCTGGATCTTCGTCGTCTTCACCACTGTGGGCACTCTGGCCATTTTTGCCGACGCCAGTTTCAATCACACGCCCACAGATCCCTTCAAATTAGCCTGAAACGGTTTGATGTCCCTTCAGGAAAATGATGGAGAGCATTCTCCCACAAGCGTCAACAGGAAAATATAAGTACTGTCAGCCCGAACTTGGTAATCCTTTGGTGACGCTTATTGCTTGGACTGTAACAACCCGTCTAAATTTAGCATAATCCATAATAAATATTATGCTATGATGTGACCTTGGTGTTTTTAAAGCATTTTAGCTGCAGATATGTCAACATGCTGTTAGCACATAAACACCATGAAAAAGCAGCTGCAGTAATAAGCTGGCTAGTTGCCTTTGAGAGAGCGTGGCACATGCTTGGGGGATATTTCTGCAGCCAAAGTAATCCTATTTGTGCTTTAGACACTGGTGTATAGGCTAATCTTGTGTCGGAGTCCAGAACATCAGTGTCCTCCGTGTCTCACTTTGTCAGGAGACACGAGGACGCCACGTGTCCTTTATGGTACATGCATAGCTGCAACTGCAGTTTTGTTTTTGTCGTTTCAATAAAGATCTGAGGGGAGGATATATATCAAAGGCTCCATCTGTTGTCACAAAGCTTCAACACTGCGCATCACCTGCCCATTCAGCTAATATTAGACCAATTAGTAGGTCTAATAATAGCCGGCGGTTACTCCACGCCGGGTTTCTCCTGATATGTTCCTCATGTCTAATAGCTACTGTATCAATTCCCCAAGCAGAAAACTGAATTTAACAAAGAAAATGTAGAATTCACACTATTTATTACAAAATGTTCATACAGATTACAACTACAATTTGAAAAGGTGCAGATTTATTTTAGAGCATCTTCAAAAATAATATTATTTTTGTTCCACTTTTGGCATTTTTCAGTGTTTATTGTCATTAAATCAGCACCTACTAGTGATGTTTAGATATGAATATAAATCATAATGTTAGTTCAAAGCAGTGGTGTAGCAATGACCTTTGGTCTATAATATTTACTGACTCTAACCATTATAGGGAAGTCAGGCTGGATGTGTAGTCAGAGCCAGGATTGTGATGTGATGCGCTTCACTGAAACGGACTAATTTAATCATTTTTAAATTTTCATAACTAGAATTTTCAGCCATTGTTTGCATCCAGATTGACGAAGTCCGGTTTCTGTTGGTGCAGAAAGTCAGATAAACATACAGATGTGCGACGCCTTCTTCAATGACATTTCTATATTCTTGATTTGAAGTGTGTGAAGCATTTAAAGCTGAAACTTTACACTCTTCCTCATCAGATCTTCCTGTTGACACTGCTGATAACCCTTCAACACTATACACCTTTACACAGCATTACCACTGCCGTACCGGTCAAGTTGCACTCATCTCCTTCCTCACACTCTTAGTTAACACTCTGGCCTTGCATGATACTGCAAATTAGCTGTTTAGCGGATGCATGAAAATACACAGGGGCCCCTGTGACCGATGTATTTATACCCGGTGCATTGGCATGCACGGGGAAAACCTGAGACATTTCGCTTCTCTCAGCCCTCATTGTGGCTCTGATTTACGGCCAGGGGTTTTTTTAGAGAGAGGGCATAACATGACCCAGGAGACAGGAGAGGACAGAGAGTAAGAGCTGGATAGTAAATGACAGAAGAGAAAGCACTAAATCACATAAATCATCTTCATAAAGAGCAGGTTCGGCTGGTCCTGATGAAGAAAGAGGTGAGTTAAAAGTCAGAATTTTTGATTTACCAGTTCATCTATGTCTAAGCCCTCTGCATGCATCATAAGTTATGGATCATGAGGAGGAACAAAATATCTGATAAAAGCTAACAGATATGAGTAAAACCGCATTGCAGAGGCGTCAAAAAGACTCAGCTGAAGTGGTTCAGTCATCTGGTGTAAATGGCTCCTCAAAGCTCAGCCAGTCTATTTGTCATCACTACATCACACCACAGGGCAGTGAAGCCTGTCTGTCAGTAGCTGCGTTTCCATTACAAATGTGCACAAATCTTTGTTCATATTCTGCTAATGTTGAAGAAACACAAATTGCAGTTGAGGTGTTTCCATCAAATTAGAAACAAATTTAAAATCTGAATAGCTTTGTTCACAAGATAAGTCATTAAAAATCATGGTAGCAAAAATCATAATTCATCCATGGTGTTCGTGCTCATCATCTATCAGCCATCAGAGGAGACGTTGACGTCTTATTCAGGCCCCTTACACTTGGGAATGGCCATGTATGCAGCATTTTGGAGAAACTGCAGTCCTTGATTTTACAGAGGAGTAATGAATGAACTGAAATAGTCCTCCTACTTTTTCTTGTTGTTTTCTTCGTCGTTCCCGGAAGTAGCAACATCCGGCTGTTGATCATGTGACACAAATGAACCATTTCAAAAACCTCTGGAATGTCACAAAACAGCAGGCACATCCCCTCACCTTGCAAGTCAAGAGAAGCTTCAGCATGGTCAGTCAACTAGTTTTACCACTGTGTGTGCTGTACAATGGCTGCTGGAAAGGAAAAGGGGTTTGTTGTTGACTTGCCACCAGAAACCCACTCCTGGTTGGTTGTGCAGGAGGCTCTACTTCTGCTTTTCAAAGATGTACCGTTGTACAATTGCACATCTGTTTGTAGCCATTTTCAGTGTGATTGTAAACATTGAGTTGGGACCAGCAGATTTTTTGAACCTAAACGTCTTGTCACGTCTTGAGCTCAAATTAGGCAGAACTGACCAGAATAAATCTGAAAATTATTTTATAGAAAAAAATGTAATGAACATGTTTTGTATTGCCCATAGGCCTATTGTAACATTTTCTTTAAGAAAATCTAAAATATCTGTGAAAATCTCACCCCAAAATTGGCAAAAGGGAATTAATCTGTATCAAATGCCTAAAGAAGTGGGCCAAATTTGTACTATTGACGATGAAGGGCATATAAAATTATTGTAAGGGCCACAAATGGCCCAGAGCTTTATTTTGCTCAGAGCTTTTGAGTTACAGGATGGGATGGAAGTCCAATTAGCTACAGTTACTTGCAGTAATCTTCCTCTTCAATAGATTATCAATCTTCCCCCTGTTCCTAGAAAAAAACCCTTCACAACTCATTCTGCCCTGAAAATATCTCCACTGTCAAAATCCCATCCCCTACTCTTTCTCCTCCTCTTCTTCCTCCACCCACCTGTCCCCTAACCTCAGATTGGTGAGCACCAACAGGTGTCCACGCCACAGGCCTCCCAGTACAAACACATTCCACCCTTTCGTGACTCCCAGCATGGGGCGCCCAATCAGGCCGTGGTCTGACCAGTGGAGCCACAAAGATCCAAAGGGGCGGGAGAGACGCCCGCTGGACGGACAGAGTGTCCCGCTGGAGGACGTAGTCTGGATTCAGGGGGTCGGAACGAAGGAGTCCAAACGACTGCAGCCTTTAACAAGGATGTGATGGTGACCATCATGACTCGGATGAGGTTGGGTTTCAACATGGACTCAATTCTCATAATTTGCTGCATTCTTTGTTTCACCTGCACAGGTAAGGAATCTACCTACTTTTAACATGTATTTTATTATGTGCATGTTAAAAGTTTTCATTTTTAAAATCTTTCCAATATTATTTATTTATTTCGATCACTTTCTGCTTCAATTTCTATTACTTTCTGTTTTTATTGTTTCCTTTCTAATTTTTCTGTTTTTTTATGGCCCTCTTGTGTGTCTGAATAATAAGGTCTGATTGAAGGATTTAACCTTTCCATAGACAAAAAAAAAAAAAACCCAAAAAGCAAAGGAAGACAAAACTAATACAGAAATAGATGAACAATGTTTAAATTCCTGTCAATGGCAAGAACACAAAGTATGGACTGAAAAAGGTGGACATTTATTATATCTTTATTTATTTTTTATACATACATAATCAAAATAGCAAAAATATTTTTGTATATTTCCTCTGCTGAGTATAAAAACAAACTAATAAAAAATAAACAATTGTAATCAAACCTTGTTGTTTTTGCTTGGCATACATAACAGCATTACATAATACTATAATGTATTTACATTACAGTGAAGAAATCAGCTTCTTCATATTCTTGCCATGTTTTAAAACAAATTTAGATATAAAATAATTCTATTTAAATAAAATAAAAGTAATTCCCTCCCAATTCCTGTTTGACCCCAAATAACACTCAGGAAAACAAGGTGTTGCTCTTTTCTGGTTGGTGGCCTGTGGTGCAATCCAACATCGATATTCTTTCTTGACAACAAATACAAAATAAAGACTCAAATAAACCTCTACAGTTGAAACAAAAAATAGGATATTTACTTCTAATTCCTTTTTATCAATATGTTTTGTTTGTATTTTTTTTTATGACAGAAATAGACAATATCATCTATTTCTATTTCTATTGAACAATATCAACACGTCATTAATCAGAAAATATTTCCGTCCTGGTTGGAGACGGTATCCCAGAAATCCCTTTAATCCATCTTCCTCGTAGCGTATCCGTCACATTAGCTCGGTGTCGATTGCTGCTCACTGTATGACACTCGTTGACCCTTTTGTGTGTCCTGTTTGTCCCTCACTGTGTCTCTCTTGATAATTATATGTTATTTATTATATTTATCAGTCAAGCCATTTCAGTTTTCATAATACTATAAAACCACCAACAATCTTGTTGGTGGTGACTAAAATTGTGTGTCATTTTAATTATCATATTAATAATTTTAATTCATTTAAATATAATATTTTACAGATTCGTTGTACACTAAAGGATATTTCTGCTGCTCTGGATGATTAAGTCTGACAGCTTGTGAAAAACTTAAATTCCGTTTCTCGAATAAATATTTTAAAATTATATTTAAATAAATATTTAAGTACTGTTAAATGTTAGGAATTTTACTGTATAGTAAATCAAATTGAAATTTGGTTCCAGCTACTTTTGAAGATTGATTTTTCTATTTATGCAATAAAAACATGAATTAATTCAGCTGTCTGATTTATACTTTTTACAATACTGTTTTTGTTACGTTTTTACAGTCATATTGAATAAGTCAAAATATGTGTTCAGATCAGGCTTGATCATCAGATTAAAATCACATTTTTAAAATAAAAATTTAAACAGCTTTTGAACACATTTTTCATTTTATTTATTTAAGTTATTTGCAAATATATTTATTTTTTTCTTTTCTAACGGAAGTTAAGTTGAAAACCTTGTGAAAAAATAGACTGAAGGAAATTTTGAAGATTTTCAGCTACAGATTATGTTGCATTTTGGATTTGAGACTTGTTGAAATACAGTGTTTTATTGAAATACAGTAATTGAACCCTTGTGATTGTTAATACAGTTTTTGTTTTAGATCACTCTGTTTTGTCAATGTTACAAGGCTTTGAATGTTGAATTAAACATCATTTTCTACCAAGGATGTTCACCAAATACCTACAATCCCATAATATCTTTTGATGATATGCTGGATAATATGCCTGAAAAACCTAAGTGTTTCATGTCAGTCGATATCCATAATTGTCTAATTGCTGCTGTGGCAGTTACTCACCAGCTTGTTGCTAGGTAACCAAAGAGTTAGTTGATCCCACCAACTTTGCCTAGCTGGCTGAGCAGCTAAAGCCTTTCCTCTGGATCAGAGTTCAGTGAATATTCTATTTATTGAATATTACTAATATATCATGATATATATTCACTGAAAAAAACCATATTACTAACTTATGAATAACTCAATATTCAAGAATTTAGGATTTAAAACAAGCTTCTATTTCTTGCTGAAAGTTACTTGTAAGTTAGTTTTGTTTCATTTCAAGTGTAGAAACTAGACAAAAATACTTTAGGGTCATCTTTTACTGGGGGTCTCCCAGGAAGCATCACTTTTTTATTTTTCCTTTTTTGCAAGTTTCCTCACCACCTACTATGAGACGCTCTCTCTTTGCCACCGAGCGGCCATGAGGTCAGTGACCTCCACATTAAATAACAGATCAGCCGTGCATCCTGTAGATAGTGTCAGATGATATTTTTAGCCTGTAATCTTAGTGGGAATTGAACACAACACCAAACCGCAGCAGGTGTGACTTATCGATCCAGAGAACAAACGCACAGCCTTTCAGAGGCTTACGCTGGGAGTTCAAGCACTTTGTCCAACCGTCCCGTCACTTACTTTAAGCTGTTTCACATTTCTTTCCTGCACTATTCGTCACAGTAAATATTTGGTCCTCCAGGCGCCTCGGAGACGGAGCGGAGACTCCATCAGAAGTTGTTCCAGGACTACAACGTGAAGGTCAGGCCGGCTCGCCACTGGAAGGAGAGAGTGACGGTGCGCGTGGGGATGACGCTGTCCCAGCTCATCGGCTTGGTGAATATCCAGCAAAATCAATAGAAACCCTCTCTTATTACTGATTAAGATGTGATCACTGGAGAGGTGGGACTCCGTTAGAAACACTTATTGAGTTAATTTCAGGGTTGGTAATTACACTACAAAAACAAAGTCATACCTTTTGGTGTAGGTTTTAGTGCAAACAGGCTTTTTTGAGTAAATAATTTAACATTGATGAAAAGTAGTAGTTGTCCTGACAACTTATTTTACTGTGTTGTAAATGAAACAATCTGCCTGTGAAACTTGTACTTTTCATCAATAGTAAGGAATTATTGACGTTAAACAAGCTTCTATAAGTTGCTTAATAAGTTAGCTTTGTCTTATTGTATGTGTGAAGAGATATTTGTATGATAAACTAATAAGATTTTGTGTTTTAGGATGTTAGATTTGAGAGAATACAAAAACATTTTCATTATTCTAAAATCTAAAAACAAAGTGAAAAGTGTTGTTCTTTTATTTAAAAAGCTAAATAAATGTCTAGTTGTAAATATTGTAAAAAGAATAAAGTTTTTCAATGTAGCTTATGTGGCGCTGAGCAAATTTTATTTTGGTAGATGGATGGGAAAAAAATGGCTCTCTGGACTGTAAAGGTTACTGACAGTCTTCTAAAAAGAAAAGGAATATAAATAATCTCCCTCTGAAGGATTCAAGCTTTGGAAATATTACCAAAGAACACAAAGTTCTGTCATACAGGCTCAGAGGAATCGTACAGCCTTGGAAGCAGGGAAACTGATGATGTAGATACATATGGTGCCATGTAAAAATGTTTTTAATGTAAAAATGTTTTTAAAGAGGAACAGTTTTTTCCTGCTACATAAATGTGCAAACATATGTCTAGACAGAGTATTTTTCTGATTATCCAAAACAATCTATTATGACAAAGTACATCCAGATGTCAACAGCATACATTAATGAACATGAACGTTTTCCTCTCTGTCCTGCTACAGAATGAGAAGAACGGTGAGATGACAACAAATGTGTTCATGAATCTGGTACGGACATAAAAACACTTTTCTGTAACACCAACCCACTTTCTGACTCCCAAACCTAAAGGGATCCACCAGTAGAGGAACATGCTGACCTAAATATGTTGTAATTTATGCATTAACTTAAAAGTTGTTGTTTATCATACATAAAACTCATAATCACTTCACAATCTTTATTATATTTATCGCTTACAGAAGTTGCCTTTTGTAAATACACAAAATATTTGTTGAACCAAACAAATGTGATTGACTTTTGATCTTTCTTCCCATGTTTTCTTTCTACAATGGGCATAATACAGCATTGCACTTTGTAAAACTTAATAATACAGAGTAAAACTTCAATATATTTAACTAATGGGTTTAATCTCTGATCACGGTAGCCAACACTGACATCAGTTACTCAAAAAATATCTGGTCTTTTTTGGTTTTTTTCCATTTCAATCCTGTTTGCTGTTTTTCCTGCATCCATCCCAGAACTGGACAGACTACAGGTTGTCATGGAAACCGGAGGAATATGACAACATTGCAGTTGTGAGGATTCCTCCCAACAAGGTGTGGCGTCCTGACATCTACCTCATAAACAAGTGAGTGACGCGTCTCCACCAACACAATAACCCATCATGACTGAGGCAGCAGGTTTGGTACAATAAATAAATTAGTGATTTCATGCATATTGTTTGTAAAGGTCTTTATTCCTCCTCACAGTCACGATGGGCAGTTTGACGTGGCTCTGTACGTCAACGTCTTGGTTTACAGTAATGGTATGGTCTCTTGGTTGCCACCTGCTATCTACCGTAGCTCCTGCTCCATTGAGGTATAAAATGAATCTATGTTCTATAAATGAAGAGTTTGTGTCGATCAAATCCCAATTTTCTTGCTTTTTGCTCCATAAACTTGGTGTCAAAAATTTGAAAGCTTGTAAACAGGCTAGAAGTAGCTTGAGACAAAAATGTAGCTTCTTGTTAATGGTAAATAAAAGTATGTTGTGTTTGTTTCTGTTATATAATCTGTAGGTGGCATATTTCCCATTTGATTGGCAAAACTGCAGCATGGTTTTCCGCTCGTACACCTACGACGCTTCAGAGGTCGACCTGCAGGTCTACCTTGATGAGAACGGGACAGAAATCCATGAAATCGTAATTGATAAAAATGCTTTCACAGGTTTGTTCCAAACGACATTTATCTAAACCCATTTATTCTGGTACTTATCAATTTCTTTGACATGTTGGCGTGTCTTTCCCTTCGCCACAGAGAATGGAGAATGGGCCATACGTCACAAACCAAGCAGGAAGAACGTTGGAGATGATCTGTACGAGGACATCACCTTCTACCTCATCATAGAGAGGAAGCCTCTCTTCTACATCATCAACATCATCGTTCCCTGCATCC
Organism: Poeciliopsis turneri; assembly: GCA_922788865.1. Classification (NCBI taxonomy): domain Eukaryota; kingdom Metazoa; phylum Chordata; class Actinopteri; order Cyprinodontiformes; family Poeciliidae; genus Poeciliopsis; species Poeciliopsis turneri. The sequence goes on from CAKLNU010000879.1 coordinate 442,516, forward strand.
TCACCAGTGTACTGGCTATATTTGTCTTCTACCTGCCTCCTGGAGCAGGTCAGCATGTTTGGCATAAAATTGATACAGAAACTGATGCTTTAGGTGGGATCATCATAAGCTGTTGTTGACCTTTTACAAAACATCGCCTAATCATGTTGAGGAACAGGAGAATTGACAAAACAGCTGAGATTGTTTTCCAAAGTAGTTTTTCCCAAAATAGTTTCTACTTTTTCAAGCTGAGCTTATTTGTGGAAGTAGCACATTTATTTGGTACAACAGCCATTGTAGATGGTAAAACGAGGAGTAAATTTCCATCAAAAAATTGTGAAACTTTTTAGAAAGTTTGCCATAAACAACACATGCTACCTGGTGCAGACACTCTGTCTGCGCCGATGAATATTTGACTAGTTGGAGGCTCTCAGATTGTGAAGAGACCATTGCACTTTTAGCCAAAGATGATGACTCCATTATTAGGTTTGGAAAAGAATAAAAAGAGCACTTTAAAATCAGAATTACTCTCTTTTAAAGCAAATATGAAAACTGTTTGGAGCTATTTATTCTGGCTCTCATAAAGATAAATCTTAACTTGTTTTTTTATTCTTCTGCTTCCAGGGGAGAAGATGACCCTCTCCATTTCCGTCCTGATCGCTCTCACTGTCTTCATGTTGCTGCTGGCTGACAAAGTCCCTGAAACGTCACTCGGCATCCCCATTATCGTCAACTATGTCATGTTCACCATGATCCTGGTCACCTTCTCCGTCATCCTGAGCGTCGTCGTACTCAACCTGCACCACCGAACGCCCAGCACCCACATCATGCCAAACTGGGTTAGAAAGGTAAGAATCGCCTTTCCATTGACACTTTGCAACTACGCCAAGACAAAAAATCAGTCCAGGGCCCCAAAAAGTCTTGGGATGGCCCTGATCCCTTCCTACATGTTTGGCCATTTGTTCACATCAATGATTTGTCATAAACACCGTTTCATTGTTTGACTTAAAAGTTTAGATGCTAACCAGTTTTGTTCATCCATGCTATGCTACATAGTGGTGCGGCGATGTCTCCACGGTTACTAAAGATTAGACACATGCAATAATCCAAATATCTGATTGCCTCATACTTTCTAATAAAGCATATGAATGTTAATCTTTGTACTTTGTAAAAAGTCCACTGAGGTCTCCTGGTCCTTCCTGCAGCCGTTGCCGCCATCTTCCTTCCTCATTAAAAGCTACTCACAAAAAAAACAACAAGTTTAGTTTGCATACTTTTCTGTTTGCAGCCGATCATGTAGTAACTATGAACATTTTACAGTGAAATGAACTTATTAAAAGTGATGCTATGCTATCAACTGTAGGCTACAAATCTAATCCATTATGGTGGATGGCCCACTTTCTGAAAAGAGTAAAGGGTCAGTACTAATTTAAAAATCCCATTTCACAGCTTTCCTGTTAAACCTAAATTTGCAGGTGTTCATTCACATCCTGCCCCGATACATTGGTATGATGAGACCAAACCCAGAAGAACCTTTACTGGAGAAGGACTCTGAGAAGGACGACACATGGTTCCGTGGTTTCAGTGGACGCCAACCTGGAGGAGAGTACTTCGTTCGCAAGATCAACCCTGATCTTGTCTTACCATGGAGAGGGAGGTAGGGTTATGCTTAGGAAGGTCTAACGTAAAAGAAAAAGCTAATTTTTAGATTGAAGGAGACCTTTAATGTAAAATTCACAATTTGGACATGTTTATGCTTCCATTTAGGTCTCTCCTGCTTATAAAACTTTTTTTGCAGTAACTAATGTTTTTTGGTGTCTGGAAAGTGAGCTGTTTCAAAATCCTCCCGATTGTGAAGTTGCTATTAGGCCTTTCACAATGATACATTATTGCGATAAATGATACTTTTGTTGTTTTGAGACCATTTTCAAGTAATATATTGATAATGGAACAATAATACAAGCTTGCCCTGTTAACAACAAACTTTAATTTTGTACAGAACATTTCACATTCTAACTAGAAGATTTGTTAATTATCCAAAGTAAAACACAACAAACAAAAACAAATAAAACGGAAATAAATACCACTTGCAAACAAAACATAAATTAAATAGATTGTAATATCTCAACAAAACTGCCCTTCAAAAAACATCAGAATGGACATTATCAAGTATGTTTTAATGGCACTTTCGCGTTACTGATTTTATGATAAAGCCTTCTTTGCATCTTCATCTCCATAATCCATTTTATTTATGCTATTTACCGCTGTATGCGCTGTACAATGGCTGCTGGCAAGTATTTTGTTGTGGATTTACCATCCAGACAACAATAATACAATAATAATAAAACAACAATAATAATAATGACAATACAGACCTTTGGGCACTTAAATAACTTAGAAACAACATAACATGTAGGAGAAAACATAAAATACAGAAACCCTTCAGCTGTGAGTTTGACAATTTAACTAAAATGTGCAGATTCATCATACTGTGATGATTTGAAAATGTCTGCTGGAGCTCAAACATTTCATCCAGCTTTCACATCCAGCTTGCTGCATTCTTGTTGGATGTGCAGGAGGCTCCACTTCTGTTTTTCAAAGATGCATGATTTTTGTAGCCATTTTCATGTGCGAGTGTAAACATTGATTTGGGAGGAAGCAGCAGCTTATTAGGATTTAAAAACAACAAACAGAAAATAGTCTGTAGATAATTCTCATTATCTACAAATGATTTTGTGTAAAAACTGTAAGAAACATATTTATATAATTTACAGACTATCCTAAACTTTAAAATTTCAGAATTTGTAACTCAGCCTTCTTTTTGGGATTTGTTTAAAATGTAATTTAAAAAAAATATTTCATTTGTACATGTTTATTTCAAAGATAAAAAGTCACAGCTGACTTCACTGCAGCTAATGTTGAAAAAAAAAAAATCCTGAGACTTGCCACTTGACTCTGGCATCAGAAGCATTTTGGCGCTCTCATGAACCCGGCCCGGCTCCTCGGCATCTCCCGCCCCGTTCCAGAGGCATCAGATTCAGCCTCAGCTAAGCCCCGCACTCCCATTGACAGTCGCCAGCCACTAAGCCTCTATTTAGGTTGGGCATTAGGGGGTAATCCCACTGAAAGGAGGTGGAGGGTGGCGAAAGAACAGAAAGGGAGAGATGGCCGCCATTGTTGAGTGATCGGGCCACAGGAGGCCTGATGTTCAATGGAGGAGAAACAACGAGCTTTCATCAACATATCTGCATTTGCTTCTGCTGTTTAGCTCGCAAGGCAATCAGACTGAAGGCATTTTGGTTGATTTGACCTTTTTGTGTGTTTTCATTTGGTAGAAATGGTGGAAAAAGTGTTTTTCTCACATCCAGACGGTTGACATTAAATGGTTCCAGAAGTTACTGCGATAAACGATAATATTGTTGTTTTGAGACTTGTTTCAAGTAATGGCATAATGATGCAAGAACACAACTTTAAATTCTAATGAACATTTAACATTGGAATATCCAAATAGATAAACGACAAACAATATGAATTACGAAGTTTCTGTAGACTTAATTATCCTTCAAACTAGAGCAAATAGACCAAAACACCAAACTGAACTCTGGTGTCAAGTTTTTGATAGAAAGAGAAAAATTGTAAATCATGCAAATGGAAATTTTTTGAGTTTGTTTTAATTTATCATCCAGTTATTTGATTTATTGCTTCTTGTGATAGGTCTACTTGAAATAAATAAATACAAACAATTGTTTTGGGGTTGTTTTTTTTTTTGGACATTTAAAATGTCTTCCAGTGTCAATGTGGAATGTTCTGTACAAAATTTAAATTTACTAATCGTTGAGAGGGTGAACCTGAACTACTGTCAATACATTACTTGAAAATGATCTCAAAATATCCAGTAAATTTGTTATCGTCAAATTACTGTCTTGGATACACAATTAGCTTTCCTGGTTCAACATTCGATTCCTGAAACACTTTTATTTCTTTGAATGCATTCCGGTTGTATAAGTGTGCGAACACCTGTCACAGTGAGGCCATTTATTATACAGTCTCTGTATGTAGTGTACAGTTACACGGCGCCCGGTGGTAACGCGTGGCACCAGCAGGGGGAAGGGGTCAGACGAGCCAGACACACAGAGACAGTGCGACAACACATGAATGAAGCAGCTGATTGAAGGGTGATGTGTGTGTTTGTAGATTAGTGAAAAGGAACAGCTAATAGTGCTATGCATGCTGCATACCGGCCGCATTCAATGCCGCAGATTGCTGGAGAGCTGAACATTGTGATTACCTGGGTTTGAGACGAAGCTGAAAAGGATAAAACACTCAATGTTTAGAAATTACAGGCGAGCCTGCAGTTAAATACGCGCTTTTTGTTTTAACAATATTATAATTAAGTTTGTCAAAACTGGTTTACTTATTCTTTAAATTCATTTTGTAGAGTCAAAGAGGTGTAATTCATTCTCTCCTGACTTTTGTTGCTAGTTTCTGTTTCCCCGCCATTGGCAGTTGGTGGTTTCCTAGCAACCAGTAACTGTCAGCCCCTCCCCCATTTTTCTGTTGCCCCAGTAACTGTAGTTTGAATTCCTCAGTGTTTTTTCTTAAGTATTATATTTAATTATAAACAGCATTATAATATTACAAGTATTATATTTAATTATGCCATGTTTTTTCACTGTTATAATTAATTAATTTAATTTAATAACTTCATTGGGAGCCATTGCTCTGTAGTTTGTTTAAGGTTATTTATTGTGTTTTTCTTTATGTAAAGGGGCAGAAGCTGCTGGACTGATGTGAAGCACAAGCTTAATTTTTCTCTCTTGTTAGAATAAATACAATAAATCTGTGTGTGTGTGTGTGGGTGTGTGTGGGTGTGTGTGTGTGTTGTGTGTTGTAACTCTGTCACAATACACAATAAATTAATTAATCACATGATAAATTAAAATTAATCACATGATAAATTAAAACAAATCATTGCAATTATCTTTATTTGAAAATAGTTTGAAAACAGCAATATTATCGTTCATTGGAATAACTTCTGGGACGATTTATTGTAAACCTTCTGGATCTTAGATGTCCAAAGTAGGGTTACCCATATGAGTAAGGAGTGCTTTTTTCCACCGTTTCTACCAAATTAACACATACAAACAGGCAAAATTAACCAAAAATACTTTTGGTCTGATTGCCTTGCAAGCTAAACAGCAGAAGTAAAATGCAGATATGTTAATGAAGCTTGTTGTTCCTACTCCATCGAACATCAGGCCTGCCTCTAATGGCCCGGTCACTTAGCAATAGCGGCCGTCTTTCCCTTTCTGTTCTTTACTCACCTTCAAAAAAGGTTGATGGAAACACGGCTAATGTTTATTAGATGTGCACTGAATGCGCAGGTCCATTATATACAGTAAAACCTTGTTTGGGGACGGATAAAATGCATTTAAAAAAGACAAAGTCCCTGATTAATGCTGGATATTTACATGAAAAAAATCTTGGATGTTTCCTGATATACCAGAAAGATTCTGCTGTTTGAATAATTATTTATGTATAAAAATCAATTGCTTCCACCTGCACTTTTTTTGCCTACACTTTGTTTTTGAAGGAACAGATGTGACTGGAAGAATCCTCCAAAGGTCAATGCATAACATAAATGTTGCCTCAAAGGCACCAACTGCATGGGGGCAACACTGAGTCCGACATGGTTGCCTCATGCAGGACAGATAAAGTCACTGATGGTATGCAACAGTGCTATGCTACTGCGTCATGACATAAATCACAGCTTATGGAGCCTGTGAACGGTGTTGGGTCACAGTTTTAACCACACACTGTGTACACTGACAGTTATTACACAAACAAGTCAAAAAATTTTGGAAATTGTCAGAGATTTGAGATTTGTCAAGTTTTATCTTAGGTTAGATTTGTCACTTGTGTTTGGAGGCCAAAATTTCCACCATTATTCATTCAGGTGATACAGCACCAAAAATTAATTGAATTAATATGATAATGGAGTAGCAAGCTAAGGTAGCTAAGCTAAGCTAGCCACATTTGGATTAGCTAGAAATCCATTCCTCACTCTTTCCCTTTATGCATTTATGTCAGGTGTGAGAGCACACCTGAAGTGCAGCTCCAGCGGCTCCCGGACTCGGACCGGTTCTGCCTCATCCTCCCTCCCAACCTAAAGTCGGCCATCGATGCCGTGACCTACATAGCCGAGCAGCTGAAGAAGCAGGACACGGACGATTCTGTGAGTGTTTGGGCCGTACGAGTGGCGGATTGTAAAGAAGTAGATTTACTTTAGTACTATAGTTAAGTAAATTTTTTGAGTATCTTTATTTGATTATTTATTTTTTGGGGAACTTTGAACTTTCGATGGCACTTCATTTTGAGGAAGCTTCTTCCTTTGACTCAGAATGGCTTTGTAGTTTGCTGTTAGTTCTGATGTTAGTATTATGATAATAATAGAAAAAGAAAATATTTGTCACTTTTTAATTAAATTTTTATGCTTACGTTTGTAGAAACGGTGTATGAGGGCCGTCGGAAACAGAAAAAAAAAAAGTATTTTATTTTGAGATTAATCTGAACTTTTCTGGAAGAAACGAAATTAATTTCTGATTTAAAAGTCAAAATTTGTGAGGAAAAAAAATGGAAATTTCTCAGTTTCAGAAATTCAAAAATGTTGACTTTTGAAAGTTTTTGGAAATTTTGAGTTTCAACTTTGAAACTTAAAAAATTCAAAAGTCTGTTTTGGACTTTTTGAACTCAAAAATGTCCAATTTGTAAGAAAACACTCAAATTTTTAGATTAATCTCAGAAAAGTAAAAAAAAAAAAAAAAAAACAACCTTGTGAGCTACATTTCAAAGTTTTTTTCTTGAAGATTTGAAAGATTAAAATTTCAGTGTTTTCTCACAAACCGGACATTTCATGAGTTAAAAAAGTGAAAAATATCGGAGTTTCTTTTTGGTAGAAAAGGTTTTTTTCTAACTATAATGACCCTAATATGCTGCCGCAGAGGTTTTTACAGGTGGTAGATGTCAGCAAGATCCAGGGTTCTTAGAAAAAATATACAGAAATGTATTGATATCAGAAAACACAATTTGTACTTTTGAGTATTTTCATATGTAATTACTTATATGTACTTGAACCTTTACTTGTATTTGAGCAAGCTTTAACCATGAGTACCAATGCTTTTACTGAAGTACTAGAGCCGAGTACTTTATCCACCATCAGGCCCAAACCAGCTCTGATTCTTGGTGCTGCATGGCGCCGAGTCAACGCTAACAGGAAGTACCGTTTGTGTTCCAGATGACGGGAGACTGGCAGTTCATCGCCCTGGTGGTGGACCGCCTCTTCCTGTGGCTGTTTGTCATCATCACCACCCTGGGAACCCTGGCTGTGTTCCTGGATGCTAGTTTTAATTACACACCGGACAACCCGTTCCCATGAAGGACAGCATCGCTGAAAAGCGCTGAAAACGCTCCCCATGTCGGACTTCCTTGACCAAACTGTTCTGTTTGGTTCTGGTCAGCTTGTTTTGTGAAGTTGCCTTTCTCTGAAAAGTAAACAGATGCCAAATGTCAAATCAAATGTGTTATTTTTCTACAATTTATGTATTCAGTCCAGTTTTATGGCGCCAAAAACTTGAATTTTGTTCATTTTACACTTAAAACTCACTGGTGTAGTTTATATTTGTATCCAATAGAGGGCAGTGTATATATTTGAATCAAGGCTGCAGCAGCCGAGGGAACCTCTGTAGTGCTGTTTCATGTCTTATTGCTGCACTTCTGTTGTTTAACAAAGCCACATTCAGAAGCAGGGATTTTACTATAATAATAGTAATAGTGCTTTAGTGTTTTTATTGGATTTTGAGTCGAATCCAACTGAAAACTGCAGTTTTATTTGATAAAGTCCTTAAAGGGATTTACTTTCTTGTTTCTTTGGTTTTGTTTGAGATACCAGATTACAGTCTGGAAAAAACTCTGAAGAAGTTAAAATCTCAAACATGAGAACATTTCTTATTACTGGCTCTCAAACATGTTTTAAAATAGAAACCATTTTACTGTTAGTACGAAACGTCACTGACATACACAGATCATGTTAAATCAGCCCAATGTTGCTACAATAATTAGCTTTAGTTGCTATTTTTTCTCTCCCGACCCCGTTAGGGAGAAGGGTGACGGAAAATGGATGGATGGATGGATGCTATTTTTTCTTCCTCTGTGTCTGAGCAAAATGAAAGCGACAGGGTGAGGCAGAATCTGCAGCATAATCTGAATTTTAACTTCCCTTCTCTCCACAGCATGTGTAGCATTAGCTTAAAGTAGCTTTTTAGGACAAATTTATGCAGGTTTATTCATGTAACGGACAAAATAACATTGTGACAACGACATTGTTACAGGGTGAACATGCATTTGAACAAACCTGAGCAGATCAGAATAACAATGCTGGTCAGAAGGGGAGCATAAATATATCTGTTTGGTCGAAAACATCCAGTTTTTTGTCATATGTGGTGTTTTCCTTCTATCGGTTAAACTAACTAATTCTTTCAGTCGGTATTCCTCCTCTTCCTCATTGGATAAATCTGCATTTGAATTTTTATGATATTAACTGAAACTGGACTATTAAGACCAAAGAGTTTGTAGTGGCACATCAGAGTTTGGTCATGTAAATAAAACTTCATCACTCATTTCTTTTTTCGACTTTATTTGTTCAAGTTTGTCATGGAAATAAAAATGATCTTGATGAGATAAATGAGAATTTAACCATGAATTTGGTTAAAATCACAAATTTTAAAAACATTTTGCCATATATCAGGAACTCCCAAACATTTCAGCCTGTGACTCCCAAAATAACAGAGTCAGAGCAACCCTGTAAAAATACATAAAATTATCTATTTATTTACAAATATATTTGTGGCGTGGCTAAGAGGGGGTGAGATGGGGGGAGGGGCGTGGTCAGGAAGATAGAGGCACTTTGTTACTATATTCATTGACTCTAGTGACTTTCTTTTGTAAATGTTTTTTTTAATTGTTGGTTGTTATGGCAACAACACTGCAGCTCAGCAAAATTCACACAAACATATATATATATACGTATATATATATATATTTATGGGTTAGTTAGATTTTTCTTCTGCTGGCGTTTCATGTTTTAAATCTTGTTTTTCCATCCTGTCGCCCAATGAAGCGACTGCTGGCCAGAACAATGAAGCCACAAGACCAAGAAGAGGACCGGCGCCGCCGCCCTCGTTCGCACCCCCACAGAGTCTTTTCAGGAGAAAAGTGTTTTATCGCCGATGCCTCAGTGACTTCCACTTAAAGGACTTCAGCCGTTGACTTTGTACTGCTCAGCTCAGTCCCTCAGGAGGCCTCAGAAAGGAGGCAGAGCCCCTGCAGGAATGCAGTGAAGGCTGATTTAGACATTTTGTTCTTCTTTGGCTCCTTCAGAGCATTGTGCAACGGTGAAACCACCAAGATGAATGTGTGTTTACGCTTTAAAGAAGTGGGAAAAGGGTAGAGATGACTGGAAATGGGTGGTGTGGGGAGTTTTTCTTTGGATTAGGATGTCATATAAATCAGGTTTCCAGTAGTAACAGCACTGGAAGGACTGGGATTCCTCATCCGTCCATTATGTTCCTGACCTCTAGATTTTTTTATCAACAAATTTTCCTTATTTTCTCTAATCCAAATATACAATGTAGAAACCTTAGTCTTTATCGTTTGTTTCAATGAGAAGCAGATTAATTCCTCGCTGTGACAATGGGGTATTTGTTGCTCTAGCAGCTGACAGGAGGAGAGTTATAGTGACAGGAGAGGCTGGAAACACGAGAACACGAGAAACTGAAGGATCAGAACAAGACAAAGAGGAACCGAGCTTTGAGATTCATCGAAATATCATCATTAACCCAAGAATGACCCAAGAATGAGCCATCGTGACAACTACGGAAGAGAATTAGGGCCAAAAAAGTAAAAAAAAAAAAAGAATTACAGTTGAAAGCAGATATTTTCATCCACCTAGTAAAAAGACACGTTTTTTGCTCGCTGTCTGAATTTCCGAGATTAATCTCAACATTTTTGGAGTTTTTGTCTTGCAAATTATAAAAATGAATCTCAGAAATTTTCAAGAAAAACTAGAAATTTCTGAGGTTGAGAAGATGGAAAAAAAAACTCAAAACTGTTCAGATTAATCTCAGAAATCTTATAGGGGAAAAAAAAACTTTGAAATGTGTAGAGTTGCATTGCATGAACCCGTTCTGAGTCTTTATCTAGACAATTCAGCTTTCCTTCTTGAAAATGTTGAGATTAATCTAGAAATTGAATATTTCTGATCTTGAAAAGTCACAATTTTGCTGGAGAAAATTTTAATTTTGAGATTCAACTCAGAAATAGTCTATGAAAAAACTTCAAACATTTTTGATTTTTCTGAATTTCAAGTTTAAAATTTTCTTAAGAAAAATGTTAATGTTATTTAAATACAAATTTGAGATTAAAATTTTTTATTTATTTAGAAAGATTTTGATGTCAGTCTCCAAATTTCTGATTTAAAAAGTAATTTCTTTTTATATTATTTGCTTCTTTTTCTAGAAAATGTCTCCTATTTGTTGGTAGAAATTTCCATCTCATTTAAATGTTTTATCTTGTTTAAATCTGATCCAAGTTGAGCCAAACTGCAAACCCTTTATGATTATTTTCCTGCATCACTCCTGCGGTTTGACAACCAGGACAGAAGTGGGAAGCATCACTCCCACCTCTGTCTCTCCGTGGTTCCCACCCTCCATCTGCTCTGCCTGCAGGTCTGATCCCCTCTCTGAGCCTCTCAGACTGAATCATGGCGAACTCTGGGCTCCAGCTGCTGGGTTTCTTCCTGTCTCTGCTGGGCATCGTGGGGCTGATCGTGGGGACCGTCCTGCCTCAGTGGAAGATGTCCGCCTACATCGGGGACAACATCATCACGGCCGTGGCCATGTACCAGGGGCTGTGGATGTCCTGCGCCTTCCAGAGCACCGGGCAGCTGCAGTGCAAGATATACGACTCCATCCTGCAGCTCGACAGTAAGACAGTTACTTTAACTTTAATCCAATTTTATTCACGTAAAAGAGAGAAATTAGAGAAGAGGAGAAAGTGTTTGGTAAAAATGCCTCTCAGGTACTCATTTAATACTGAACTATTTAAAATAAAAGACCAAAATCAGAATAAATTATATAAATAACTTTTTTAAAAATGTGTTTTTAGGAGCATTTTTACATTTTACTTTTACTAGAATAATTTTATTAGGAAGTATTTCTACTCTTGCTTGAGTCAAACTTCTGGATTTTCTGCCCACTGAGTGAAAAACAAACATGTTTTAATCAAAAATCCACCAGACACAAAACCCTGCAGCTTTTGTTAAAGTTTCATAAGTTTTTTATTGAAAGAAACTGATTTTGTCATTTTGTGTTACTTATATGAATTATTGTTAAAATACCAACATTTCCACTTAACTTTAGATTTTGATCCGCCTGTTGATGTAATGTTAACATATTAAATGATTGATAATTTGATCAGTTACTCATTACTTGATTAGACTTGAAACCAAATACTTTTTTATTCTTAGTTGAGTAATTTCTTTGATCCCTTAATTTTGATGAAGGATTCAACATTGGCAGATTATTTTACTTATAACATGAAAAAATTTATTTTTATGAGTAAAATAATCTGCCAATGGAACAAATGCTTTTTAAAATCGATATTTAGGGATTATTTACTTAAAACAAGCTCCTGAAAAGTTTCTTGTAAGTTAGTTTTGTCTTATTTCACCAGTATAAGATGTTTGGACTTAGAACACTTGGAGCGATTTTGTGTTTTTGCAGTGAACAATGTGTTGTTTTCTCTTTCTCTGCGTCTCGTACCTCTGACCCCTCAGCGATCGGTGGCTCTCAGGACGGGCGGTGACAGGAAGTCTGCTTGTGTTACATTCAACACAAACTTATGACTTTAACCCTTTTGTCAACAAGCTGTTGTCACGAGCCAAATGTTGCTCAGATCATCCGTCTTCAGAAAGAAACACTGATATTTCCACAACCCTTAAAGCTGCAGTACTTTTATATTTTACATATTTTTTGAAACTGCCAGCATTTTGTGACTGACAAAATGCAGATAATCTGTGGAAAAATGCCTTTTCCTAGCGCTAACTAGAAGTAACCAATCAGAGCCAGGAGGCGGGTCTTAGAGCTGCCAATCACAATCTGGTGTCTGGTGTGCTACCGCTAGGTTAGCCTGTTGTGAATGCTAAGTCTAGTTATGGTTGGACTATAAATCAGTAACAATATATATCGCGATAAACACTTGATCAATATCAATAGTTAATAGATTTCTCAGCAGCTTCACTGAACTCTGATCCAGAACCGTGCAGCTAAGCAACGCTGGAGGTATAAACAAGCTGATGCTCCTTGGTTACCTAGCAACTCATTGATTCTTTGGTTACCAAGCAACAACCTGCTGAGCCACAGCAGCAGTCTAAGGTTTCACCTGATAACTGTTTAAAAATAAACAACGGTGTGGAGTGAAAACCGTGGTTAAAACAGGAAAGATCTGGCAGTATTTCAGATTAATCAATATTGATTAATATCGACCGATATAAAATAATATTGGGATTTGTCACCATGTTCTGACAGTTTATTATGAGACAAATAATCTGTGAAAAGATCAACAGCTTACAGTTACAAGAAAACCATCATGCTAACTCAAAGTAGCAGCTACCTGATTGAGCTACAGAATAGCATTATAAAATACAAAATGGCATACCTTTAAATCTTACATTAAAATCTTTTAATTTATTTGCGCTGAAATAATTAAATTCAATAATTATTCTATTGTCTGTCTCAATTAACAAATATAAAAAGTTTGATCGATGGTTTGTGTTGAAATTTAAGCATTTATGGGAGAAGTTTCCCATAAAAACTTTGTGATTTCTGGATAATTTTTTTAAATATTCCAGTCAGGGGAAAAGCTCAGACCTTTGAAAAGTGGCGAAACATTCAAGTTTTATCTGATAATCTACAGTTGTTCCTAACTTTTGTACTCCTGACAAGTGAAAGTTTCTCGGTGGATTTCTCCTCGACTCTGAAGGTCAATTTAGAAACAAGAATGTGATTATATCAGAAGTTAGATGCATAATCCTGCCTATTGTTTCCATTTCCCTCTGATTTCCATGTTGCATGGAGTCTCCCTCACTCCCTGCTGGGCGGTTTTGGTCTGATTGGGGAGGGCAGGGATGGCCACGGCTGGCACAGACTGGTTCTAGGTGGACAGAGGCAGGATTTGGACAAAGAGGGGCCTCATCCTGTGAAAGGTTTACAGGCTGACGGAAGGTTTTACCGTTTGGATTCAGTTCAAGTGAAGAGAAATGTGTTGTCCCTCACTGTTAGCGTGTTCATGAGTCTCCCATGGCTTCCCTAATTTACAACCTCTGGTCACTCAGATAAAGCCTCAGCCCCTATTTTTTATGTTTCTTCTTCCATTTTTGTGTTTTTCTGATATTTTCTAGCCTTCCTGAGCAGGATTGCATATTTATATATTTTTCTGGTTGCTGTAGAAAGAAAAACAATAAAAAATGAGTAAATTTCTGTCAAAACATTCAAATATTGAATCTATTGACAGAGTTTGTCCTAGGATTTTTAGAAAAAAATGTAGAAATTCTGAATTTCAAAAGCCAAACATTTTCAGATTTTTTAAATTTCTGATTTTTGGAAAATTCCAAATTTATATAGAAAATTTTTGACTTCTCAATATTAGAAATTCTCTAGAAAAACTTTGAAATGTCTCAGTTGAAAATTGTTTGACTTTTGAAACTCAACGTAATATTAAATATTCAATTTTTCCTGGCAAATTTTGGACTTTTACATTTCAAAAATTTTCTGGAATTTTTTTTTTTTAATTTAGGAGAAAAAAGGGAAAATGTTCTGAGTTTTGAGTTTCAAAAGTCCAAATGTTAAAATTTTGAAACCCTGAAATTTGCAAGTTTTTTTTTCTCCACATCTTCTGAGAATAATCTCAAAATGTTAGTTTTTCTAGAAAATTTTGTAGCAAAATCCTGAAAATTTCTGAGCTAGAAAGTCTAAAATTTGTCAGAAAAAAGCTCAGAAGTTTTTAGATGAATCTGAGATACTTTATAGAAAATGTGAAAGATTTTCCACTTTTAAAACTCAGAAATGTCCAATTTTCTTCTCAAAAATTTCTGAGATTAATCATAATATTTCCTGGGGTTTTTTCCATAAATTTACTTCTTCCTTTTCCTATTTTACCTGTAAATGCCATAAAATGTCACATTCCTTAATATCCAGCTGCCATCTTTGCTTGGTTTCCTTCTCCAGGCTCACTGCAGGCGACCCGCGCCCTGATGATAGTCGGCATCATCGTGTCCGTGGCGGGTCTGGGCGTGGCCTGCATGGGAATGAAGTGCACCACCTGTGGAGGAAGTGACAAACTACGCAAGTCTCGCATTGCCATGATAGGAGGAATTATTCTCCTTATAGGAGGTGAGGATGAAAACGTTCCAACTGTTGATGTTAGTTTCAGCGAAAGAATTGAACTAATTTAAGATGTAAAGGTGCATTCCCAACATTCTTTTGATTTCCATAAATAAATAAAGAATCAGTTGTTTTTTCCTAACTGGACTTGGCTCAATTGGAGAATCAAAATTACAGCACTTGTTACATTTGCAGCTGGTGCAGCTCTCTTTCTCTCTCCATTGTGTCAATTAAAACGAACACTTTGAAAAATCTCTTCCCCTCCTCGCCTGCGGTGGCGCTGCACAAAGAACCACTGAAGCAAACAACACGAAAACCTCTGAAGAATGTGAACAAAAACGGAGTGGTGTCAGATTTTAGTGGTTGTAGGATTTGTCTTTTGTTTTTGGTAAAAGTTTGTTTTGGCATTCTGGGTCACTTTATTTACCCAGAAAGCCCTGCACTGTTGTTCACTTCCTGCTTCTGGTTTCCAGTCCGCTTGGCATTCACATCTACATTCAAACTGTACCGAAGGTTTGTAGACAAACCAGAGTTCAGTTGTTTGGTCTGCATCAGCGTTTGATTGAACGTTCACGCCTCCCCAAACGCTTCAAACTTCCTATGCAAACAAACTGGAGTTTAATTGAGGCAGTCTAAACCAGACTGGTGAGAATCAAAGATGCTGCCCATAAGTGAACCTTGGGGAACGTTCAATCCCAAGTCCAAAGCTCTTTCTTCCCACTCATTGCCCTCTGGCGGTCATTGGACTGAATGAGCGCCGCGCTGCTGGTTCTGATGTCCAAAGAGCTTTGAAGACTTCACTGACAGCCCATTGTGCTGGAGTCAGAGGGAGCTGCTGTTCAAAGGGATAAAAAAGGTTTCCATCCTGTTGAATGTTGATGTGTGAATGAAATGGTCGATCTTTCCTGCTGACTCTCTCTCTGCAGGCCTGTGTGCCATTGTGGCGTGTTCTTGGTTTGCTCACAACGTCATCAGAGCTTTCTACAACCCCTACACTCCGGTCAACACCAAGTAAGAAAAGCTAAATGTTTCACTGTATTCTGTATGATTGTAAAATCAATCATTTGTTTGTTGCTTTAATTAGTTATTGCTTGGGTTGCTAGGTAACAGTCTCAGTTTGACTAAGGTTGCTAGGTAACAACACTATATGACTTTACAGTTGGAAGGTTTTTGAGACGGCTCATTTTCCAGACACCATAAAACATTAACTAGTTGCCAGAAAATGGCGGGGTGTTTTTCTTTAAGCAGTTGTGACCCAAATGTAAATATAGAAAATGTTGCCATTCATTCATTTTTGTCTCTATACTCCGTCAGGTCCATTAACCCGACCAGAACCCCTCAGTGTAAATTACCTTGAGAAATAATGAGATTTGGTTATTTATAAAAGCAGGCCTTAATGCTGAAAGGTGATCCAATGTTACAAGCCATACATGTCATACAAATGGAACAGATAAAGTTTCATTCACCGTCCAGAGCTGCGCCACCCTGAGCTCACCTTATGGATGAAACCAAGAGAGATGATCTGTAGCGTTTAGCTTTTTGTTGTTTTCTGCAATCTGTAACCTCCAAGGCTTATCTAATCAGTTTCAGTCTGTTTATGTGTGTCTGCCGGGAGACACATAAACATGGTCATGTAAGCTGCAGCGTGTGAGTGTAAGCAGATCAAGAGGTAGGCTAAAAGACATTGAGGACAAGATAGCACATTTAACAAATATGTGAATTTCTCTACTATAAAATAAAAATACAACAGAGAAGCTAAATTCTAGCTTTAATGTAATCTTTGTCTTCCCAGGTTTGAATTTGGAGCGGCCATCTTCATCGCTTGGGGCGGCGCCCTCCTCGATGTTCTGGGCGGCGCCATGCTGGCCGCCTCCTGTCCCAGGAAGAAGCAGGTATCCAGGTACCCAAATATGCCCGGCTCTCGCTCCAGCCCTCCGAGCAGCAACAAGGAATATGTCTGAGAGCGCCCCCTGCTGGCTGGAACTGCTGGGTTAAAAAAACAAAAATAAACAATTGCTGCAGCGTCAATGGAGCAGAACCGAAGATGTGAAACAGAGACACTCCTTGTTGGGCTTTAATGAGCATTTAATTGTCACACACTGCTCTGAATTGTTTCATCAAAGATGTTTCATACTCCGTCCTCACATTCCACAGTTGTTTACCATTGGTCTTCTCAGACACATTATAATTGGATCCCTCTATTAAACCCACAAGACTTTGGGTTGCAGCCTAATATTATGGACGACAGCCAACATTTGCAGCCGTATGTCAGCGCTAGCCGTAATTAGCACACGTCTTGTAATTGAAAGTAATCAGTTCCTCCATGGTGTGCAGGTTGCAGCTCAGTCCATGTGAGGTTTTATTATATCAGTGTACTAAAATAGGCGTTAAAGTGAGCATGGTGTGACTTCTCACACCGGCCTCATTGTACACCAAACGACATCCATTACTCTTCAAATCAGCCAGTGAGAAACTCTGCTCAGATAGACACAGATATTTGTTTTTACCCCGATTGTACTATTTATTTTGTAGATTTAAAGGATCTGTAGCGTCATGGTACGTAGATTTTACACTGTTACACTCTGAGCTGTAACTACAGAATAATGGGAACATAGAAAATGTATGAAAAAAGTATTTTTAACATGTCGATATATAGGTAAATAAAAACACAGCAGATATTCAGTGTGGGATGTTTGTAAATTGTTACCTACAGTGTTGTGAAATCCTTTTTACAGATTTGTTGGGATTTTTTCTCAGACCTTTATTAAATCAAACAAATGTTAACATTAGACAATGATAAATGCATTTTGGAGACTTGGAAAACCTTTCAGAGAAATGGCAAGAAATACTGCTAAAGACATCGAGCAAACAGTTTCAATGCTTAAATTTACAACAGTGTATCGGGGTCGGTGTGGATAGAGACAAGGAGCATATTTCTGCCAAAAAAGTCAAACATTTTTAAATTAATATCAAAATTTTAAATAAAAAAACGTGAATATTTTTTAGCTTGAAAAGTCAAACATTTACTAGAAAGGAAACCTAGAAAATTTCTGAGTATGAAGTCAAAAGATTCCAAGCAATTTCAAAATTCTGAACTTTTTTAAAAAAACTTGGACATTTCTGAGTTTGAAATGTCAAAAGTTTACGAGAAAAAAACTCAATATTTTGAGACTTGTCAGGAAATGTCTAGAAAAAAAAGAGAAAATTTCTGATTGAAAAGTCAAAAATTTATCAGAAAAAATCTTTTTTCAGATTAATCATAGAAATGTTCTAGAAAAAAAAGACCTGGAAACATCTGAGCTTGAAAAGTTTTTAAAAAATTGCATGAAACAACGTTGGAAATTTCGAGTTTTTTTTATGTTTGTAACTGACAGGTCCTTTTTTCCCTCAAATTTCTGAGAATAATCTCAAAATGTTATTTTTTTCTTGCAATTTTTTCTACTTCTCGAGCTAAAATTTTCTCAGAAAAGTCAAATTTGCTTGGAAAAAAAAAAATCTGAAAATTCTGATTAATTTAGTAAAAACAGAAATTTCAATTTGAACATTTGTTAGAGAAAACTCAGAAACTAGTTGGAAGATTACCATAAATAAAATAATCTGAGGTTATTTTAAAGCCATTTAAGCAAACCGAAATAAAAAACAAAAACAGATTTTATGAGAATTAAAACTTTTATTTATTTCCAGAGATGCATCATGAAAAGTTGATCACTTTCATGCAAAAGGCAAACAATCCCAGCCTCAGAGTCAAAGACTGAGCTCAGAAATGTGTGAAAAACATCCCCCACTGGTGACCTATGACCTCAACGGTGAGCCTTTAAAAGGCTCATTACGTCTAATTCCACTGCAATCTTCACAAAATCCCCAAAACATCAGTTAGATTGTCTCAGCAGTGACGGCCAATCAGAGCTGCCCGTTTTTATGATCTCATACTGCAATCACGTCTGAGTCGGAAAGACAACATGACGAAAACGAATCATAAACATCAACGCATGCGGATCAGAAAACATTTAGATATAAATTTGATTTATAATCATAAAAGAAAAAGTGCATCAAAATTTTGCCGTCTGCTTGCAAACCCCCCCCAAAAAACTACAACATAGCCCTTTAATCACAGACCTCATGCATAGGTTTCTGCGACGTGTCACAGCACATGACAGGCATTCCCACAAAGTGCACGTCTTAAATCTCACTTTTAGATGACAAAGTAAAAAACAAGTAGAAGCCACAACGACAGCTAAAAATATAGATTTCTTTGAACAATAAATAATTTGCAGTAGTCGTTTTCCTCTGGTTTAAATAGCGAGCGCTCATAGCTACTCCGTTCGGATCTGTGCGAGTCGTTGCACAACCAAAAGCTTAATTTTTCACCCCAACGGGCCTCGTGTTCCTTCACACAACAAACCAGCAGAGAATCAGTAACCTTCGTCGGACACGTCCGGCCGATCAGCAGTAGCCCTTTTCAGAAAAGAAGCTTTGAAAGAAATCCTTCGACGGCCTACAGAGAGATTCATTTATTCACAGTCTGAGCGAAGTTAAATAGACACTATGTACAAGCAGGGCTCCGTTCAGGCGGCGCGAAATGAGCCGTGTTGGAGCCATCAGCAGCTCCAGAGGACACTTTGGACCAGGAGCGCTGACTGGAACGGGTTTCTGGCACTTCTCAGAGATGAAGTTAGGAGATGGGCGACAGGGAGACGGGGCACTGGCCGTTGTTGTTCATGAGGTCGTCCAAGTCTTCGTCATCCAGATCCACTGTGGAAGAAGAGAAAGACATTTTAACTGAGCAAAGCTACTTGTGTTAGCTTCAGAAAATAGCTTACCAGCTATTAGCTTGACTGGATTTGACTCGATGGATTGATGGTGTTAGCAAATATCTGCTTCAAATTAACCGAATTAATCAGTTGACTGATTGACCCTGACAAGCTGTTAGCTTCGCTTTTAGCTCTGCTCTGATTTGCTGTTAGCTTCATTCTGACCTACCATTAAGTTTAAGCAACTGCTAGCTACTCTTTGAATAAACTTGATTCAGTTACTTTTAGTAAAACTTTGAATAGATGTTAGTTTGATTTTGAGTCGTGGTTAGCAAGATTTCAAACAACAAGAAACATTATAATGTTTATTTTTCCTCATGTCAGATTCTCTGCTAATTTCAACAACTAAACATCATGAAATTTGGGGAATTCTGTTTCCTAGTGTACAGAACAATTCAAAACAAACAAAAAATGAAGAAATTAAATACGTAACATAGAAATAGACAAGTTCTCTGAGCTGAAAGAAAGTGCAGAATTGTTTGTAAATCCTCAAAAACTAAATTATACCTTTAAACTCAATAAAATAATTTTAAAAACTTTAAAAGTGACCTATTATGCTTCCTTTAACAAGTTACATAAGTCTATGGGCTACACATGATAGGTTTATTACATTTTTTGTACAAAGTCATTCTAAGGCAATGAGATTTTAGTCTCTGCAGTTCTGCCTGCTATGAGCCTTGTCACTTTAAATGTAACTTAATTACATTTATTTGATTAGGACAGTGCAGGTTAATCAACATTACCACAATTTATGCCAGCGTAAATATGGACAAATTTGCAGAGCTACATTTAATCTTTTGTCCTAAAACAACTAGGCACAAGAACAAATGCAGAAAAACAAATAACTAGCCAACAGACAGAAACACTATGAAACAGGACACAACTCTCTACACTATAAGCAGTGGAGACATTATAAATGTGTACATAACTGGTTTGTTTCTTTTTTTATATTGCATAGTTTTCACCATTTCTGACATATTTTGGTTGTTTGCCTCTTATCGACGCCACCTTCTGGCTGAACTGTGCAGTTACGTCTCAGTGTGTTGCAGCCTCCTCTGGTTTGTGCTCCGTTTATTTTATGATCCATGAAGTTTTAAAACCAGCTGACCAAACATCCTGGAGTTCCGCCTGGGTTGCTAGGCAGCGGGCTTGGCTTGTCTGGGGGTTGCTAGGCAGCTGGCTGGGCTTGGCTGGGGGTTGCTAGGTAACGGTGCAGTGCCAGTTAATTTTAAAGTTAAAGCAGCTTATTTTCCAGACACCAAAAAACATTAACTTGTTACCAAAAAAGGTTTTGTTAAGTACTTGGCCTGGTTTTTAGAAGCAGCTGAGACCCCAATGGACATACAAAAACATTCAAAACATAAATTTTTTATAATTTCTTGTTCTTGAACTTGAAGAGTTTGGTCATTATGAGGCTTGGAAACAAAAAAACAAAATGGTCTGGTTTCCAGTTTGGGTTTAGGCTTTTTTTCCTGGGAGGTTTCAATGGAAAGTTATCTCCGTCATTCAGTTCACCACATTTGCATGAGGTGAGTTCAGAAATAGAAACATCTCTGTTGCGGAGTCAAATGAAACACAGCGATAAAAGATAAAACTGCTGGCTCCACAGCAACTGATTCCTGTGACGCATTTTCTGCTGAATGTTGTGTTTTTTTATGCAGATGCCTTCATTTTTCCCCAGGACCAAAACAATCTAGGTGGCATAAAAAAGGATTATATCTGTGGGAAAGTCCTTTTATGGCAAAGTAGGACAGAGGAATGGTGATGCTGTAGGCCTGTTTCTCTATCAAAAGAGAAAATATTACCTATTCTGAGTATTGTGTATCTCTGTCAATTATAACTAGAGAACCAAAAAGGAAACAAACAAAAAACAAATCAGGCTTACAAAAAATTATATCAAAATTATGATGAAGAAATTAAATTATCTTATCGTTGTAGACAGAAACAAAAGTAGCAAAGTGACATTTTACATGCAGTTATTCACTACTGAAGCCAAAACAACAAGCTTGTCTTAACCAAAAACTCACATGCAATTTTTGTTAAAGTCCCATACTGAAAGAAATTGACTTGGAAAAAGTTTTTTTTGTGTGATTTTGTAATCATTTTCATTTTTAATCAACAAAATACCAAAATCTCCACATAACTTTATATGGAAAATGAAAAAACTGTATATTTTTGTCAATAAAAAAAACAAATGTTGAGTCTAGGAGTTTGTCCTAGATGTTTTAGAAAACAAAACAAAAAAAACAGAAATTTCTGAGTTTCATGTAATTTTTAAATATCAAAAAGATGTTTTGATCAGTTATTTAGAAATTGAGTCACTTTTTTACCAAATACCTTTTAATTTTAATCTCTTGAACATCTACTTTTTACTTTATCTTGAGAAAAACACCAATATGTTGGTGGCGAGTCCAATAAAACAACCAGCATGAATCCCTAAAACAAATAAATAAAGCAACTGACTGGAGTTTCTCTCACCTTTTTTGGACCGGCCGATCTGACCCAGTTTCGGAGCTCTCTGTCCGAGCCTCTGGGGGTTCGCCCCGCCGTCGTGTCCGTGCGCCTGCGGGTGTCCCGGGCTGAACTGCCCCGCCGGGCCGGGCTGCCGGGGCGTCCCGCTGTGAGGGATCAGCTCGGGGATTCCTGAAGCTCCGTACATGTTAAACAGGTTCTCCTGTTCGGCCGCTAGGTGTCAGCACAGCCCCGAGCGTGTCGCTGTCGCGTCGAGGAGACTCTCGCTACTTCCGCAATGCTTCTCAACGCCGAAACGTGTGGAGGCTAAAAAACACAAAGCAATACGTAAACTGGAACGCCAATAC